>OY970829.1:71647199-72068700 GCA_963853835.1 Calendula officinalis | reverse complement strand
GAAACCATTTTAAGATTTATACTAGGAACAATCTTAAATTCATACTAAAAATTATATATTTGTAGAATTTATGCTCATAAATTTAATTTTCTTCAACGAAATCCAAATTGATGTGAGAGATGATATTGTTTCTTACACATTTTTCTATTCATTTGATCGATACAAATGTTCAAATTAAAAGATGAGATTAAGAAAATAAATTTATAGGTAGTATGATGAAGTATAAAATTTTAGTACGAATATATACGAAGTACAATTTTTCTTCCATAAATTAGTATTTTAAACCTATCAATTTAATAACAAGTATAAACATTTATGTAGCTTGATGTAAAAGAAATGAATAGACATAACCAGTGTACTTCAAACAAAATGTTGTGGGTTTAAATTTGATAGACACTAGAAGAGAACTCCTACAAAACGGCGAATAATTATTGGTTTTCATTTCATTATTCAAGCGTTGTTTATTACTTTGTATAAATGTTATTTGGCATTATTGGCTTGTTTTATACGTAATTTAATAATATTTAAGTAGAAATATTTAAAATACGTAGTATGCAAATAAATGTAATACTTCCTCCGATTCAAAATAAGTGATACACTTTCCTTTTTGTGGTGTATCAAAATAAGTGATACATTTTGAAAATTTACCTTATTTGGCAAAAAATAGTGGGGCCCACACCCACTAACCATCTACTTTAACAAAGTAAAAAGATCAATTTACCCTTACTTTTACTTTTAAACGTCATTAACTCCACTTTATTCAAAAAGCGTGGGACCCATTTCCCACTAACCATCTAATTAATCTAATTTAACCATCATTATAAACTTTTGCCTCAAAATCCGTGAAATCTAAAGTGTATCACTTATTTTGAATCGGAGGAAGTACATGATTTGAATGTCTTTTCAGTTATGAAAATGGTTTATAGATCAAACTAATATAAATATGTACTTAAGTTAAAACAAATTAATAATGTTGAAGGCAACATAGTAAAATCAAATTACTTAATTTTAAAATGAAAAATGATATTTCTTCTTACATTTTCTTCCTACTCGTAATTCTACCCACTTCTAAACTTGACATGTGTCATTCACTAATTTTCTTTCTTCATATCATCTCTTAATTTTGATCTTTGTAATGATTGAATTGTGTAAGAATATGGTAGGAAGAAATGACAGAAAGAAATATCATTACTTTTTATGATTTTAAAATAAAAGTACTTCCTCCATTTCAAAATAAGTGAAAATAAGTGATACATTTTGAAATTTTCTTTATTTGGTAAAATATAATGGGACTCATACTCATTAACTATCTCATTTAATAAAGTGAAATTACTCATTTACCCTTACTTTTACTTTTAAACATCATTAAACTTACTTTAATCATAATATGTGGGACCCATCACTCATTAACTATTAAATTTAATCTAATTTAACCTTCACTATAATCTTTTCCTCAAAAAACGTGAAAGTTAATTTGTATGACTTATTTTTACACGGAGGAAGTATAAATATTTTATGGGTTTTGATACTATGACATTAAAATGTTAAGGCGTGTATTAAAAACTTGTACATTCATTTATAACCCTAAATTTTAAGAATTATACCATCATGAATTAATGTATTTACAGACAACCTTAGGAGTTCATTATCAAAACACATGTTTTATATGGTATAATATTTAGTATTTTGATCCATTAATCAATTAATTGGTAAAACTTTATACGATAAAAAAAGGATAACCCTAAAATCAGAAAAAGGTGAAAATGAGTAAATTCAAAAGCAGCGGCTATTTGCCGCATCGTATGACTTGATATAGATTCCTGAATTATTGTTGAGGAACAAATTACTCCATTATTCTTTCAAACCCCCCTCTTCCTCATGTCTTGGAATATTCATCTTGTCCAAAGTATGCTGACTAGGATTCTTCCATATCCAATCTGAGGTTGACAGCAAAGCATCTAACTCGCTCGCGTGGAATCAACTAAAGCTTGACATGTCAGCAAAGTATTGACCAGTTAATGCCTTAACTTGGAACCTTATTAGTGACCATTTTAATGGTCCCTCCATCTAAGTATATTCTTATTTTGGGAATTTTTAGATTTTGAAACACCATAATTTCTATTGTACCCCACAAGGGAGGTATGGAATACGTTTTCAAAAATACCAATAAAATCATATGATATTTGATGTCCGGTGTAGTAGAAGTTGTTTTTATTTTATTTTTTAGCGGCGGATTTTTCAAGCACCATTGTATATTTAAGAAAAAATTACTTCCTCCGTTTCAAAATAAGTGACACACTTTATAGTTTATGATTTTTTAGGCAAAATATGATAATGAAGGTTAATTAGATTAAATTAGATAGTTAGTAGAGGACGGGTCCCACATATATTGATTAAAGTGAATTTAATGATGTTTAAAAATAAAGTAAGGGTAAATGTGTCATTTTACTATATTAAAGGAGATAGTTAGTGGTATGGGTCTCACTACCTTTTACCAAATATGATAAGTTTTCAAAGTGTATCACTTATTTTAAAATACTCCAAAATGAAAATGTATCACTTATTTTGAAACGGAGGAAGTATATTACTTCCTCCGATTCAAAATAAGTGCCACACTTTCCTTAAATGGGTGATTCAAAATAAGTGTCACATTTTGAAAAATTACCTTATTTGACAAAAAAATAGTAGGACCCACACTCACTAACTATCTACTTTAACAAAGTGAAATAACCCATTACCCTTACTTTTTACTTTTAAACATCATTAACCCCACTTTATTCAAAAGGTG
Organism: Calendula officinalis; assembly: GCA_963853835.1. Lineage (NCBI taxonomy): Eukaryota > Viridiplantae > Streptophyta > Magnoliopsida > Asterales > Asteraceae > Calendula > Calendula officinalis. The sequence continues at coordinate 72,065,912 of OY970829.1, read as the reverse complement.
TGGGACCCATTATCCAATAACCATTCAATTAATCTAATTTAACCATCATTATAAAATTTTGCTTCAAAAACCGTGAAACCCAAAGTGTAGCACTTATTTTGAATCGGGGGAAGTATTAAAAGTGAGAAACGTTCAACGTAGTCCTTGGTTTTATGTAGCCACAAGGGATAAATCTTAGCCCTTGAATCAATAAAACCCCAAATCACCACCACCAACACCATCTCATGTGATTCAATACATCAAATCATCACCACCCCATGTGTATTAAATCACATGTGATTGTACACCGTCGACCACCACTCCATGTGTATTAAATCATATGTGATTCAACACCACCGACCACCACCAACCTCCACCGGCCACCGTCTCCACCACCGGCAACCTCTCACCACCGTCAGTTGCTTTCAGTCACATGTGATTGTGTATCCAATCACATGTGATTGCGGTGGCCGGCAGTGGTGGTTGTGATTGAATACACTGTATTCAATCACATGTGATTTGATGATGGTGGTTGTTAAGAGATTTTTTGATCCAATGACTAAGATTTATCTAGAACACGACCATATTATAAGTGATGTTTTATGGTTATACATCTAGAGTTGCGTTCAAGGAGGTCCATCATTTTTACGAAGTCCCGAGGAACAAATCTCAACCGTTGATCAATATGATCTAATAGTCAAGATTAATCACATATTTTATACATGGAGGGGTATTTTGGTCATTTTAAAAAAATAAAATATTTTTTTTATTTTTTATTTTAGAATTATAATTTTTAATTTTTTTTTAATTATTTTATTATTATTATTTTTTTTAAAAAAATTATTTTTTTCAATAATAACACATAATGTCATTGCATACTGAATCACATGTGATTGTGTAATGAATCACATTTAATAAAACTAAAACATCAAATATTATTACATATCTCACATGTGATTTTACACTAAAATCACATGTGATTAAGTACTACACGTAATTTATAAATAAATATTATTTTTTAATTAAAAAAATAATATAAATAATAAAAAAATAAAATAAATAAAATAATTTGAATTTTTTTTAAGTGTTCATCTATAAAATATGTGATTAATCTTGACCATTAGATCTTATTGATCAATTGTTGAAATTTGTTCCTCGGGACTTTATAAAAATGATGGACCTCTTTGAACGTTTATTTATACATCTAAGAAAAAGTACATATTTTATGATATTTAGATGATTATTCAGTAAGTTTGCAATTGGCAGCAAAGAATTTTTGTACTGAAAATCAATACTAGCGTCGAAATTTCCGACTAACTGAAAGGAACCCATCAGAAATACATCGGCAATCCATCAGAAATACTACGCTAGTTGCTAAGAATTACCGAAAGAAATATTTTCGTCGGAAACCTATCACAAAATCATCTCATGTTTATGAAACTTTAATCTGTTGGTAAATGGTCGTAAATTGGTTGGAAATTACCGATGGAAAATTATGTCAGAAAAATCCGTCGGAAAAGACTATTTTTTCAGTAGCGTATGAACTATAAAGTGAGGGCAAGAATGAATCTTTTAAGTGGGGGGGTTTGAATTATTGCTTCAAAAATAATCGAAGGTGAAGAAAGATAAGAATTTTGTGATGGCGCATTGTTATTGTATGAGGAATTTATTCCCACGTGGACAGAAAAAAAAAATAGAACTTTTACCTTTTTTTGAACAGATAACGAAACCGAAATAGTTTCAATTGGAACTATATAAACCTACACATCAAAGGTTTATATGTTAATACAATGTATAAATGTATGCATGCATGGGCATGTCTTGAGTGGGTCCATCAATGTGCCGAACGCAATGGAGGAGGCCGTGATAAAAAGTTATTTGGATGCATCATGCACCTAACCAACATTAAGCTAAAGTCCTCATATTATTATATTACTAAAAGTGGAAATAGTAAGAGAGAATACTTGGAAGCCTTTTTGCGTTCAAATAATGCAAGGAGAATCATGTAAAGAGGGGCGATTTTGGAATACTTCATATTTGTTCTTTGTTACATTAATTACCACCTCCGTTTATAAAATTAGTTTTTTTATTATACAAAAGGAACTCGAAAGGGTATTAACCTAGCGGTAAGGTGTTTGTACCCCATCTTTGAGGTCGAAGGTGTTAAAAAAATTAGAGTAAATTACATGAATGGTCCTTTAGGTTTATAGTAAATTTCACCAATGGTCCTTTAGTTTCAAAAATTACACCGATGGTCCTTATTTTTGAAAGGTTTTTCACCGATGGTCCTTTACGAAAAAGTCCGTCTATTTTTCAAGTTAACTAACATCACATGTGATGCACATGGGGGTATTTTGGTCAATTTGTGTTTCCTAAAAGACCATTGGTGAAATTTGCTATAAACTTAAAGGACCATCCGTGTAATTTAATTGAGAAAGGGAAAGACAAATTGACCAAAATACCCCCATGTGCATCACATGTGATGTTAGTTAACTTAAAAAATAGACGGACTTTTTCGTAAGGGACCATCGGTGAAAAACCTTTAAAAAATAAGGACCATCGATGTAATTTTTGAAACTAAAAGACCATTAGTGAAATTTGCTATAAACCTAAAGGATCATTCATATAATTTACTCAAAAAATTAAAAGGAGAACTTTTAAATGTTGTTGCAACATATTAATTAAAGCTCTTATACAATTATTAATTTAATAAAAAAGTAATATGTAAGTTTTAATTATCAGATAAAAATCCATTCATTTTTATATAAGTTTTCGAATAGAAAAGAATAGTATAAATTTGATGTTAATGTATTTCTTAACTTTTTATTTTTTAGTAAGATTGTTTTTCTCTAATTTCTTTACTTCGGTTCTTTAATACTCCCTCCGTCTCACAAAAAAATACTCATTTCTCTCTAAATTTTTGTCCCACAAAAAAACTCTCATTTCTCAAATTGATGGGGGTCCACTCAATAAAATAATATAATTTTCAAAGACCCCATCACTAATTATCTAATAACTATCTTTCTCTCTTCAATCCTACCTTATATTTTAATCAAAAGTATTACCACCACTAACTATCTTCTTAAGACTTGTGCCCAAGAGAAATGAGTATTATTTTTTTGTGGGACAGAGGGAGTATTAACTAATACTAACTTATCATATATAGTTAGACTAGTTTCAAAGCCCGCCCGATTGAACGGGCATGCTTCGAGATATAGAATGCATAACAATTAGGACAACGTAATCATGTAGTTAATTATTGTTGAAATGATAAATAAACATTTTAACTTAAAGACGAAATAAAACTTCTTTATATATGACATTTGTCGTTGAGTTGCTGTAGTTGCCATCATGGTCGCAACAAATAACTTTCAAGCCGTTCTTGTTCTTCACTCTTGAGATAATGACATATAGTTGGCCATGTGAAAATACCGGTCTTTGGAGAAACAAACCAACTTGCGACAATGTTTGCCCTTAGCTTTTATTAATAGTCATGGCAAAACATACTTGAACGGGAAACTGTCTTCGATTCAATTTGAAGGGTATCTTGTTGTCTGAAGGACTAATAACCATACGCGGGATAGCTCAAAATGTACCAACTTTGCCACCGCAAATTGTACATGTGCGCCCGCCTCTCTTTAACTTCAACCTATGACGTGGGACATATGACAATATTGTTAATAAAAGTCAATTTGCATTGTGAAATTTCTCCATCTTTTCTTTATTTAAATTCTCTTAACAAATCTCCAAATGTATTTGTTGTCATCTAATCCAATATATGTTGATGGTGACATTCACAACAAAATAAGTATCATCTCAAGCAAAATATTAAAAAAAAAATCTAATAAACGGATATCATTTCCAGGTTTAGGTGATTTAGAAGCAGTAACAACTTTACCACACTCAAATAAACTTAAACTTGAATATGCTGACAATTCGATTATTGAAGCGAGCTCCTGAATTATGAAAAATTATGCATAATCACCGTGAAATAAATCAATACTAATAATGAATAAAATTACCTCAATAGCATTAGCAACAACTGTTGCCATATCATATGCAATTTCTTCAAAAGGGTAAGCATTATGTTACCTAATTAAGTAGATTCATTACTTTAAGGGCTAGGTGCAAAACGCTAAATATACCAATCATAATTTTTCATAAAAAACAAAATCAACTAACTGAACCAACGGTATAATAAACCAATCAACCACCTTTGGTAAATCATCTTGAATTTTACATCAACATGAATTCAAGAACAGAAATATGGTAAATCGTATATTGCTGAAGATCCTTATCACATAAACATTCAACAACAATAATCGGTTGAAAAAATTGGTCAAGGCTCAAGATCCTTATCATGAAGACTTACACAAGAGCATACATTCATACTGGTAAAATTCATAACATCAATGGATATGAGCAATGACTGTCACACCCCGCCAAAAATGAGTTTTACTTCATTTAAAATGTTTTGCGGAAGAACGAAGGTGTAACGTTCATGACAACATAGCAAAAATTAAGTAAACAAACAACCACGCATTAACGAAAAATAAAGGTTTGTTTCACTTTCCAAAAGTAGAAAGTTTCCAAAAATAGTAAGTTTCCTAAAATAGAAATTGTTTGAAATGAAATGATTGTTCGTAAACTTAATGTTTTAATCATGGCTCACGACAATCCCAATGCTCATATCCTCCAAACTCCACTGCACCTAATTACCTGGAAAAACATAAATAGTAAAAGGGTCAACAATAATGTTGAGTGAATCCACAGGGTTAAAGTAAAGAGTAAGGTAAAGTAAATGTTTTTGCTACTCAAAATGTTTGTTATGAAAATGATTTATGACTGAAAATGTATAAGGTTCAACACTCACATGATATGAGAAGTAAGTATGAAAAGTGAAGTGTAATTGTAGAATATCTACAATTACTAGTTATGTTTATGAAAATGTGTTGAACAAATTGTTATGTTTGACATCGCATGAACTGTTATCCCCAACAGGTAGCTAGTCTATTGAGTTAATATACCAACCCCTAAGTCCACAATCAACACTTCAACTCCAGTATGTTGTTATTTTATGGATATACACTCCCGAAAGATGTCTTGGATAAACCAAGTAATGATCACATAATGTTGGGAGGATGAGTGTCAGCCAATAGTACTATCTGCATATCCATGGTCTAGATCCACTAGCTAATGATTGCTGGTAACCTTAGTCCGGTATAATAATTGTTTGTCATGCCAATGCGATAATGAAAATGTAAAGTTGTTGTACAGTCATAGTAAAACAGTAGCAGTTGTGTTTATGTTTTCCACCCCGAAGTTTATAAAAACAGTAAAAGAGTAAAAGGGGTCTGTGGACTCACCTGGCAAAGCTTAGCGACAAGTACTTAAGACAGAGGAATCCTTTGGAGAATCCTAGCTTCCTAAATGATTTAACTAATGATTAGACTAAGCTAACACAGACGATTCTATACACGATATAAGTTAAGTAATATGTATTTCATGTTATGTTTTATGTTTTGTGACATCGAATGAATTTGGGTTATTGGACCTTAACAGGTCGAAATGAAATGAAATGAAATGAACTTCGAAATGAAATGAAATGAAATGAAATGGGCTTGGGTTAGGCTTATTGGACCTAGATTGGGCCTGTTGGGCCTAATGGGCCTAAATGGGTTTAATGGGCCACTAGGTTGGGCCACTTGGGCCTCTTATTGGGCTTAGGTCCACTTAGATTTGGCCATGAATTGGGCTTGGCCCAATTGGGTTCGGTTTGGTTAGGTATGGGCCAAAGGTTTGGGCTTTGGTCCAAATGGGCTTGGATACTAATGGGCCAACTAAGGTTTGGGCCCGATGGACTAAAGTAGATCGATATGGGCCAAGTACGGGCCTTGGCCCGATTGGGTATTCGGGTTTGGGTCCACGGTTTGGGTCAAGATCCGGCCTTGACCCGGTTTGACTAATTGGTCAACATTGGTCAACATTGGTCAAAATTAGTCAACAAAAGTCAACTAGGGTTTCTAGATTTCGGCTAGGGTTTAGGGTATACTATAATTCGGTCAACCAAAGTCAACTATGGTCAATCTAGCTAGTCTAAGTCAAAATCAACCATGTATGTTTAGGGTTCGGCTAGGGTTTGACCTAGGGTTGGCCGAATGGCCAAAACCCTACGGGTTTGTGGCTAATTCGAGCCCAGGGTTCGAGTTTGGTGATTAGTTTAGCTAGGTTCACGTCTAGGGTTCTAGATCTAGGATGTTTCGTTCATAACTAGCAAGATCTAGGGTTTTAGCATGTCAAAATAGAGATCTAGGGTTCTAACAACGGGTCTAGCAACAAATCAAGCCATAATCGCACCTAAATGCATCCGATTGAGTGTAAGCATGCAAGCATGCTACGGGTTTATGGGCAAGGGTGCACACCGAGACCATATGGCCTTGGCCATGGTCTCGGGTTCGAGTTAGGGCCGAAATAAACAAGAAAACAAACGAAATCTTAAAGGGGAATCGGTATACCTTTCAAACGGGTGAAGAATAGATCGAATGGGGAGAGCTTGGGACGAGTTTTGATCTTGGAGATGCTTGGGATTACTTGGCCGATTAAGAGGAACAAAAGGGTTAGGGTTTCGGCCAAATGGGGGTATTTATATGGGATATGTGAGTTAGTGTTTTAGTTGTACAAGGAGACTCTCAATTCAAAGTTAGAGATAAGGATCAAGAGGAAAAGATAAGATCAAATAATTTCAACCTCACCCTCTAGAGGGTTCGGCCGACTTGGGGTGTTCGAATGGGAGAGTGTGGCCGGCCACATAGGTGGTCGGTCATAGCTTATTGTCGGGTTTGATGGTTCGTTCATTCGAGTCACGTTTTAATTTAAATTGTTACGTTTATTGTTTTACCGATAAATTATTGTTTTAGAAATGATTTTTAGCTCAAAGTGTGTCACCATAAGAAAGTAATAATGTTGTGTTGACTAAAATAGTCAAACACTAATGTATGGTGTAAAAATATGTATGTTTGTTGTGTATTAGGATGCCAGAAATAGGAATGTCTAAAAATAGAAACTTTCTAAATAAGGAAAGTTCTAGAAATGAAATGAAGTTACATACCAGAAATATCGAGTTGTCACAATGACTAAGTGAACTAATTAGTGATCTTTCACCTATAATTGTTGGAAAAACAGAAGTGACGACTGATTGAACTAATTAGGGATCTTTCACCTATAATTGCTGAAAAATAAAGAAGTGACAAAATGGGTTAAGGTCAAAACATGCTAGGTTGATTTGTCAACACTTTACTTTTTTCCAGGTTGTTGGACATTAAAAATAAATAACATATTGACTATATTAAAACCTGTTTTTCTTACAGAAAACTATTTAAGTGGTTATTGTTTTTAGTGCACTTTAGACAACTTTTGACCCGATTTGACTCGTTACCAATGAAATACAACCCAATCGTCCCGTTTTCAAAAGAAAGATAAATTGATAGTACTGATTCACCTGTTTTGCAGCATGTACATTTCAAAAGAGCATGTGCAATTCTGTTCTTGACTCCAAATTTATAGTTGTTAGACGACCACCATAACAACCATAACATAAGTATATGCAACAAACAAACAAAAAAAGAGCAACTTACAGGTCTAAAAGGAAGCCCGAGTGGGCCCATTGAGCTAGTCTCCATTTGAGCAATCTTCAATTTTGGATGACGGTATTTGCAGTCTGACTCATATTTGTAGTTTCCAGTTTTCATAAATAACGACATTCAGATTTCCCTAATAAATAACTATCTAATATTTACCCCCAATTACAACGCAAAATACTAAAATGAAACTTAAACTTGATGAATGAAAGCAAGTAAAGACTTCTTTTTAAGATGAAAAAGTAACAATATTCATGAAATGTTATGGTAATACCCTGTTGGTCGCAAAACTAAAATATTGTCTGCTCAAAAGCATTTACGCTTAATAAAATGACCACCAACTTTGTAAGCAGCCTGCACTACACACACATTATTAAAAGTTGAATTCATAATAAATCTTTTGAAGAAGTACCAAAAGTCAACTCAATCCATAAAATTAGAATGCTATGAGGAAATGCAACACCATGTGAAATAAAGATAACCTTCTCAGAGAAGTGTGGGGTATCCCATATGTCATATATACCCGCATAGCATGACATAAATTAAAATGTAAATGAAATATGTATGTTGTAAGTCAGTAAAAGGCGGATTGTTCACCTAATCAGAGGTGTAAAAGGCAGAGTGGGGCTGATTTTCTAGAGGAATTGGCGGAATCCGGTGATTAATTTGACAGCGGAATTTCAATATTTGACGATTCGGGTTGGGTTTACCGCCAATTTCCGTTGCACTAATATATCAGGATTCAGGCCAGAATACAAAACCCGGATGTTTTATGTCAACTATAACTACCTTAACAACTTAACAGTTATATGTGATTGTGTGTGACTGACCCTTACGACCCCTGATATTATCTTCATCATTTCTTCTAATTACATGAAGAACACCATAAGCATCTTCAACATTTCTTCATCATAACCTGGAGGTCTTGGTGTGACTTCCAAATCGAGCTACTGGACCATACTGCATAAATTGAAAAACTGTAAATTGAGAATCTCGGGATTAATTGTTATCAAACGTAATAATGTTTGTTAATACCATATTTATTACTCCCTATTTGAGTCTAAACAGTTATTGATTATTAATTTATTAAAATTGACAAAGCGTAACAGTCAATTACCAATTAATGCCAATTTATTTGCAAAATAATACCATGTGATGCAAGCATACCTTTACCATCTTGAAGGCAAAAACTTTTGAGTGATTGATTACGATTTTTGTTCAAGATTCCAGTCATTCTCCATATTACAACCTGTATGGCTGTATGTGATGTCACAATATGATTATCTTTACAAAGTTTACTTAAAGTCCCTAGACTGTAATGGTCTGAGCAGTTGAAATTCATATACAGAAGCCCATTTCTATATAATGGATCACTTAGTTGTTACCTAAATTATCTTGCAAGAAGTCTTATGTTGACGCAATCAAATTGTGTTGTAAAAATGAAAAAAACAACCCTTTACGGATTTTTAGATTGAAAAGAATACCCTTAAAAAATTTGTGCTCAGATCTTTAGAAGCCTCCTTACCGTAACTCCTATTCCTCCATAAAACCTCCTAGACTATGTCCTGCAATAATATTAATGTCAATAATTAAGTCTCATTAGGCTATGAGAAATAAAAGGATAATTTTTTAATCTTATTACGGGTTGTTAAATTCAAACTGACATGTTTATGTTAAACGCATAACGGACCAGCATCTTAGCATCAAGACCTAAGTTTTATAGATTTGTACATCTCAATGTCTGTAGTTAATGACATGATTAAACTTCTAATCCACGAAAGAATATAAACTGAACTTAAGATACAAAAAAGTTGAGCAATTTTAATACATGATCAGTTTTCAATTTTGTAAAAGTTTATTAATACTTAAACTGAATATTAAAAACATGGATTGAACATGGAAATAACTCAAAATTCCAAGCAAAAAATGGTGACTCAAAAGTTTCTCGATTTCTCATACCATCCCCTTTGTAATTGAACATGGACTAACTCAAAATTCGAAACACACAAACCTGGATTGAGGCGACTGTAGTTGAAGCAATTGGCAAAGAAAGCCCTAAATCGCGATGACATGGAATTTTAATCGTTTGACAGATGGATAGCGGCAATAGAGAGCTTAGAGCATGCAATGAAAAGGGGAATTCCTCAACAAAAATCGCCATTCATGGGGATAGATTTCATGAAAGAGTCGATATTGTTTTGAGCGGTCGTATTGGGGAGCAAGCGAATTAGGGCAGTAGAGGGGATAACTTCAAATGAATAGAATTCATAGGAAATGTATGGATATGAGCTGGCATGGTTTTTTTTCCATAATACCCTTTGAGTCATTATTTTAGACCAATCAAAAGTCAGCAAAATGACATGTCATCAAGTGGTTGCTAAAGGTCTTGCCCCATATATAGGTGGGAGATATTATATAAATTTGGAACGCATATTTGAAAAGACATAATGAGCAAATAACTCTTTTGAACTCTAAAACATTCGTAATCAATAATGAAATTAACAACCCTTAAGTGTCAAAAAGTATACATTTTCATATACTTTGCACTATATCTTAAAATTGTACAAAATCACTCATGATCATTGTTGTGAGTACAATAAATATGATCCTACACAATTTATTCGTTCATAAATTAGAAATAAAGAAATTAAGTACCATCCAAATCGAATTTTAATCTCATCGTAAAAAATGTAAATATTATGAAACCATCAGCAGCAATACGCATGAAGCATTATCCTCTTGTAACATTAAACGACTTGAGAGTGGTACATAAATTACACCTAGATACTTTTAAGTTTCTAACTAACTTTTGATTGTGGTTATGAGTGATTTCAAAAGAAATAACATCATAAGTTGGCATATAAATATAAAATATGTATACAAATGGTAAATAGATTAAAAATGCATTTGGATTCATTTTGTAGGCATATTATACAGATAAAAAAACTTACTTGGAAAGGTTTATCTACACCAAATTAAAATGGAACTTTTTCTACTTTTGGAATCCCATTCTAACAAAGACCATATGAAAATATACTATGATAAATATCATGGACATAAATTTTTTTTTTTTTTTTTTTTACATGGGTCCCGTGTTTTAGAATCTTTTGACAAGTATATAAACCATTCAAGTCTCAATGAAGAAAATCACCAAATCAGATATTGTCATATTATATCTTCTTTTTGCTATTTCTCTTCATTCCTTCATTACAATATCATCACACTCTCTCAAGGTTAGTACTACTTTCGTGATTGATATTTCCATGGTTTCAAATGGGTGAAATGTGTTATACCACCACTTTAAATTCATATACCACACATTGCAAATTTGATAGATAGATATATGTACAATCATATAAAAAAATGGTTGTGTCGCCTTTACTATAATTATAATTATTTGTAGTTGTAATTCTAAAGAATTTCTTTTTACATATAAAGCTTCAAAGCACATGAAATGTGACCAATTTTTGTATGGTATTTTCAGTTTCTAAAACTTAAAACAAGAAAAGAATGAGTAGTGGAGACTGGATGTGTGCTGCATGCCAACATATAAACTTCAAGAAACGTGACGCATGCCAAAGATGTCATTGTCCAAAATTTGCGACCCCTGATGAAGTTTCATCTTACGGGATGAACAGAACGGAGGTCTTGGCCGGCGACTGGTATTGTGCGACATTCAACTGTGGGGCACATAATTATGCTAGCAGAAACACATGTTATAGGTGTGGTGCACTTAAAGATTATAGTGCTATGATAGCTACATCAACTGCATCGTGTTATGGCTATGACACTGGTGTTGTACCAGGATGGAAAACCGGAGATTGGATTTGCAATAGGTATAAAAAAATTGTCAAAGTTAAAAAAATCAATAAATTGATATGAACTAATTGTTACTTACTTAGCCTTTCGTTATTGTTTGATCTTTTTACAGATTAGGTTGTGGATTGCACAATTATGCTAGCAGGATGGAATGCTATAGATGCAAAGCACCAAGGGAATAATTAAGGTAATTAAGTGGCAACTATTCTTTTGTGTATATTACGCGGAAAATGTTATTATTTTCTACTAAATCCTCCTACTTATTTGTGTGCGCGTAGTTAACTATTATATATCAATGTAGTAATGATTTCAATTTTCACTGTTCAGAATGCAATTGAGCTCGAGGAAGAGATCGAACAGTGCGCTTCAACGGCCATTTTTATTCTTTTCCGCTTTGTTTCTTCTTTTATTGGTCTCTCTTCGATATCAAGCAATCTTCTTGTTTCTTGTGTTAAAAGAATGATAGTTTCTGACTTCACTTGAAATATGATGTAATATCTTCATATATATATAAAGTATGAAAAATTGTAATACTTCCTATAAAATCTTCTTATTTAACCATCGTACTTATAAAATTATTGACATAGGAAATCCACTAATTCTCTTTGCAATCTCATCTTTTGATTTAGTTAAAAATCCGTATCGATCATATGAGTAAAAAGATAAGTATGAAGTAATATCATCTCTTAGAGCACAAGGTATGATTTTGGTATGTTAAAACTTTTTTGGCTTTTTAACCAAGTTTAACACCCAAATAATTTTTACACTCTCTAGTGTTATAGCTTTAACCCCGTTATAGCTTTAACATTCACGTTAACCATATTTGTCTCCCCTCTCACAATTCGTATAAAGCTTTGTTATTGCTACGGCGAGGAAGTTTTAACGGGGGTTTAACACCCCATACCCAATGCTCTTATAAAGTATACAAAACCACAAATATCTTGTTTAACATATTATGGATCACGATTCAAGCATTTGCCGCCAAAACTTAACTGCTCGATTAAACGGTTAACAATAAAAATAAACAAATATCCATTAACAGATACCGAGAATATCTATATGTAGGAAATAAAAATTAGCCGTTGATTCACAAGCAATAATAATTTATTCCCTAATTAAGAATCCGAAAAAATACTTTAATAATTTGCATAGATAAGAACCAGATGCTACTTTTTATGAGTGATTCATACATAACAAGTCCCGTCTCAATTTTGCCCCATAATAGAATGGCATCTGTGGTTGGTGGGGAGGATGCCCTTCCGACCCGTCTTCCATGGGTATCCGCATGTATCCGGGTTTTTTTTAACATTTAATATGACAAAAATTATAATATGGCTGGTGGTACTCGTGTCCACCGACCTAATCGGCCTAATGCATAAGAATTAAGAGGTACAATATATATATATATATATATATATATATATATATATATATATATATATATATATATATATATATATACTAGCTACAAAACCCGCCCGATGGGCGGGTATGCTGTAAATTTTAGTATGTTGAAAAAATGTCCAAAAACTTTATATACTTCTAAATGACACAATAATCGATAGATGTGATGATGATTTTGTACAAAAAAACGGTAAATGAAGAAATATTACATATAAATGTTACATATAGTTATTTGTTTCCTTCGCAGATTGATCTTTTAAATATTTATTTGTTTCCTTGTATGTAGGATCTTTTAAATAGTTATTTGTATGTACGATCTTTTAAATAGTTATTTGTTTCCTTGTAAGTAGGAAGCCGTATATGGAGCATATGAATGTAGACCGTAAGCCGTACCAGATTCGTTTGCCGTATATGGAGCATATGAATATGAATGAAGACCGTAAGCCGTACCAGATTCGTTTGTATTAGTGCAAATGACGTGGACCAATCAGGGAATTCCAAGTGGCATTATGGACGAATAGGAATGCTTGGAATTGGCATGGTGTCAAACCCTATTCAAATTTAGGCCTCATATATAGGGTAGGATTATATTCTTTCCAATAAGGGAAGTTGACATTTTAGGAAATAAATTCGGTATGAATCTTCGATCTTTCGATTTATTTTATCATACCTTTTCATCTTGGATTTTGACACAAGTCCACTAAACTGTTTAATATGTACCCTTTCTTCAATCAAGATAAAATCTTGATTGGATTTAAGAACATCAGAATAAAATAAAAGAATTTATAATGGATCAAAAACGTTACACTCGTCCACTAGAATAATGTATATAGTCGGTCTTAATCATATATATTTTTTAAACATCTATATGAAAAAATTACTAGTAAAGACCATCACGAGTACATTGCATGTAAATTCTTCTTTCTAGTTTAGAAACACCGTTATTTCATTTTTTTTAGTAATATATTTTTTTCTGCTGTTAAATATATCTAAATTTTGTTCATAACATAACTTGAACTCGTGACATTAGATTAATGACAACACCAAATATAAATACCACTAGACTATAAATATTGATTATTTTTATTTATATATTACTGTGATCTTTTTTGCTACCTAGCAAAACTCGTTTTGTAAATGAGTATACCGAACGATAATAATGAATTCTTTTAAATAATTGTTCAACCTTTAGCATATTATATCCATCGATGCATACATTTGATTTTTTTTTTTTTTTTTTTTTTTTGAATCACACCTAATCTACTCTTATATATTTACCATCAACGAGACTTGAACACATAATCTATAGGTCATGAACACCACCTTACACTTTACACTAATACCACTAGGCTACAAGTCTTAACCATTTGAACTTTACAAGCCAATAAATTTCAAACAGATATCGTCTTTAAGTCTTTCACGTAAATTAATTAAATTTTCTTATTTTATGCGAACCGGTTTTGTTGAATTTAAACAAAGTAGACCATTTAATGACTGTTTTTTCTTTAAATAAAATTCTTTTGCAGGAAGCAAAGTTCATGTCGATTTTTTTGTCGTAATCCTTAATTTGGAAATATGCAAATTTCATTCCATTATAATATTATGCTAGATGTGTACCTTCGCAAAGTAGTAATATTAGTTATTATTTTTCACATTATTGTATAAATGGATTACATTGAATTTGTACAAATTTAATGATTTAGATAAAACGTTTGGCTTCTCTACATCCATTTATATCGAAATTCAAAAGTAACATAAGTAGTTAAATACTTCCTCTTAGGAAAGTGTCAAATTCATCAAAATGTAATATAGATTGCACAATGTGTTTGGATTTGCGGATCTAAATACTGTAATATTCCATGCCACTCTTCTCACAATTTCTTGCCTATTTCATGCCAATTTAACGTTTCTCATGAAATGCATGCTAATTAACCTAATTTAGTAGCACAATATTGTTTAGTTGCATGCATTGTTTTCTTTGTCACTAATAAGCGATTTACTAGCTAATCTCATTTCTTTCTCAGGATAACAGTTTTCATTTATAAGAAATTGTATTATTTCCTATTAAAACTTCTTATTTTATCATCTTACTCATAAATTAATTGACAAGTGAAATGAAGGAATCATGTTAATCAAATTAGCAAAACAATGAAAATTTAATAGAAATCAATACAATCTTTCTTTCATCTCTATTTGACATCAAGAATATACACATTCAAGAGGATTAATGTTCGGATAATTATTGTTTTTATTACCTATTCACCGAATATTATATACACATTTGACATATCCAAACTCAAGAACTTCCGCTACATAACCATCTATTTTTTGGCAGCCGATTAAACAAGATCTCGAGATTATGTTTATTCCAACTTAAAATTAAGATGATGTGAATTCTGGATCATTCTCCTACTACAGTTATAGTTATGACAATTAGCAATAAGGAGAGTAATATTTACACCACAAAAATTACTTACTCACCACAATATAAGTTATTACTCGTATATTGTAAATAGCACTTTTAATAACGATAACTTTCTATCACCACGATGCAAGTTTTAACGCTGTGTTCTAGATCTTGTCTTTGAATGCAAAAAACAGGGTAGAATTCAAACAAATCCATCGTCACATAGGCTTGTAAAAGGAGATCATGAACCTATCGGGGAAAATTCATTTATTAAAACGAACAATCATTTCATAATCGGGTTTTTCTTTTAAAGCCTTTTATAATCGGATTATGATTAGGGTTGTCTAAATAATGCACGTAAGGTGTTCGATGAAAAACCTGTTAGAATTGTAAGCACACTTTGACAGTAATATATGCGTGTTCTTAATCAAGTTCTCCAATAACACTTTGACAATCATTTCAGTTCGAATTTTCATCTCAATCCAAATGAAACAAATCGAACACTAATTATCTATACTGTTATTAAAGCATTTAGACCTACTAATATTAGAAGGTCTTAATCTCTCTTTCTACTTTAAGAAATATCTTAAACAGGACAAAATAATAAAAACACAGCTTAGGGGAATCGAACCCGTGACCATTTGGGACTTAAGCGTGTGTGTTAACCACTTCAATTACTTGATTACTTTGATTTATTCCAGATACTAATAAATTTATACTATTATTAAAGCATTCAGGTCTTAATCTCTCTTTCTACTTTGAAAAATATCTTAAACAAGACAAAATAATTAAAATGCAGCTTAGGGGAATCGAACCCGTGACCATTTGGGACTTTGGCGTGTCTTCAACTACTTGATTATTTTGATTTATTGCAGATACAAATAAATATAAAAAGGCTCATATTTACTTCCACAAAAAAAGCCAATTTCGAATCTGATCCTACCAGTAATAAAAAGGCCCATTTAGTTCAACTTTCATTTTTTACTTGCAGTTGATAACAAGAAATCAACAAAACCCATATTACTTCCTCCGTATCAAAATAAGTGACACAAATTGGCTTACACGTTTTTTGAGGTAAAAGATTAAAGTAGAGATTAAAATATATTAAAGTACATAATTAGTGGAGAATGGGTCCCACTTTTCTTGAATAAAGTGATATTAATGAGTTTTAAAAGTAAAAGTAAGGGTATAAGGATAATTGTACTTTATTAAAGTGGATAGTTAGTGGGTATGAGTCCCATTATTTTTACCAAATAAGGGAAGTTTTCAAAGTGTGTCACTTATTTTGATACACCCCAAAATGGAAAGTGTGTCACTTATTTTGATACGGAGGAAGTATTATATGCCCCACTACATACTACCATCACTAATGTCAGCACCTACCATCACTACGCACCACCACTCATCACCATCGCTATTACCACCACCACTGTTCCTGTCTTCACTTCGATATATAGTTACAGGTACCCGCCGCTGCATTGTGCGGGTACCCTGCTAGTCTTAAAAAGAAAAGAAAAGGCCCAAAACTATACCAAAAATTCAATAAAAAAGACAAAATTGAGAAAACTAATTATCCAGAAATACTGAAAACCTACCTTTAATGTTAAAAACGGCCGACTTATGCTGAGGGAGTGGTTTAAATGGAGTAGGAATTTTTCAAAAACCCTAATAAAGCATGTGATGGGGTTAATCGGTTATGTTACTTTAGTTTTACCATTTAACTTGGGCTTGAGCAAGAAAAAGCCCAATAATTTGAACCAAGAAACTAACCGTCGTAGGCTAAAGCAGGGACGTGAAATGTACCTAACCAAACACGTGTTTTCTTTACACAACGATTCCACCTCAGCGAACATTTTTTGAATATATCAAATTAAACTTATCAAATAACTTTGTAAGTTTTTAGAGTAACGGTGTCTTAAATTTCAATAATTATAAGCTCTTATGATAAGATTTACACCAATTCCACTTAAAGTCCGCCCATCTCTACATCTTGTCTTTGAATGCAAAAAAAAAACACCGTAGAATTCAAACAAATTCATCGTCACATACGCTTGTAAAGGAGTTCATGAACCATTTGGCGAAAATTCATATATTTTCATTCATTTGTTAAACGAACTATCATATCATAATCGGGTTTTTCTTTTACAGCCTTTTATAATCAGTTTATGATCAGAGGTGTCTAAATAATGCACGTAAGGTGTTCGATGAAATTCCTGTTAGAGATGTAAGGTCATTTCATGAGGAAATAGATCTCAATAGCAATGGCTGAATCGGATGAAAGCACAATATGCTTGTTCTTAATCAGTTCTCCAACAACAGGTATTATTTCAGAAACTGAATTTTAGGATCACTTATACGCTTTGTTAACGCCCTTTTTAATATGTTACTAAGAATTTAAGTATATAAACATGTGATACAGAGTATATTAACTCATTATTGAAAAGCAAAACGAAGAACATAACAAGTACATAACATAATAGATCCACTCCTACATAACTAAATTTCTTGGAAATATCTTTAAATATTTACAGCTCATCGAAATCTTAAGAGAAAAAAACAACGATTTTATTTAATTTCTTGCTTCATTGTTCTTGAAGGAGTTTCTACGAGCCGATGCCAGAATAGTCTTGTCTGCAACTATAAAATAAGCTGCTCCAGCCACTGTATATATATATATATACTCAACTTCATATATATACACATATACATATACATACATAAGTTTTATATAAAATGTAACTAATTAACCTGTGGAAATAACAAGAGCCTGAGCAGTGTAATTGAGATTAGCTCTTCCCCATGGAAGCATCCTACCAACTGCCACCTGCATTATACATATAGGTATAGATATACATATACATATACATACACATATAGAGTATATGAGAATGAGGTTGAGAAATAGACTAAGTACAGTTGGAATGGCAGTGACAATTGCAGCTAAACAAGCAGCCTTAGTTCCTGCAACAACTCCATATCTGCACAACCCACAAAATGATAAGTTATATATTAGCTTAACCTAATTTGAAATTTAATCACAATAATTTGCATATAATTAATTACCATGAGATTGTTTCTTGGCGATTTCAGGGTTGAATGAAGCCATCAAATGTAGGTTAATATAAAATAGTACAAGTTGTTGTCTATTACAGTTTGTTTGAAGCTTTTGGTGAAGAAATTGTGAATTAATAAATGAGTATTTATAAGCTTTTTGAACACGATTGTCGAGATATAATTTTTTTAAAACTTTTTTAAAGGGTATATTCGTCTATAACAAGCTTTTCCGAGGCAGCCGAACTTTACTCGTGATATACGCTTAATTTGTTTAAGATTTCTCATTTTTATGATTTATTCAAGATTTCTTTAAGTTTTACAATCCGTAGGTCTCATCACATGTTTTCATAAAAAACAACGGTTAATTTGTAACAAGATAAGACGTATATAAATAACAAATACAAAAGTGAAGTACAGTTTATCTAGTTGAGAAGATGATGTGGGGCTCAATTGGGTTCTTTTTCTGAATATTGGATGTATCCTGCTACCATATCTACTAGGAATCTTCACCAGCACAAAATATTTCATTTCAAGATAAAGTTTTTCTTTTTCTAATACTAGAAAATAAATATGAACAAGTTAAGAAAACCTTTTTTACACGATGTAAAATTAATTTTTATTTTTGCTCATAAAATTTAGAGGTGTTGTCATCGTCTATAGTTCATCATTTGCAACATCTATTTAGATCGCTTAAAAAACCCAATATTTTAAAAAAAAAATTACTATAAAAAATCTAATATTTTTCAATGTGCATATATATGTTAAGATCTCTATCTTAAGTTTACAATCTTATGATTCTATGATTTTTATAAACATAGTGATCCTTCATACGTTCTTTGAAGGATGTAAGATCCCGATTCCCGATCATATCCATAAGATCATAAAATCTCAATCCGATTCGATCTTACTTTGCTTCATAAATGAATATCTTATTTATACCCATGAAAACTTCATAAATGTGTTATATAACTTGTCGTTGATAGTATAACACATATGAAGTAGACTATATATGCTTTTAGGTAGCATTTTATAATCCCAATCAAATCTTATAATATCGATTGTCGGTGTGGAGTCGGTCAATTCCACGCCAAACACACTTTGGTGATGACAAATGGTGTTTTGCCATATCGTGCCTTCAGCTAAAAGTGTTTCGCCAAGAACATTGTGCTCGGCAAAGAAAGTTCAATTTTTTGTAAAAATCTTGTATTCAGGGGGTCCGTTTTCGTGTTTTCGCACAGGACATTCAAAATCTCGGAGATGCCCCTGGCCACAGTCACGAGGTGGTACTATGGGTGAGCATCTGGGCCGAAAAAACCGAACCGAACCAAAAATCGAACCGAAACCGATAACATGTTATCTGTTCGGTTTCGGTTTTAAAAATTCATCGTTTTCGGTTTCGGTTCTATTGGTTTCGATTCCGTCTTCGGAAAAGGATGAACATTTGGCCTAAAAAATCTGAACCAAAACCGAACCAGACTAAAATCGAATCGAATCAAAACCCGTAACATGTTACCGGTTCGGTTTTAAAAATCCATCGATTTCGATTTTCGTTTGATTCGGTTTTTATACCGAACTCACCTCTAGTTGAAACGGTGTGGATGTAAGTAATAATCTTACTCTGTGGTCTTCTTTGGGAGGTGGGAAGTTGCAGTTACCCTCTGAAACCATATTATCACAATTTTCTTCTGATGTTACAGTGTAAAGGACCTTTTAATTTAAAACACGTGTCCTCTGAAACCAATTGGTTTTTATGAACAAGTTTCAACCCAAAATAGTCACAATCTGTTTGTTTTATAATATCTTCGTAAAATAATATATCTTTGTAAAACGGTTTTTTATACAAAAGATTAAAAGGGAATTTAAAATAGACTAACATAGATAGTTAGTGGAGGATGAGTCTTACTTTTTTTAAATAAAGTGATATTAATGATATTTAAAAATAAAAGTAATGGCAATTTCATTTTATTAAAATAGATACTTAGTGCAAAAAGGGTCCCATTTTTTTACCAAATAAAGTAAGTTTTAGAAGTGTATCACTTATTTTGATTCACCCCTGAATAAAGTGTATCACTTATTTTGATACGGATGTAGCATATAGAATAGTGGAGTTAAATGTTTGATCGGTAATTAGATGTTTCATTTATATTCTAAGTAAGCATGTTAAGTTTAACATATATTATGTTGTATTCCTCTTACAGATACAAAATATATTGTTTTCATGTCTTTAAATTAGATACTACGGTTTTTCTTTAACATAATAGTTTTGATTTACAATTCTATTCATCTATATAAATAATATTGGGTTGAAAGTTGAGTGTGTTCTATAGCAACAAGCAAATAATGACACTCAATTCTGCCAAATATATATATGTTTTGAATAGGTGAAATGTAGATAGACATTCATCTTCAAGGATAGAGTGTTTCCCAAATAAATCTGTCAAAAATATGTGATGCTAAAAATAGTATATAAAAAAATATGTGACGTCATATGTAGGTAATAAATCATGAAAATGTAAAGATATAAAACATACAAATCTATCATTTTAAAATATCAAGTAAAATATATAAAAAAATGAAAATTATGTAAAGGTGAGTGTGTTCTAATAGGATTCATATAGTTTAGTGACTTTTTGGAGGCTGAGCTTACTTGGAACTTAGGATAGATAGATATCCTTTTTAGTTTTTAGGACGATTATATATTTATGCATAAGTGATAAGTCCATAAAAACCATTTATCTGGGCCTATCTCGTGTGTGTAATCCCAATAATAGTTATCAGTCAAATAAGGCCCAAATACCATTTTCTGTTACTCAACAGAGTTATTTTCTTCTCAAAACCAACCTTTTTAAGGTTACCGATGTAAATTGTATTAAACTAGTAGGTTTCCCAACGCGCGATGCCGCGGGAGAATTTCATATAAAATCTAAAAAATGCATATCCTTACGAAGTGCATCAACTACAAATATTTAGAGGATAATATTCTATAATTGAAATATAAAAAAAGTCAACAAAGAAAAAAGTTGATAAAGAGATCAAGAAAAATATGTAGAAAAAAAAAGTTGCAAAAACAAAAAAAATATTTAACCAAAAAAGTATTAAAAACAACCTAAATAATTGAAACAAAAAGGCTTAAAACAAAAGCAAAATATTTAAAAGTTAAATTTAAGAGGAAAAAATGTAACTTTTACAAAGTTTAGAAAAAATAGGTAAAAAGTTTGTTGTAAAATGTAATTTAATTTAACTTCTAGATATTAAATGTTAAAGTTAAGAGTAATAACTGTAATTTTAGAAAAATTAATGTTCAGCGTGTAAAATGTAATTTAAGCAAACCTGGAAAAAAGGAAAAACAAAAAATTGTGCCAGCTAGAGTCGAACTCAGGACCTCCTGGTCATTAATACGGAAGCCTTACCACCCCGCTAGAACTACATATCTGATTGAATTCGGGCTTTAAGTAATAAATAACGAAACTTCGTTAGAAGATAAAATTTTACTGTTTACCCCATGTTAAATGTTATATATATAATAGTATTGTACCCACATAAACTGCGGGTATATTCTACTAGTGTTTTAAAATCCTGGTTGACTAGATTGGTTCAACCGGTTAAAGAGAAATTGGTGAAGAGAGCGGGTATAAAATATCCACATTTTTTGCTCATTAATGACCTGCTGCGACCCGGCGGGGTTTTGTGAAACCTTACAACCTGGCTGACACAAAAACCGTTTGTGGCCCTGTTGTAGCATGTAATCTCATTTGAATTTCAAAGTTGGAAGTTGATTCGTATAAACCTGTAAACCCGAGGTTTAAAACGTTGTATTATTCCTCGTATATGTCATATAAACATATAAACGGATTAATTTAAACTAGAACGGTACTCGTGCAAAGCGGCGGATAACTATTACACTTTATTTTTAAAATAGACGGTTGAAATTTAATTTTGTTTATATGTTTTTCAGGTTTATACATGTGTTATATGCATTTTTTACATTAATAAAATGTTATGTTTAATTACACATGTTCTTTTTTGGAAAAATAATTTACATTAATTTATAATGATATTTAAAAAAGTGACTTATAGAATGCGTAATTAAAGATCAATATGTTGATTAAGGTATAAAAAAATCTCAAATTCATTTATGTATTTACCAATTTTTTAAGTTGAATTGTTTAATTAATTTGATTTTAAAAATGACAGTTATATTAGTAGTTTCAACTCTTGAAAGATTAAGAGAGTTCTAACACTAGTCTGTGACTTTGTTCTAAAATTAGTGTGGCTAAATGATTTACTTATTAGTAGAGAATTTCATTTGGTTCTTGGTTTGTATTCTATTGATTAACAATGTGTTAACTTTTTTTAATATTTTTTTACTTGTCTGAAAATGAAATTATGCAGAGGATATATTCGTAATTCAAGTTAATTTAATTTTAAGGGACTACAACGTTTACCTAAATAAATTACTATATTATAATATAATATAAATAATCTTGTTTATTGTTAGAACACAAAATATGCCAATATTTTTGTTTTATTAAATCTAAACATTTGGTAGTGGATGATTTATAGTTTAATTCACCAGAAATGACTTTCAATCTATCTACTCATATATTTTCTTAATAATGAATTATGAAATATAGTTGTTAAGTTGATGCAAATTAGATTAGTGACAATAGCATATCACCAGCACATCATTAGGGATGCCGTTGTCTTCTTTTTTATTGTTCAAAAAAAACAAGCCCGCGTCGGTAGGGAGACGTTGAGGGGGAGACGGGGAAGGTGGCATCGGGGGAGTAAGTGTGGGTGGGGGGGGGGGGTTGGGTAATATATTTTTTTTTTTTAAAGTGGGAATGAGTTAGTGATGTGTCACTGTTGGCACGACCTCTTTAGTAACTCATCGTAGGGAAGAAGTTACTGATGCGTTTAGTGATGTGTCATTGTTGGGAGAAACCTTAGACATAAGTAATTCAATTTATATGATTGTAAAAAAAAATAGTATTGAAGTCTACTATTTGTGATTACCTCATGTTGATATTTATCACAAGATAATATTTATAATCTACTTATTCTCTTTCCTAATATCATCCTTAATTATGATATTTATCTTGATCAAATAAATAATCACCAATATAATTTCTCTTGTAAAAATACAGGACGGTTATAAGTTATGCAATTAAAATATTGGAAATCAGTAACCCTTTATATATCTTATCTGATTTAAATTAATATTCAGTAACAAAGTAAAATTTGGGCACAAGTAATAAATCTGCATTTCATTTTGTTCTCTATTCATCTTTCGAAAGAATAAAAAAATACTACGAGATTTCAGAAACATTCAATTTGCATGTTATAAATATAAAATTAATTATTAATTTAGACCAAAAAAAGTGAGAGGCTTCCATTTAAGACTGATAGACTTCAATCTTTTCAAAATACCTCGTGCGACTGGGAGACTTGAGCAGCACTAACTGAGAGCAGCACTAACGGAGCAGCATTAAGTGGTGAGCAGTACTAACGAGCAGTAGTAACTAGGTTGAGCAGTATTAACGAGCAGTAGTAACAAGGATTAAAGCAGTAGTAACAAGGTTGAGCAGTACTAACGAGCAGTAGTAACAATGTTGAGTAGCACAAACTCGGACATGTGGCGGCGTTCTAGTGAAGTTGCACGGTCGCACGCTCGCGGGGTAGTCACACGGTCTATTTTGAGAAGAATTGAAACTTAAGTTTATTCTTGGGGAAATTTTATTTCATTTGATCCAAATTTGAGAATCACCCATAAATATATCTATATCTTACATATCGCATATCTCTTTTTTGAAAAAATTCGATATTATTGTTAGTGTAAATAACAAGCATTATAGTGGCCGCGCGATGCGGCGGGATTTTTAAAACACACATTTTTTACATTAAGATTTATGGTTTAGCTGTTTTTTTTATTATTTATGCATGAACAATAAAACAATATAAAACTAAATTTATGTTAATCTATTGAGTGTAGACAACTAAATGTAAAATATAAGTCACACTATTTATCAATTTGGTAAACTTTATCGAGTAGATTCTTTTACATTTTAAATGAGTTAATATGGGTTTCGACTAAAGTATAAATTTTTATATCAGGTCAAATGTGTTGTCACTTGTATATGTTATTATAAAATTTGAAGTCGCATAACGTTCAGTTTTATCACTATACTACATATTATTAAAATAATAAAAATTAGTAATTACAACATTCTAAGTCGATAACTATTAATTTTTTGATGTTTGTGTTTGTTTTAATTGTTATTTAGTTTCAAATCATTGAAATATATAAATTATTTACTACGTATAAAATTCCAATCGAATAAATTCATAAACACATAGATTTTATATGTCAAGAAAAAAGAGAGTTACAAAAATAATAAATGGGGAACAATATATTTTCATTTTGTGATGTTGTTTGTGTTGAATAAACTAATCTTACTACTTTAAAAAGGGTTTAAGACATTTCTAAATCAGGATGTCTGAATTTTCAACACTTCCTTTTTTAGCAATGTTAAAATACCCTTCAAAATTCAAAATAAATGTGTCATAGCGAAGATTCGAACCCAAGACCATTCGGACATCAACCAAGGTGATAACCACTGGGCCATGTGGTTTTTTGTTATGATTTTGTTAACCATTGATTATATTCATAACTTCCATGGTAATTAGGAACCTCTTTTATTCAATGCAGTATTTAAGGAATTTATGCAGTATTTTCGGATTAGCTTTGTTATGCAGTATTTTCGGGATTATAATTATTAATTTATGCGCCGTTTACGGAAGTATTTCAATGCTTTCTGTTCTTTACCATATCTTATTGTCGGTTACAATATGCAATTTAAGTAATTCCACTAAAAATACGCATAATTTATAGGATATAGAATTTACATCATATGTGTTTTCTTCCTACTCCCTTGGGTTGGTAAAACTTAATTCCGAATTCATTAAAATATGTACGAGTTTCCAGAGAACAAAACCACGGATTAAACAGTTTAACTTGCGTTAATCGGTTATCTTAATAGTGGCTTAAAATATAAAATTGTTTGAAATAAACTACAATTGTTTATATTATTTTTATTCTACAGTCATATGTATTTACGGATTTTATTTTTAAGAGTAATTATTAGTCCGAACCATCTTAATTGTGTAATTAAACAGGTGCATTTTCATAATTTTATGTGTAATAAGTTATCGACGCATGGGCAGTATCTTAATTTTATGTGTATCTTATGTAATTATATTTGACTCTCTAATATTTTACAATTGTATTTCAACCAGGTCATGCAACCACATGTACCACCTCCTCCTACAACTGTTGAAATCCACCCACCTACACCTATAGTTGAGGTAATACCCCACTTTATAAACTTATTATAACCCTACTTTTACATATTCATAACTATACTTACTCATTTTCTAACACGGCACATTCGCTTAAACAACTTACCTACTGCCGAATCACGAATTCCAAATCCATCCTTTATTGGGTATTTGACCATGCGTTATAGTTTTGATGCGGCGTCTTAATAAGGATGTATTGAATTTTGACATTGACTTTTACACATGCAGTTTAATGCATGCGTTTTTGTCTAAAAATAATGTGGACGGAAATCAATATGATCCGAACAAATTATACGTTAAGATAATTTTTTTTAGAAACAATAATCACTTAATATAAAAATTTATTTGACCATGCGTTATAGTTTTGATGATGCGGCGTCTTAATATGGATGTATTCAATTTTGACATTGACTTTTACACATGCTGTTTAAGACCTTCCATTTTTTATAATAACTTATGTGCATTTTTTTAAATAATTACCCATTAAAAACGGATATATTGACCATGCGTTTAGTGAGGAATATTGACCATGCGTTTTAATATAATTATACGTTTTTTTATTCATGTTATTACTATACATTAAATATAATTATACATTTTTTTATTCATGTTATTACTACACATTAAATATTTGCATTGATATTCATTTAATCTGTTAATTTGTAATACGTATGAATTCCATTCTATATAAACAACGGTATTACATTTCCGAGAAAACCTGTCACTTTTTTCATCAAAAACGTAGAAAACCATCATAACCAACTGTATGACTTTCGTTTTTTTATACATATGTTATTCCTACCGTGTATGACTTTCGTAATTTTTTTTTGTAAGGTATTCTTAACATGTCAACAATCGGATTACACATTATAAGAAACATTCATGATTTCAAGGACAAAATTCACCTCAAAGTCAGGGTCCTACGAATGTGGCCCCAGACGAATTTCAACAATAAGAATGAAATAATATCACTTGAGATGCTGTTAATTGATGAAGAGGTATTACACTTAACCATATTTGATAAAGTATCATTACGAAAAAATGCACCTTTTCACTGTTTTAATTGTTAATTCACATCGTATTTATTATCCATTTTATTGTAGGGATGCAAGATTCAAGCTTCTATTTACGTTAAACTGATGACTAGATTTCAAAAACTATTGAAGGAAGACGGTGTTTACTATATCAAAGGAGGTAAATTGTGGCAGTCCAAGTCAAGTTTTACGTTTACTGGCCTGAATGAAAAGCTTTCTTTTCAATCAAGCACAACGGTTAAACAATGCGCTGAGTGGTCTGGTCCATTACATGGTTTTGAGTTTGCCTCGTACGAAAACATTTTGAATAACTCATTACTAGCCTCGAAGTCAATTGGTAAAATTAACTCCATTTTTACTTGATATGACTTATATCTTAACTTACCCTATGACCATACTAATCAATGATGTTTTTCATAGATGTAATTGGAGAAATTTGCGTCATTGAAACCCTTAATTCTTCAAGTGAAGAAAGAAGCAGGCACAAGCTACCAATTGAAATAAAAAACATAGAGTTCGTTGCTATTATTATATATAAATAAAAAATCTATTTGATGTCAAAATCTAATCGCATTTTCTAAATTACAGGGGTGCAAAAATCATGGTAACTTTGTGGGGGGAACATGCTCATACTTTGCATGATTACCTAGACTCCATACACCCAACCGATCGTGTCGTAATAATACTTCAATTTGCCAAGATAGACACTTGGAAGGGTACTTTTCAATAAAAAAAAACAATAATATTAACTATTATCATAAGTGATATTTTATTTGTCGCTATCCTAACTTTAACGAGTGTTTTGTTCCTAAATGTATAGGTCCGACATCGGTTGCCACTTACTTTGATGCAACTCGTTTGTTTGTCAACAGTGGAATACAAGAGATACAAGATTTCAATCATAAGTAACTTTCAATTATCGTTTGATACGTATACTTTTATAAATACTTATATTGTCATCGCTATATATAATGAGCTTTTTCCTAACTACAGAATGAAAACTGTCATGGTTGAATCGGGAATGGACACGCCACCGTCTAACATCACCAAGAAAGTTACATCTTCGTACTCTATAAAGAAGGATTTTTTAATAAACCATAATTTTGTAGCTATCGCTGATATCTTGACCCCTGCTAAGGTACAATATTTATAATTACGTTTTTATTTTGAATACACAACATGTAACTCGAATGGTCTTACAAATGTATATTTAATACTTTGGCTGTAATATTTGCAACAGGTTAAAAAAGTTGTTGTGTTATGCACCATAACCGGCGTAGGTGATGATTTCCCGTGGTACTACAACGCGTGTGCCTATTGTAAAAGTGGAATGGAAGAAAAGGTTTTGATGGTGAAAAACGAAGACGGTACTCAAGGGAGCCATCAGGCGTCTATTAAAGTGTGTTCTAAAGATCCATGTAAAGGAAAAACCCCGTCTTTTGTTCCCCGGTAAATATACCTAACATAACGTTTTCTTCCATTTACCCTAAATTTTAGTTACGAGTTTATAATTTTTTCCTAAATTTTTCACCAAGGTTTAAAATTCCGGTCATTATTGAAGACAATACTGGAGTTTTAACTGTTACCATGTTTGACCGTGATGCTAATTACTTGCTCGGTAAAACTGCTAAGTACTACGTCGATGAATTTGAAAAGGTGACCTCCTATATTACATCTATGGTTTCTACTTAATCTGTTTAATCTTATATGTCTTCTTCTTATAAGCAGGCTGGTATGCCCCTCAAAACCATTCCTACTGATTTTAAGCAGCTCATAAATAAAAAATTCGCTTTCAAGTTAGACATGAGGCAATACAATATCGATTCGGGTAGTAGCGTTTATGGCATTTCAACCATGACTAACAAAGAAGAAATACTATCAGAGTTAGAAACAAAATTAAGTGGTTGCACGGTAATATTGTAGAACCATTTTAAATTCAAAATATATTATGTAAATTGTAACCCTATTTTTTTCATACTAATCTTTAAGTAAATCTATTATACAGCGTCTAATTTCAGAAGTCGGGGATGATATAACCCCAATTGCAGTCGACCCATCACCGTCATCAACTCGTTCAAAATTTTGCAACACCCCGGTTAACTTGAAGAGGCAATTAGATGACTGTTGCGATATGGAGGGAAATGATGTAGCAACATCATCAAAATCTCAGAAAACTGTCGCATGATGGAGTCTGAAATTTTTTTATAAGAAGATAACATTTCTTTTTTAAGACAACAATTTTATTTTATGTTTGTTTCTTCATTTTAATTACTCTATTTGGTGATGTGTTTTTTTTAATTCAATATGCAATGAATAAAAACGTCGTTGGCCAACTATTATGATGTCATTTACGGAAAATAATAGACAACAATTATTTGGTACTTGTTATTTCGGAATGTATATATAAAAACCTCCCATTTTAAAATGAAAGCTCCCATTTTAAATAACGTCCCATTTTAATAAATGCAATTATTTAATACATAATGTAGTATGTCAATTAACAATTAATCCGATTAACATTTTATTACCAAAGTGATAACAAAATCTGGATGTACATTTATATTTATTCAAGGGTAACCTAAAAAATTTTAAATTCGTAAATTTTTCATTAATGTATTACTGCATCAATAAATTTAGTATACAAATTTACAAATTTACTATACAAATTTATTTGTTAAGTTTACTCTCAGATAATGTATTACCGCATCAATAAATATAGTAGCACATGTTTAGCATATGAGAGGTTTATAAGACTAATTTAAATGGATTCAAACAGGTAGATAGAAATTCGGGAAAAATAACTATAAATTATTTTTTAGAGAATGGTGGTAATAATAAAAGAACCCTATTTTGCCACGTGGAAGCCTTCTATTGGCCTGCTCGATAATCTTCCCGCCCATACGAAACCAGCATTTGTAAGGCTGCTTATTTGTAACCAGCTGTCTTGCCATATTATTTTAATTAATCACCGAATTAATTACTTGCAATCTTAAGAGGAGATAATTAGGGAAAGTCTTATTTAAAAAATCATTAGCCTTTCAAAAACTCCACAAAATTTTAGCATCCCTTTCGTACTTTACTATCTACCTATATTGCAACAATATTTTTTTAAAAATGATTCCCTAAATCAATTAACGTATCAGTTCTTTTCAGAATGTATTTATGGTTTATTACTTGATTCCACAGCAGCCATTTGTATAATAATCGTTATACAAAAACATGTACACGAACACCATCAACAGCGTCGCGGAATAGATGTATCAGTGTACCCGCCGCCTCATTTGCGCGGGTACCCCACTATATATCAAAACATGTAACCAAACAACATTTCAACGACAATGCTGATAGTTGCTTTTTACCTCTATTGTATACACAGTTTATGATTATGTACTGCATTCGTTATAAAAATATGTAGCCAATGGACTTTTAATCGCCAGGTTTATATATTCCGCAGTCCGCCGCATCGCGCGGGTTTTATCCTAGTGATATATTATGATCTAAAGTTTAAAGAACCATATACCTGTTATTACATGCAATAACTGAATGCAATTAAATATATGGGGATTTAAATATCAATTAAATGCAATTAAACATATGGGAATTAAAAAATCTATTGCAAAAAAAAAATGTTTTCTGGAATCGATGTCATTACCTTCAGGTCAATCTTTTATCAACTTACCACTTCACTGCAATCCAACATGTGTACCCAATTCCATATGCATCAATATATATTGAGTTTCTGGCCCATAGTATTAGATCCAGAAATCATTTCAGTTTTCAACCAATAGCATACTTCCACTTCAATTTAATCAGCCAATTAGAGTTAAGTGAACAGTAGTTATATTATATTTTACTACCATGTATTATATAGTAATAAATAATTATGTAAACAAAATTTGTTAGAAGTATTTACACTAACTGATTACTCTTTATTCCTCTCCAAAGTTCTTCATGAGACCGATGGATGTAATCATTTTTTCACTCTCAACTTTTCTTTTGCAATATAATCGTGAAGATGCTTTTTGTCTTAAAGTAAAACTTGAAGAGGAGATACTTGAAAGCGGGTATTCTCGCGTATACAATAGTTGTACCGTTTATTAAATTAATACTTTTTTCGTATGACAATAAGTAATACTCTTTCTATATTTTCGATTTTAAAATAAGTGATACATTTTAATTATTTAATTTATCGGTAAAAACGTAGTTGAACCCCTAACGTACGGACTATCTATTTTAGTATAATGGAGTAACTCTTTTATTCTTATTTTTAAAAATCATTAAGATCATTAAATTCAAAATAAGTAGGACTGGTTCCTATTACAATATTATTGATTATTTACGATATATAATTCAATTTCTTTGATAATTTAAACAAATATCGACATTAACAATAATTATTTGTGTTGATAATTGTAGATTTTAAGAATGATTCTCATCCAAAGAAATCTTACCACCGTAACTACTTTCATCATTTCTAACTTTTTATTAAATCCTTGAATTGATATGACATTCTTAACATGTCCTTTTCGTTGAAAACACGATGAAAATCATTTCTTTTATTATTAATGATTTTAACGATAGTGGTTTACCTGGCTTCAGCTACATGCATATATGCTACTAATACTCATTAGCATGAATTTTAGCTACAGGTAACAGGCATATGCTACTAATACTTATTAGCATGAATTTTTTTTTTTTTTTGTATTTAAACGACAATCAAGTTTAAGTGTTGTTTAAATATAATTTGAGTTTAAGTATGTTCTATCAATCCAGTTACCACTTTTAGGGAAATATATAATTGTGTTTTATAAAATATTACAAAGATAAAGAGATATTGTAATATTAGATTTGTTCTAACCGTATTTTAATATATAAAATTTCAAATGGTAAATTATTTAGGAAATAAGTATTTTATTTTGTTTAAGTGAATACAAAATTAGGATAGTAGTTATATTTTTGTTGCCATTAATATCTTAGGTATTAAATTTATTTGAAAATTAAAGATAATTAAAAATAAATTATGATAATGTAATTCACACATACGATGTTTCATAAACTATAGTAATTATGATCCTCATCCAGCATTCGCCAAAGTTCAAAGAACAATTAAAATTTTCAACCATCTTGGTTTCAACACAGATGGTAAGGAAGAGCGGATTAGAAAAATAATAGAAGCTAGAGGAGACTTTTGATTACGTAGAGACGGGATGTAAAGGCGCTTACTTCTTATGGTTTTGAATACATGGAGATTATTTTCATGGTATCTTGTTTCAAGCGGCGTGTGACGGTTTATATGCAAGTGTTTGGTGTCTTTTAGCGATAAATATTTTAGGTGTCCTTTGTCTACAAATGTTTAGGTGTATGTTTGTTCCATCTTTTGGTTCCACATTGGTGTTTGTTTATCCATCTTCTTCTTGAAGATGGCTTTTAGTTTTAATATAATTGCCGTTCAAAAAATAAAAATAAAAATAAAAATAGTAATTATAATTATAATTTATATATATAATATTAAAAATAAATAAAGAATTAAAGTGGTGGAAAAAAGTGAGTGCCGCATGCAAAATCGGAGCTGACAAACTGACCAAAAATTCATGAAAGAGTCTTTTGAATGATGAAATCATAACATCCTCCACTTGGACTCTTCATTATTTTGTTTTGACTTCATCTTTTTGGACTCATTTAATCCAATAAAGTAAATTCATAATCATTTTCCCGAAAGAAATCTATTGTATTCGTTTTTGTAGGAATAAATTTTTTTATTGTATATTTATTACCACGATTATAATATTCTACTCGTAATAGTTTAAATCAAAGGGTCAATCAAAACACTTAAATCAAAACTTTTGATATGTGTTATCTACTAATTATCTCTCCTCATATTATCCCCTTGATTTTGATACTTATTATGGAGTATTATTTAATGGGTAGGACATGAGTAACACAAATGATGGGCACTAATACTATTCCTCATTTTTAAATTCAAAATATTTAGACAAGGACACTCTTTATAAGGGTAATTAAACGGTATGTGTGGAATAAGATTTTGTAATGCAAAAATTAATCATATACGTATTTCTACAAATTTATATTTTTAGGTCATGCCTAAGAATATTCATAAAATATCTTGAGTTAAAAGTTTACTATTGACAAAATCTTGATGATGATAACACGGGGCTAGAAAACAGCCACTTAAATATACCAGTTAGACCATATATATATTTCTGATCTGAATAAAATATATACTAACCCTCACGAGTAACAGAAAAGCTCATTTTGTTTACCCTTTTACATCAACATTCGATTAACTTAATAATTCTAGATAATGCAATTCATGGCATATATGTGTTTGTTATTATTGTAAGGGAGTAAATTACATGGATGATTCGTGCTAAATTTCAAGTTTAGAGCATGTTTGAGAAAACTTATTAAGGGAATTTATTAGCTTAATAAGCTTGAAATTTCAAGTTTTTTTTAGCTTATTAAGCTAATAAACTAATACGTCCCTTTGAAAACTTTTCCAAACACCCCTTTAGTCCTTTTAGTTTTGAAATTATACAAATCATCTTTTTTTTTTTCCCAAAAACATGTTTTACATCCTTTCCACGGACGGATGTTTATTTGGAATATTAAATACCCTCACATGCAAAGCACACAAGGGTATAAGTGTCCAACGTCATTAAATAAACCAATCAAACGTGTAGCGTAATTTAGTACTTTGTGAGTGGCCCTCATAGCGCAATCGAACACGAGAATAAAAAGACTAGTATTAATTAATAGTTTAATTAATTAAATCGGGCTTAACGGGCTAGATAAAAGTTAATTAAAATGAGTTTAATTAATGGATCTATCTAATCAGACTAATATTAATTAAAGACTTAATTAATCTAACAGGCCAACGGGTCGGGCTTTTATTAGAGTTTAACGTTATAAGGATTATGGTTAATACCTTATATAGAAGTGCGATTTTCTAATAAAACTTACAGTGACCAAACAATACGAAATTCTAGTAAAAGTTTGTAACACAAAGTAGACTTTATCACTTCCGGACAGTTTCAAAGTAACGGGCCACAACTTGATCTCCGGTAACGAAGTCGGGATGGGAAGTGGGAACATGTAAGCCCTAGCTATCATTTGATTAACTCGACCCATATGTACTTATCAATTTTACAGTAGAGAAAAATAATTGGGATTCAGTTTCCATAACATCGTTGTATAGGGGGCATCTTGATGAGTCAATATTGATCCCCACAACTTAATTACCAAATTAGATTGATTGTGGAGTCTTTTATTGATAATTGCTGGTTTCTAATATATTATTTATAAATGGCTTTTTTCTATGATTTCTAAAACAAAATAAAATGTTCTATTTAAGAGGTAAGTAATAATGGTGATCACATGAATTCATGAGAGAAAAAACATGGGTACTATAATGAGTTGCCCCCCATACTTTTCACCTGCATATTGTTCATAGACATAAATAATATAGACATAAATAATACTATAAATAAACAAAAATGGAACTATTTGCAAGAAATCCATGACTACAAGTAGTAAATATTCCAAAAAGTGCACTGTAATTTCTAAATCACATGTCATTGTTCTAACTTTTTCTCTAGTTAATTGTATTACTACATGCTTAAAATATTACAAATAAATTCTTGTAAATACCAATATAATTTTTTTTATTAACTTAAAAGTGTAGTCATTGTCATGGAATATTTGATAACATACATAAAATTTTACGAATCACGTTGTTATCTAAGCTTAGAAGATTAACGCAAAAGCATCTCCATCATAATTAAATCCAGATTCTAAAATATCGAATATATTAAAAGAGAGTAAATTACACGGAATGTCCATGTGGTATACCACTAATTACAACTCCAGTCCTTAAACTTCAATTATTACACCGAATGTTACTGGTGTATACATTTTGTTACACCCAAGGTCCCTGCTGCCCTTAATAAAAAATTAATGGCCAAAATACCCTTTTAGCATTTTGTGTTAGATATTTTACTGATTTCGAGTTACTTGGATCACTGTGAAGTCGTGTTTTCACTATCAGATCAAAGTATTTCGAGGGTACTCTCGAAATCTCTAATCGGATGAAATCACAGCGTGATCAAGAACAGAGAATATGTGTGCGTTGTGAGAAAATCGTACCAGAGAAGATGACCAAAACCAGTGTTATTCCACTTTCTAGAAACTGACGAAAACTACTCAAAACTGCCGAATTGCAGTTTCAAAACTGTTCAAAACCGCCCAAATACGGGTCGGATCCGGGTCGAATATTACGGGTCAAAAAACCGGTTCAAATCAAGAATTCCGATTTTCTATGCATTTTCTCTGCCCCTTGGACCCCGACCAGGGCGCTGCCCCGGACCCCGCCAGGGGCGCAGCCCCCGAACCCCCGTTAAGTCAGTGTATTTTAATCATAACAAATTTAAACAAGCGTACACTCCGCACCACCCTTACTTGTTCAATATTTATTAGGATTACATTTGGTCAACAAGTTTATTCCATTACACTTAAATAATATTGGTGATACAAATCACCAACATTTTGTACTAAAGTGAAGATGGGGGCTGTGAATATAATAAGTGATAAACTTAGGGACCATCCGTGAAATTTTACTCTATTAATTGATTTTTTTTCTCGTTTATCTATATGCTTTCACCATATTCAGACTCACCACCCACTTCTCTCTTTGAACTCAAACCTCAATCAATAACCATTATTGTCACGCCACTGAACTCTCTGAAAAGTCGATTTATCCTCAACCCCTAACTTCGATTGCCTTTTCAGTTGTCACCGCCAAGTGTTGCCTTTAAAGGTATATATATACTTGTTGTTAAAAGTTATATGTTCGAGGCGATATTTAAAAATTATATTTGTATATAGTTTGTATACTCATACGGAGTTGTCTTCAAGGAAGTCCAAGAGTTTTGCATAGTCTTAAGGGACAAATCCTAGCCATTGGATCAAAATGGTCAATATCAAATCCGTTAGCCACTGCCACCTCCGACCACCGCCCGCCGCCGCCGGCCGACGGTGGTGGTGGTGGTGGCTGACAGTGAAGGTGCTGGTGGTAATGGGGCCATTGGGGGGGGGGGGTGGTATTGATGTATTGAAACACATGTGCTTCACTAAAGCACAAGTGTTCCAAAATACAAACGAGCATATTACTTCGAAGCACATGTGTTTCAAGTCACGAAACACATGTGTTTCAAGTCACTAAAAACATGAGTTTCTAAAACACAGGGGAGCATACGAAGCACATGTGTTTCAAGTCACGAAAAACATGAGTTTCTAAAACACAGGGGAGCATACGAACTACGAAGCACATGTGTTTCAAAAGGTGAAACACATGTGTTTGAAACACATGTGTTTCAAGTCACGAAACACATGTGTTTCAAATCACGAAACACATTTGTTTCAAGTCACTAAAAATATTAGTTTCTAAAACACACGGGAGCATACGAAGCACATGTGTTTCAAGTCACGAAACACATGTGTTTCACTAAAAACACGAGTTTCTAAAACACAGAGGAGCATACGAAGCACATGTGTTTCAAGTCACGAAACACATGTGTTTCACTAAAAACATGAGTTTCTAGAACACCACCGCTGGCGGTCACCTCCGGCCGCCGTCCGCCGCCGCGGGCTTGTGTAAAACCACTTGTGTAATAGTAGTTGGATTTATTCTCAATATAAGAGTGATTCTCAGTAGGTTAATGCACAATCCTTAAGAACAAAATACCCTCTTGTGGCTATGGAAATATACCTATGCTAACTTCGGACTATCTGTTTTACAGATGGTCGTCTTAAATTAATCAACTCACAATGCAACTTAGAATACTGGTAAAAAAACACACATTAAGATAATGTACGTTCAAATTAATACAATTGATCTTGAAAGAAACCCATAAACACAAGACCAAACAACGTTCTAAAACATGTAACTTAGTATTATAATTTAACAACTCAGTCATATTACTAACACATATAAAATCAAGCTACATCCCGTTCTTGAGGCCTAATCATGTTTCATAATAAAAGAACATTGTTATAATGATTTGTACTTTTACGTATTAGAAAACTTATACATAGTTCTTAATATGAAAATTTGACCCAAAAAAAAACATGACTATCCTAGAATTAGTTCTTCCCTTATATACATACACCTTTCTAAAAGTAATCAAAATGATGATTAGGGATTTGAAATGGTGCATCTCTTTCTTTCTTGCTCATTAGTTTGGGTGCCACTACCCTGTTTCTAACCTTCATCATCTCCCTTGGGACCTCTGGGGGCCTAACTGACCTAATCAAAGCCCAATTAACACCCTTAAAGAAGTCATGTTTTTTAATTTCAATTGAACCCTTCAAGCTTCCTATTCGTTTCTTAGGGTTCTTCACAAGCAATCTTGCAATAAGGTCTTGTAACTTCACCATTTCTTCATACTCTTTACTTGTACTCACACCAATTCTTGGAAAACTTAGAGGTTGCTTCAAAATATTGATGAGTGTCTTCTCATTGTTTTCACCCTTAAAGGGTGTAATCCCGTATAATAATTCGTACAAGAAAACCCCAAGGGTCCACCAATCGACAGCACCCCCGTGGCCCTGGCCCGAGATTACTTCAGGGGCCAGGTACTCGTGGGTCCCAACGAATGACTTTGATCTTGCATTTAAGGGTTCTGCAACTAACTCAGTGTTATATTCTTGACACTCGACTTTTTCAGTGATAATGGTAGTCGAAGGGTTGTTTTTGGTTTTCCGCAATGAGAAACATGAAAACAGGACGGGTTGCAGTGGGATGACGCAAGAGGGTGTTGAACATTTTAGGTCACGATCCTCATCATCATGGTCAATTTGTTTGGATGGGTCGGGTTTGGAGCGAATGAGTTTAGGAACAACGTCACATTTGAGCGAGAGATCAAAATCCGAGAGCATTATGTGACCATCTTCTCTAACAAGCACATTTTCGGGTTTGAGATCGCGATAAACTATCCCCATCATGTGAAGATACTCTAAGGCTAATAATGTTTCCGCGGCATAAAA
This sequence comes from Calendula officinalis, assembly GCA_963853835.1. Taxonomy (NCBI): domain Eukaryota; kingdom Viridiplantae; phylum Streptophyta; class Magnoliopsida; order Asterales; family Asteraceae; genus Calendula; species Calendula officinalis. The sequence continues at coordinate 72,028,158 of OY970829.1, read as the reverse complement.
CCTACAATTTTTTTTAGTAAATGTGTTAGCATAAACAACCACTTTACAAATATTCAACATAAAACATTAAAAAGAATATGCCACAAATTAAATACAACATACATTATTTTCTTTTACGATAACCTAAAATAATAATGATAATTTATCCTTGATATGTTGTAATTTGTCAAATTTGTGGGTATAATTTCTTGCGAAGATGCGTGTAAACGTTTTTTTGTTTATTTATACAACAAAAGATCTTTTGAATTGTCTTCTATCTACTTATTCTTTAATATTATCTTCATCGAAGACCATTACAATATTCGACTAATATCTAAACAGTAAATATGCTTAAGTTATAAATTAAATCAAATATCAACTTCTAACTTTTTAACTTTTATATATATAGTAAAAATACTTGCATCTTCTAAAAATGTAATCGTAGCATACTAAAAGTTTTTACCATAAACTAAAAAACCTACAATATTAAAAGAAACTACAAATAATATATGTTTACCCACATTACTCCAGGCATGTGCACGGTCCAAGAATCGAACTGAACCGTGTACTGAGAAAATAGTTTCGGTCGAAACAAGAACCGAACTGACGACGCTCAGAATCAAACAAAACCGGACCGAGAACCAATGGGAACCGGATTGAGAACCGAGAAAGTTTCTTCGACCTTTTCAATTTTTTCTCGGGTTTTGTCTTTGGACCGAAATCGAACCGCTCGGAACCGAGAACCGATTTTGCATGAGAATTAGAACTGAGAATTGAACCGATATAGCTCGGTTTGGTCATGTTGAGTCTGGGCCGGTTTCACAATTTAGATCGGTTCCCGTCACTAAATTAATGTCAATAATAAAATATTTAATCAAAGAAAAAAAAATCACTAAGTAATTCTTTTAACCTTTTTTTGACACCGCCAATAGTACTATTTTATTGGGGAAAAAGGGGAAATAGACAAAACAAATATTTTAACGACGATAATTTGCGATGGTTTACTTACTTAGCTGACGAAATGCTAAAACGTTTTGCCGGCTGACGTTGCCGGGAAGCATGCAAGTCGCCGCCGGGACAAAACTCCATCACCAAACACGAATAATGTGAAGCATCAAACTCCGCATAAAGCGTCGGTAAAAATGGGTGATCCAAACCCGACAAAATCTCCTTCTCCATTTCCGCCCGTTGCAATTTCTTCCGTATGGCCAACGCTTCCCTATCAACCACTTTCATCGCATATAAACTATTCGGTAACCCAACGACCGGGTTTCGGATCTGACACAAATACACACTCCCTATATCACCCGACCCGACCCGTTTCAAGATCTTGAAATGGTCCAAACTGACCCGACCACCTTTTTCCGCACGTAGACGTTTCATGGCTTCCCATGCGCTTTGGTTTGCTTTGTGTGGTTTGTGTGAAGGGTCGCCGGAGATGGAGCTCCGGCGACTGCCGAAACTGACGTTGCTCATCCAGCTCCGGCTGGAGTCCGGCACAGTGATGGACGAACAGCTGCTATCGTAGTCGGATTCATCTCGGTTTATGGTTGCCATGGTAGGTTGGAGAGATGTGAATGAAAACTTATTATTTTGTTTTGTTGGGATGATGGCTTTATATATGTATACTAGCTATAAAACCCGCCTGATGGGCGGGTATGCTGTAAATTTTAGTATGTAGAAAAATGTCCAAAAACTTTATATACTTCTAAATGACATAATAATCGATAGATGTGATGATGATTTTGTACAAAAAAAGGGTAAATGAAGAAATGTTACATATAAATGTTACATATAGTTATGTGTTTCCTTCGCTGATTGATCTTTTAAATATTTATTTGTTTCCTTGTATGTTGGATCTTTTAAATAGTTATTTGTATGTACGATCTTTTAAATAGTTATTTGTTTCCTTGTATGTAGGAAGCCGTATATGGAGCATATGAATGTAGACCGTAAGCCGTACCAGATTCGTTTGCCGTATATGGAGCATATGAATATGAATGTAGACCGTAAGCCGTACCAGATTCGTTTGTATTAGTGCAAATGACGTGGACCAATCAGAGAATTCCAAGTGGCATTATGGACGAATAGGAATGCTTGGAATTGTCATGGTGTCAAACCCTCTTCAAATTTAGGCCTCATATATAGGGTAGGATGTGTGGAGACAGGATTTTGTGGATAAAGTAATGTTTTATTATTAACATTTACATAATTATTTAATTTTATATTAAGGTGTTTTGATGTGTCGTAAATGTAACCTCTAGTATTGAGATGTAATATAGTGTATTATTAGTTTGTTAATATGTGACTTAATACTATGGGTTTTTATATCGGGTATCTGAATTTTTGAATATCCGAATTTTGAACAGTGGTCTTTTATTATGAGATATTTGATAACCGAATAAAACAAATTATTCATATATTTTTCGGATATTGGATATCCGAGAATTTTGAAGACACTATCTAGATTCGCCCGAAATTCGGAAGTCCGGATTTTCAGTTATCCAAATTTTCGGATATCCAATTAAATTTTGGGATATTATATATTTTTTCGTATACTTACTTTTTAGATATTTTTAAACACCCCTACTCAATACTACTTGTTAAGAAGGGGAAGTCTATGACCAGGTTAGTACAATTAATGTGTTTCAAATTAAATAATGTTAGTGTTAAAAACTTAATAATAATATTTTTAGAAAGCACGTAGGTAACTATAAAAATTGGTCTATAAAAATAGATGGAAAACAGTATTCACCATTTCACCCAATTTAATAGAAGGCCATGTTATATTGATTTTTAAATATTTTGTAGTTATTGTGAAACACAACCTTTTGCTTTAATCAAATACTATCATGATTATAAATCTACTATCATTACATTTCATTTTCATACACAAATGATTTTATTACTTTTCACCATTAAAAACTAATAAATCGATCCTAATTACAACTCTCTTAATCTTTATAATAAATTTAAGTTACACTATTTTTTTGGAATTTGATGTCTAATATGTATAGTATAGTAACTAATTAAAGATTACTAAATACTATTATAGCACATAGTTTGGTGTAGATGCAATCATGATTATTTTTGGTTAATGTAAGACCAAGAAAGTAACAAGGTGCTACTTTTTAACTTTTGCTAAATGGGAGGAACCCAAAGAATATGTGTAGTATTTAGGACTTAAGTTGCTTACATGTGCAACTATTATTATACTTTAAACTTCACACCCCCATGTTTTATTATGTTTTGATGTTTTTTATTTATTTAAATATAATTAATTTGATCTTTGAGAGTCGTATGATGTTTGATTTAGATCCACAATCGAAGTTTGAAATTCATCAAAAATATTTTAGCATTTACATTTTTATTTTTATCCTTTTCAGTTACATAATTGATAAATTGAATACATAATAGGTGACTTTTGCCCCCGTTTTAAGAAAATATTTGCTCATTAAAAATTGTGTTCATTCGTTTAAAAATCTTATGGATTTTGATAAACATTGCTCTTAAAACAACGATTAAGAAATTATTACATGTAAAAAGTTGGTGTATTTTAACTACTTCATCCGATTCAAAATAAGTGCTACATTTTGGGTTTCACGGGTTTTGAGGCAAAAGATTATAATGAAGGTTAAATTAGATTAATTGAATGGTTAGTGGATAATGAGTCCCACACCATTTGAATAAAATGGGGTTAATGATGTTTAAAAGTAAAAAGTAAGGGTAAATGAGTCCTTTCACTTTGTTAAAGTCGATAGTTAGTGAGTGTGGGTTATACTATTTTTTGCCAAACAAGGTAATTTTTCAAAGTGTAACACATATTTTGAATCACCCATATTAGGATAGTGTAGCACTTATTTTGAATCGGAGGAAGTATAAAAATCAATCGTTTGAAATCACTAATAATCCAATGTAGTTATGCTTTAAAATCTGTACATAGCCAAGATTATTAGTTTTTAACCATTTGCTCGTATTAATTAGTAAAACTCTTAGATTATACATCAAACTAAACTTAACATTGTTATAAAAAGGTAGATACGGAGTACTCCATCCGTCCCTAAATAAAGTTATCATTTCTCCCTAATCTTTTATCCCTCAAGTTGATGGGGTCCACTTAATAAAATAATATAATTATTAAGGACTCCACTACTAACTATCCACTAACTATCTTTCTCTCTCCAAATCAACCTTATATTTTAATCAAAATTACTATCAATGACCCTATCACTAACTTTTCCTTAAAACTTGTGCGCAAATGAAATGTGAACTTTATTTAGGGAATGAAGGATTATAACATTACCTGCGGTTTAATCGATTTTTTGGCTGAATTCGGGAAAAGAAGTGGGAGTATTTTTAATTTGTACGTGACGGTGATTATTTGTACGTGACGGTGATTACTTGTAAAGACAGTTAATTTATTTATCAATAATTATGTAAGTATTTTTGTAATAATTATTTTCCACCGTTCGGAGATGGTCAAACGTACCCTCATCGTGACTGTGAAAAGGTGAAAATGGACCTCCTTTCAAAGGTGGCCTCAATAAAAAAGTAAGGGGGCTTTTGGTAATTTAGTATGGGTAGCCATAATTGCAAGAGATCGAGCTGTAAGAAACAAAGAATCCCATGGATCGCCCGTGCTCCATTTTTATTAATATATTTCCGTATTATAGTATACTTACACAAGTATCTATATACGCAAAATTGAATGTGTCAATCTTGCGGCTAAAGATGGTATCGGCCCTTTATTATAAAGTTCTCTGCGGGTTAGATTAGGGATGTGCAATATAATTGAAAAATTGAACCTGGACTAGAACAGAATCATAACTGGTTGGACCCAGTTTTTGGTTATCGGTTCTTTTTTTTGTCTATTTTGTTAATAGTTTCTGCGGGTTAGATTATGGATGTGCAATATATACGCTGATGAGGTTATGATCCGAAAATTATACACAATAATAAGCCCAATTAATCCATACACCTACATTGTATTACCAACTGCAAAAGGTCATGCATATATATTTCGTGCAAAATCACCAACATTCGTATGTACACATTACTATCATACAACCCCTTAAGGCATAATCAAATCGACAATCTCATAAATCATAATCTTGATCGCCACTTACGTTTTAACACATTTACATACTACTATTTACGAGCAGAATTAAACGGTTGCCAGTTTTCAAACACATCTAAAAAACACTTCATAACCATTTTTTCCGAAATAAAGTAGAGATTTTCGGTTCTACCCGTTTTAATCCTGAAATATACCGACCCGTGTCGAACCCGAACTAGTAATTCGGCCTGGTTCTCGATTATGCTCATATTTCCTGAATTTTGGTTGTTGGGTTTACAAATTACGGAACCAAAAACACCCTTAGGTTGGACTCCATTGATTAGTCTATTACATATCAACTTAGCCTACACGGGGCTCCATTGATTAGTCTATTACATATCAACTTAGAGTACCCGTAATATGGTGCATCTCCCACCCCTAATCGCCACTCGTCCTGTCCCAAGCGACACGTTCCCCCCTTGACGTGAGTTTGAGGTGGCGTGTCCAGTACATTGAAAGTTCAGTCGTTGCGGCGACCGAACGGGATCACCTTTTTTTTTTTTAATTTGATCACCACTGCCGTGAATTTGGTTAAGCTCATACACATATTCCACATGTTTCTTTATATAATACGCGAATCACATCCATGCACAATATAAGTTAATATTATCACAAATAAAATTCAACCCGTGGCTTGAACAAACATAGAATGGGATTACATGCATATCCTTTTATTTGTGATGGGCATATGGTGACACAAAGAAAAACGCAAGAAATGGACACAAAAATCTTGTCTTTTAAGGATTGACAAGATATGTATGTGATGTGATATTTAGTTGATTTGTGTTCTTTCCCCCTTTTTCCTCTGCAAAATCTTATCATTTCCCACTTTTTTTGGGTTGCTATTGCGATTTCAGCTAACAACACATACCAGAAATTGTTGTTCTACAAATGACATTTTTATGGGAACCTTCAATCCTCCATGACTTGCCCCATACATTCTTCCCCCCAACCCAAGTCAACATTCAACAATTAATTAGATTCTACATTCTTACCAACTGACATATCTTTGCACCTAATTAATCATCCCAACAACCAACATTTAATGATCAAATCATATGTGTTCTTGTCCTTGTTTTTTTATCGTTCTGTAATTAAGATAATGATAGGTGGAGGTCTTTCAGGAAACAATCATCTATTCCAAGTATAGGTATGACTGTATACATCTCAGTATCTCACCTCTCATACCTCTTTTTTGGTGGGATTGCGTGCGTATCATTGTTGTAATAATTATAATTATAAAGGTTGAAAATTTTGAAAGTTTGATCTTTCGGACTCTGTATGAAAAACACTGTGACCCATAATGTTTGATATCTACACATAAAATCTTTAAAGTTTTGATATTTCAATGGCTTTGTTTGCAAAACGCTAAAGACCCATAAATATTTGATCTTTCATGGCTATATTTGTTAGAAATTTCTTCAAATGTTTATTAAGACTTGATTTGCTTTGGGAATTGGTTCTTAGATTACAAAAACTTATCTACGCAACAAAACATATGTTTTGATATAATTAATACTTGTACAATCTTATTTAAATTCTATGTCGTGAGTTCGAATCCATTTAGGAGCGTTGCATTAGCGTAATTTAACTCATACCTCACACGGGCACATATGAGGAATTTTCCTTGGAAATCCCTGTTGTAGCAAAACACAGATCAACTTATTACTGATGCTGCAGTTAGTACTGACATACTTAGTACTGATGGGGCAGAATTGATTAATACTGAGAAGTTGATACTGATGATACTATAACTAAGTTACTACTGATCATGCAAAGATTGAAGATACTACTGATCATGGTAGTTACTACTGACGATGTATCTGGACTTACTACTGATCACCAAGTTTACTACTGATCTTCATATTTACTACTGGTGATTAGTTTTATTACTGATGACGCGTTTTTGAAGAATATCAAGTCCGAGATCTTCGTATAGATAGTTATAGAATGTAAATCAATGTATATTATTATTATTCGATGTAAATCAAGTCCTAGAATAACTAGGGTAAATAGTTTAGCTTCAAGGACTATTATAAATAGTTCCTTACGAATTGTAAACGTACGTGTGTATTGTTAACTCAATAATATACATTGAAGCTTTTTGTGAAACTGTGTTCTTAATATTCTTGCATATTGTTCATACAGTTCATTGTTCTTAATATATTGATATAGTGTTGATCCGCTGCAACTTCTATCATCAATTAGATCTAAGGTGTTTATTAACTTGTTTATAGTTAATCGATCCTGACAAGTGGTATCAGAGCATATTGGTTCTAGATCTACTATTTGTTAAGAACAACAAAAAGTTTTAATCTTTAAAACACACACATTATTAATCATGACTGATAATAATGAAAGCACTCAGGCCAACAAAATTCCTATGCTCACTCCCAATAACTTTGGGATGTGGAAGAATCGTATTAAGCAATACATGCTTATTACAGATTATTCCATGTGGGAAGTCGTTTGTGAAGGAAACAAAACTGGTCAAGTTCAAGCAAGCAGCTCTGTAACTGAGGCAGACAAACTTAAATGTGAGAAGGAGAAGAAAGATAAAGGCATCGAACTCAAAACTCTAAGCACTCTCCTACTGGCCATTCCTAATGACTATCAACATCTCTTTGTTGAATATGATGATGCTAAGTTGCTTTGGGAAGCACTGGAGAAGAGATTCGTTGGGACAAAGAGTACAAAAAGAAACATGAAGTCTGTTCTCAAACAAGACTTTGAAAATTTCAAAGGAAAGCCCAATGAAACACTCACTCAAGTGTTTGACAGATTCAACAAACTAATTGGTGAACTCAACCAAGTTGGTGTAAAGATGGATCAAGAAGATGTCAACATGAAGTTCCTAAGGTCTCTTAGTGAAGAATGAGCCATGTACACAGTGGTGTATAGACAAAGAGATGCTCTAGAAGAAAAGGAGTTAGATGAACTCTATAATGATCTCAGAGTGTTTGAAACTGAGGTAAATCACAAAAACCCTTCTATTTCTTCTAACAATGCTGCATTTGTGTCTAGTACAGGTCAAGGACAAGAAACCTCCACAGGAAAGGCTGCAGATCTGAGGATACTGCAAGAGAATCCTTCTTCACCAGTCATGTGCATACTGCATTGATTAGTGATGACTTGGAACAATTGAATCCAGATGATCTTGAGGAGATGGATCTTAAATGGCAGATGGCTATGCTGAGCCTAAGGACCAAAAGATTCTTAAAAAGAACTGGTAGGACAAGCCTCAATTTCAACAAAGGTGACAAAGCAGGATTTGACAAGACTAAAGTCAAGTGTTACAACTGTAACAACCTTGGTCACTTTGCAAAAGAATGACCTCAACCAGACAAAAGATCAAAATCAACTGCTCTTGTGTCACAACAAGGACAAGGCTATGACTGGAGTTTCCAAGCAGAAGAGCATGCTCAAAATCAAGCTCTCATGGCCTTTACTGACAACAAAACTGAGGTAAAATCTAAACCTTGTACTCCTGAATGTGCTAAAATTATTAAAAATCTAGAAAAAGAAAACACTAAATTAAATGAAGATTTAGCAAAAGCAATCAGAATAAATCATGAGTTTGATAGTGTGATTGCTGATCAAGAACATCAAATAAAGGTGTACAAGATGATTGATCAACGGATCAAGGAAGAATTGCTTCAAGCTGTGGATGAGAAAGAGTTCTATGAAACAAAAAATAAAGAACTAACAAGTAAATTAGAAGAATGTCAGCTTGAAATTGAACAAAATAAATTAACAATTAAAAAGTTTGAAAGAAGCACTAAAATCCTAGATGAATTAACTAATAATCAAACTACAGAAAAGGTTGTTCATGGGGTGGGATATCATGCTGTACCACCTCCACATAAATTCATTCCTCCACTTAAAAACAGTTCAGAAAGAATCATTAATGAATTGAAAACTGAAAATCAAACTGAATCTAATACTGAAACATCTGAATCAAATGATTCTTCTGATGATGAGCAATCAATTGAATTTACAATATCTCAAAGTGAATCACCAAAATCAATTGATACAAGTTTTCACACAGCTCAAAGTCCAAATGAATCTCCCAAATATAATGCAGATAATGTACCAAAAATTTTAACAAGGGGGAATGAAAGAAATAAAAAACAACTCTTAGACCAAAGAATACCTGAAGGTGCTAAAAATAAGAAATTAAGATGTGTTATATGCAATAAAATGAACCATTTAGCAAAGGATTGTCACTTCAATCCAATAAACTGCAAAGAGTTAAAAGAATTTAAAATTTTTAAACAAGGATCAAAAACTCAAAAGTTAAAAAAGACTACTGGTCCTTCAGTAGTAAATACAATCATAACTCAAATTGCTGAAACTCCAAGATTTGGAAGAAGTGCACCAAGATTTGTGCAAAACAGAAGAGTTGGCAGCCCAAAGAACAGCAATTACTTCAAGAATAATGGAAAATCTAATCAAAATAAACAATATTTTAAATTTTCCAACACCAGTAGAAACTCTAACAAATTTACTACTGGTGTTAACCCTAATTATAATGCTGTATGGTACCAGTACAAGAATACTACTGGTAAAAACCCTAATTTCAAAAATACTACTGCTCCCAAAACAACTTTCAAAAATACTACTGGTGGTAACTCTAAAAACACTACTGGTCATTCTAAACATGGTAAGTACCCAAATACTACTGGTCCATCAGTAGTAAAGTATTCAAAATCTAAAAACAATAAGTATAAACCAAGATCAGTAGGAAATTCTCACACCAGTAATAACTCCAAAAGGACAGTAGTAAAACAAAACACCAGTAATAAACAAGTATGGGTACCAAAAGTCTTTAAAGTTAAATCCCCAAAAGCTCATTTCTCAAAGGATGAACCCAAGACATATAAAGCTTGGGTTCCCAAACTTAATTAATCCTTTACTCACTTGTGCAGAGCATTCAGATCCCAGAAGAAGGAAGAACATGGCATATTGATAGTGGATGCTCAAGGCACATGACTGGAAATCTGCAAATTCTTAAAGATTTCAAGTCATTTGATGGAGGATATGTGGCATTTGGTGAGAATCCCCAGGGAGGTAAGATTACAGGAAAAGGTACTGTTACTAATGGAAAAATTACCTTTGATGATGTATTTTATGTAGCTGAACTAAAATACAATCTTGTCAGTGTGTCTCAAGTTTGTGATAAAAAGAACAAGATTCTGTTCACAGACATTGAGTGCATCATTCTTTCTCCTGATTTTATTTTGGATGAAAAATATGTTGTTTTAAGAACTCCTAGGAGAAACAATGTGTATTGCCTAGATATAGGGGGAGAACTCATTTCTACAAATGAGGTCAACTGTTTTATATCCAAGGCAAACACCACTGAATCAGAACTATGGCATAGAAGGATGTGTCACACAAATTTCAAAAACATGAACAATCTAGTAAAAAGAAATCTGGTCATTGGACTACCTCAAAAAACAATTCATGTGTGATCATCACTGTGTTGCATGCCTTAAAGGTAAACAACACAAGACTTCTCATAAGTCTAAAACTGTGAAATCTATTTCTGTTCCTTTACAGCTCTTACATATGGACCTTTTTGGACCTACAAATGTAATGAGTATTGGAAAGAAACAATATTGTCTTGTTATTACTGATGACTTTTCCAGATATACATGGGTTTTCTTTCTCAGGACAAAGGATGAAACAAGTGAACTCATAAAGAACTTAATTGTCAAACTGGAAAACACATCTGATCAAAAAGTGAAAGCCATAAGATGTGATAATGGCACAGAATTTAAAAATGCTAACTTAATTAACTTTTGTGATCTTAAAGGTATTGACAGGCAATACAGCTCACCTAGAACTCCACAACAAAATGGTGTAGCTGAAAGAAGAAATAGAACCATCATTGAAGCAGCAAGATCAATGCTTGCAGACTCAAAATTACCAATTACTTTTTGGGCAGAAGCTGTTAATACTGCTTGTTATGTTCAGAACAGAGTATTAATAGTGAAGCCACATTTTAAAACACCATATGAACTTTTCAATAAAAGAAAACCTTCTATAAGTTTCTTAAAATCATTTGGTTGTCCTTGTACTATTTTAATTACAAGAGAACAAATTGGTAAATTTGACTGCAAAGCTGATGATGGAATCTTTGTGGGATACTCTACTCAAAGCAAATCATACATAGTATTCAACGAAAGACTAAGGATAACTGAAGAAAGCATCAATGTATCCTTTAATGAAAATGTACCTAATGAACAAGGAAATGGTCCAGATTGGCTATTTGACATAGACAATCTAACCAAATCCTTTAATTCTAATATGAATTTCAATGCAGGTAATTCAAACTGTCACAATCAAAAGGAAGGAACATCATCAGTTAATACTGGTCAAGAGGAAATGAGATACATTGTAGTTAATACTGCTCCAGTAGTTAATACTGATGTCAGTAATAACTCAAGTTCTGGAACCAGTAGTAACTCTGAGAATGAGGACAGTAGTAATTCAAATACTACTGATACCAGTAATAGTACTCAAAATACTACTGGTCTCAACAATAACCTAGATTCTCAAGATACTACTGATACCAGTAACAACAACAATACTACTGATCTCAACGAAGACAATAGCAGTAGTAATTCTGACCAAGATGATGATGAACCAAACTTCAATGACAATGAAGGAACACAAGATGAACAACTGCCTGAGACAAATGAGTCCAATCTTGAAAATCAACTAGTAGTTGATAAAACTACAACTACAAGGACTCAGAAGAACCATCCTTTAGACCTTGTTCTAAGTGATGTTAACTCACCACTACAAACAAGAAGCAAATTAAACAAAAGCTTAACTGCAAATATGTGTAATATAAGTTTAATTGCTAATGAATGTATGTATGAATGCTTTCTATCTCAGGATGAACCAAAGAAGATCCAACAAGCAATGAAGGACTCAAACTGGATTGAGGCAATGCAAGAAGAACTCCTTCAATTTAAATTACAAACTGTTTGGACACTTGTACCTCTACCCAAAGGAAAAAGAGCCATTGGAACAAAATGGGATATGAGGGAAGACTGAACATAGTAACCTTTCAAAAGGGTCTTCTCTCCCCACAATAGAAATTTTTAATACATACCATTCAGCATTGTATTTCTCCAAAAAGAAGTACTTGGAATGAGTTTAATAAGGCAATAGCCTCTGCTGTTGTCTGTTTATGCACAGACCAAGTATTTAATTTTTCATACATGATATTTGATGGTATGTTGGGAAATCTTAGTTCTTCTAAACTTTTAATGTATCCCAGATTTCTACAACATATCATAAACTGTGAATTACAAAACTTGTCAACTCCTAAAAACATTTTTATATTACCTGAGTTGAACAAGAAAGTTTTCTCAAATATGAGAAAACAATTTAAATTTTCGGGCAAGGAAACCCCTCTGTTTCCTAACATGATCAAAGATCAACCCAATATTGGAGAGGGTTCAACCATTGCTACAACCCAAGTTGAACCTCAACCCACTCCATCACCCCCAAATACAGCCCAAACACCAATCCAAATAGCCACTCAATCACCAACTCAAACAGAAGTCCTGCATGTGTCCCAGGAACTTGATATAAATCTGCAGAGTGCTACTCTTCACTCTGTGGAAGACCTACCAGACAAAACCCAAAACATTTCCACAATTTATAAAAGAAAGAAATTTTCTTCAAAGGACACCAGGGGACAAATCGAGTCACACCCCAGGCTCAAAAAGTTGTCCTCCAAGGAGGAGAGAGGACATGAGGGGAGGGCTTTCACTACTGATGCACCAAAGGTGGGTGCACAGGACAGTGAAAACATCATTAGGACCCAAACCTCGGCAACTTTGAGTGATGACTCTTTTGAGGAATTACTCAAAGGACCCCGGTGCCAAGAAACCACAAGGGGGGGCATCTCTGCTTCTTCTAGGAAGAAGAGAATGTCTAAAAGACCCAATGAATCACCAAGCAGTGATGAGGGCAGATCTGTGGAATTGATGGAAAGGAAGGAAAACCTTAAAACCAATGTACCTGTTAGTGAACCCGATGATCTTACTAGATGGAGTGAGGGCAGTATTAAAATCACCCAATTGACGGCTAAAGTGGATTCCTTGGAATCCACTGTACAAGATTGTCTCAAGTACTTAACCAATCAAGGAAAAACTATGGCTGCCATGAAAAGGCATGTGAATACCATCAACAAAAGAATGCGGTTCTATGAGCAAAGGCTTCATCAACAAACCAAAATCATCAGAAAATTGAAGAAAAAACTTGATGATAGTGAGGCTCCACCAGTTGAGCTCACTAAGGGGGAGAAGGATAACATACAGACAATGATTGATGAATCTATTGCAGCAGCAGCATCCTCCCTCTTAAATTTAAAAGAAACAAATGTTGATGAAGGCCCAGAGATGATGGTTACAGAAGATGAACCTGTTACTACTGCTACTATGGAAGAACAAGTTGAAAAAGAAATTCCAGTAGTAACTCCCACTACTGAGGTAATAGCAGTAGTAAATGAAGAAGAGGAATTAAAAGCAACAAATACTACTGATGCCCTATCAGTAGTAACTCCTGAAGTTACACCAGTAGTAACTACTCTGGTTACTACTGAAGAGGAAGAACTACATTTTCCAGAGCTTATTGAAAGAGAGAGACATGTCATCATTACCAAACCACCAACACCTGATCAACCACTTATCATACCTGACATTGATGATAATGTGAATTGGTTTGAGGTTGATGAGTGCTCACTTCCTCCACATCCAAAAATACTTCAACAAGATGAACTTAGATCATTTTCTCCTTCTGTTATAATAAGTGGAGTGCCAGACATGAAATATATTCCACCTCCACCTTCAGCACATATTGGAAAGGGTAAGGAAATATATGATGAAGATTACCCTAATAGAGCTCTTGGTCATTACATGGTAAACAAGATAAATCTTGTAAGAGCTGATAAACAAGATAAATGGAAGGTGAAGCATAAGAGATACTGGGAAAAGGTAGCTAAGTATCAAGCACTTGAACAAAAGAAAGAACAAAGTATAATTCCTGTTCAAACAGATGACATTCAGATAAAGGCTCAAAAGGAAGAATTCAAAAGGCTCAGAAAGATTGAAGAAGAACATATTCAATGCCTTGAATATTTGGTTTCTGAATGTAAAAAGACTAAAAGTGATTTGACTGATGATGTGTTTGAACAGAAGGCCAACATGATTGAATATTTAAAAACAAAAGGGATTAGTGCAAAGTCATTAGGAAGAATGAAGATGATGACCATCATTGAAAATAACTGCACTGCAAAGAAGAAAGACTTGGCTGAACAAGAAGCTGAAGAATCAAAGAAAGCCAAAACTTTAATCCCAATCAGCTTAAATTTACTCAAGGCTGGTAGTGTTTCAACTGTTGGTGATACTTCAACTCCCCAATCAAAGAAAAGAAAATCTGTTGATCAAGAACAAAGCCCTAAGAAGAAGTCAAAACAAATTATACCTGTTCTTGAAATGCCAGTTGCTCCATTACAGAATAATCAAATTATTAACTGGAGAGTGATGCAGAACAATGTCATAGAGGTCATAAGGGAAGACAAAGTTGTACAAAGATTCACTGGATGGTTACCTTTAATCAGATCATGTTCAAGAAGTGATGTAATCAAACTTTTGATTATTGGGAAACCAAGAATGACAAAGAAATCATGGAAAGAATCTGGAGCTGGATATTTAACAAAGATGATTGATGCTGCATTTTATCCAGATAATTATCCAGAACAATTTACAAATCCAGGTAATGTGTATGCTTGGAATGTCATTCCTACTGCAAATATGTACTTCTTTGAGAAATCAGGCAAAGTGTGTGAATTGTACTTATATGAGAAAGAATATCCACATTCTGAGAAGACTATGTATCAGATATTCATAAACACTTTGATGAAACCCTATGATGCTGTTATGTTCCAAAACAAACTGAATTATTTTACAAAGAGGAACAGCAGATATATTATTGAACAAAGGCTTCAACAGAATCAAAGAACTCTTGAGAAAAGAAGAAAAGAACAAGAGGAACAAAAGAAACTTGATTGATTAAAATATGATCAATAAGTTTAGGGGGAGATTGTTGGAGCAAAACACAGATCAACTTATTACTGATGCTGCAGTTAGTACTGACATACTTAGTACTGATGGGGCAGAATTGATTAATACTGAGAAGTTGATACTGATGATACTATAACTAAGTTACTACTGATCATGCAAAGATTGAAGATACTACTGATCATGGTAGTTACTACTGACGATGTATCTGGACTTACTACTGATCACCAAGTTTACTACTGATCTTCATATTTACTACTGGTGATTAGTTTTATTACTGATGACGCGTTTTTGAAGAATATCAAGTCCGAGATCTTCGTATAGATAGTTATAGAATGTAAATCAATGTATATTATTATTATTCGATGTAAATCAAGTCCTAGAATAACTAGGGTAAATAGTTTAGCTTCAAGGACTATTATAAATAGTTCCTTACGAATTGTAAATGTACGTGTGTATTGTTAACTCAATAATATACATTGAAGCTTTTTGTGAAACTGTGTTCTTAATATTCTTGCATATTGTTCATACAGTTCATTGTTCTTAATATATTGATATAGTGTTGATCTGCTGCAACTTCTATCATCAATTAGATCTAAGGTGTTTATTAACTTGTTTATAGTTAATCGATCCTGACAATCCCTTTGGGGGCTGGGTTTACCCGCTTATGCGGAGCTCGAACTCGGGTGCTCGCTGAAAAATTGCGAGTAGATTTCCTTTATTTCATTTGCTGTTTCCAAAAAATATAATATGGTGAAATAAGTGGTATTTGTGTTGTAGATATCACATATTATTTGTTATATAAACATGTGTTTTTACCCAAACATAATTATTTAAGAGATTTCAAGATACGGTTGGAGTTTGAAATTACATAATTACCCTTCCAAGCTCCAACCCGTCTCAACTCTCAAGCAAGTACTCTGGGTAATGTCTAAATAGCTTATTCAAATTTTTATTTTTCTCAATTAAATTGACAAACTATTGAAACAAGCTTATTCAAATATAAAATATTCTCAATTAAAATTACAAAGAACAGAAACTATTTTATATGCTAGTCGACTAATTATAAATATTTGCTTCATTTATATGACATCTATATTTTCTTTAATTTTTTTATTCTTCCGTAACGTTTTACTTTACATAATAAAAAATTAACCGAAGGTAAAAAAGTTCTTCAAGACTTTAATATTAATTTAGTCTATCTAACATTTATTTTTTGTCAGATTGAAAACAAAACTAGATACATGTACAGTAAAATAGTTTAGTAACTTTCATGAAGAAAAAAATATATTAAATAATATCCTTTTAATAAAAAAATTAAAGATGCTCGAGGAATTAAAAATAGTCCAAAATGAGTAAAAGTGAAAGTGAAAGGAGATGGATATGTGCATGGCACTGTGCAAAGTGTCGAACAGTAATACTTACCACTTATAGACATTAACCACAGGAAGCAACTCGTTATGGGCCTTCCACATGTATTTATTTTCACATAAATATAATATACTACTTCCTCCGATTCAATATAAGTGATACACTTTCCATAAGTGATACACTTTCTATTTTGGGGTGATTCAAAATAAGTGATACATTTTGAATTTTTACCTTATTTGGCAAAAAATAGTAGGACCCACACCCACTAACTATCTACTTTAACAAGGTGAAATGACCTCTTTACCATTACTTTTACTTTTAAACATCATTAACTCCACTTTATTCAAAAAAGTGTGGGACCCAATCCCCACTAACCATCCAATTAATCTAATTTAACCATTATTATAAACTTTTGCCTCAAAAACGTAAAACTCAAAGTGTATCACTTATTTTGAATCGGAGGAAGTATATATATTTTTAAATAAAGTCAATATAAATACTAATTAGCATTTCTTATATCATAATATCAACACATATCGATACCAATAATATTGATTAAATTTGATATTCTTAGCTAAATACTAAACTTAGAATCATTATAAAGTATTGATAACAATCATTTTGATTATATTATTTTTAGTTTTTAATTGTTATTTAAAGACAAGCTATATATATTGATTGATAGTAAAACAATTTAACAGTAAATTACAATAATCATCTTTGTGGTATATACCAAATTTCATAAATTGTCTTTTAGTATACTCGTAGTTCTTATTTTTAAAAGTTTTGCACATGTCTTCCTTTAGAAACTTTGCAGAACCTTCCAAAAATAAGAACCACCATTGTAAGGGTATGTTTGGGAAAACTTATTAACCGGGCCTTTAAATTTATTAGTTTATTAAGGTTGAATTTATATGCTTATTTGAGCTTATTAAGCTAATAAATTTAAAAACCCGATTAATAAGTTTTCCCAAACATTGCCTAAGTTTTTGAGCTAAAGTACGATTGGTAACATTTGTATATATACTACAAGAACGATTGGTGTAATTTACTCCAAATTTAATTGAGTTATGTTTTAAATCAAACATAATATTCATGTTAAAAGGATATGAATATATATATATGATGCATCCGTAATGTTTGTCAGTAATAAATACGATTATACTTTGAAAATAACTTGATATGAAATGGTTGCACGTGGTTTAAACTCTAGAAAACTGCTTAATAATACTAATCTCCAACTTTTTTAATATATTGTGCGATTCAGGTTTCACAATGTTGGTTTAATCACCCATCATGTCAAAAAGTAACATTTTAAAAATATACATATATAAAACCTAATAATATTTAACAAATAATTTTTTTTCTTTAATATTCTAAGTTAAAGTGACTATATAGGGGGTTTGGCCAAACGGTATAGTACTTGACCCCATCTTTGAAGTCGGGAGTTCAAGTCTCATTATGAAATGGTGTGATGATTAGAAGTAGATTAAGATTTGTCTTAAAATAAATATTTAAGTGGGGAAAACAATGAAAACAATCTTATTTTACAGGCTGTTTAAGTTTCAAACATATATTTTTGACTTTGATAAAAGAACACAAAAAAAAATCCTTGATAAAAAGGTAGCGTGCATATGTTTTGGGGAATTGGGCTATAGATGAGAGAGTGTTCGTTTAAAGAAAAACACTTGTGTGTACGGTGTTATTTTAAAGAGAGAATGTTCTTTTAAATTTACGTTGTGTTCGTTTAAAGAGAGAACACTCGTTTAAAGAGAGTGTTCTTTTAAATTTAGATTGTTTTTATTTTTAGGTCAAAATGCATTTTAGTACCCTAAACTTAGCTAACTAGGTTCTCTACTACCCTGAACTATTAAAGGTGCAACATGGTACCCTGAACTTGACCAAATGGTCGATTTAGTACCCTGACTCATTAATTCGATCACATTTTCTCACTTGACTTACTTTCGTTGGCGCTTTTGACGGACTAAAAAATATAAGTTCATCTCAATATATTGATATTAGAAGCAAATCTCGTGAGAAAACGATACCAAATTAGTGAGTTAGGGTACTAAATCGACCATTTTGACAAGTTCAGGGTACCATACTGTACCTTTAATAGTTCAGGGTAGTAGAGGACCCAATTAGCCAAGTTCAATGTACTAAAATGCATCTTGACCTTGTTTTTATCATAGTTAGCTATGACCTAAAACCTTTATATACTTCTATTTTCAATATAATTGATACATTTTTCATTTTAACCATTTTAAAATAAGTTGTATATTTTCATAATTTACTTCAATTAGTAAAGATAAGATGCTGACACCCACTAACTATCTACGTTAATCTATGTGAAATGATTTTTTTATCTATAATTTTATTATTAAAAATTACTAGTATCACTTAAGTAATAGATAGTGGGGTCATACTCACTACCTATATCCTATCATAGGGGTGGTAATTCAGGTCGGGTTCGGGTTGACGGGTTCGGGTTCGCGGGTTGACGGGTCATAAACGTTCAACCCGAAACCGATCTGTTTCTATAAACGGGTCAGATATTTCAACCCTAACCTGTTTAACTTCAACCCAAATCTAATCCATATAATCCATTTAATAAAATGGGTTAAACAGATTATCAAGTCAAACGAGTTAAACGGGTCAAACAGGTCAAAATGCTGTTATTATTATACAGATTCATAACAAAATACTAAACACCAAATTACTAAGTAACATTTTTTATTTTTATCTAACTAGTATTACATTTTAACTAGTAAATTATAAATTAAGTATAAATATACATATATTTTAAAATATATTTTAATAATTAACGGGTTGGCGGGTCGACCCATTAAAATATCATTGACCCGAACCTAACCTGCTTAATAAATGGGTCAGCTAACTCAACCCGAGACTGACCCAATTATTTTTTACCTCAACCCAAACCTGTTTTTTTTCATGTCGGTTTTAGGTCGGGTTTCGTGTCGAGTCAGAAATTACCACCCATACTTAATCTTAATCATATCCTAACATTAACTATAATATTTTTGCTCAAAATCTTTATAAGGTGTGTTTGGAAGGGGCTTTTAGGAGATTATTGGGATTTGATTTTTGATTTTTAAAAAAAATCATTCTTAGGTACAAAGACTCAAAGAGTGCATATATGATATAACCATATTAATTGGAAGCAAAAAGGTGTGGGCTTCAGTTACTAGGTTGTGGGCTACATGATAAAAGAAATGTACATGGTTTGAAAATCTGGCCCATGAAAGCTATTTAAAGTGTGCACGTAATTTATTGTTGTACATGTCATGTGTACACTAGTAATGTAAGGTGGTGTTTGTTTTTTGACAAAAAGTCTTTTTGAGGTCTTATGTCTGCAGGTGGGAAGACGTTTCAGAAAAAGACTGTTTGTTTTTTAGAAGTCAGAAGAGCAGGAAAAGTCTTTTTGAGGTCTTCTTGGAAAAGACTTGAACCATAGTCTTTCAAGTTTGGAAGACATTTTACTTAAACCTAAAAAAAAGTTTATCCACCACCAAGACCACTACCACCCCGGCCTACCACCACCACTACCACCCCCTTCACCAACACCACCTACCGCCGCCGCCACCACCTACCGTCGCCGCCGCCGCCACCTACTACCACCACCAACCGCCGCCACCACCTACTACCACTAGGGCTGTAAATGAGCCGAGCCGAGCTCGAGCTCGACTAGGTTCGAGCTCGGCTCGTTTAATTTTACCGAGCTCGAACTCGAGCTCGGCTCGTTTCGAGTTTTATGTGTAAAGCTCGAGCTCGGCTCGTTTAGGTTTTTCCAGGCTCGGGCTCGACTCGATTAAGCTCATTTAAGCTTCCATATATACGAAATATATAATTCTTTTAATTAATCATAATATTTAATATATGATGTAAATCTTTTTTATATATATACTTCCTCCGTATCAAAATAAGTGACACAAATTGGCTTACACATTTTTTTGAGGCAAAAGATTAAAGTAGGGGTTAAAATAGATTAAAGTACATAGTTAGTGGAGAATGGGTCCCACTTTTTTTGAATAAAGTGATATTAATGAGTTTTAAAAGTAAAAGTAAGGGTATAAGGGTAATTTCACTTTATTAAAGTGGATAGTTAGTGGGTATGGGTCCCACTATTTTTACCAAATATGGAAAGTTTTCAAAGTGTGTCACTTATTTTGATACACCTCGAAATGGAAAGTGTGTCACTTATTTTGATACGGAGGAAGTATATTATTTTATATATGTATATGTATAATATATATACACATAATCAGATAAATACGTAATATGTATTTATATTTTCTTATAATAATTAACTATTTTAGCTCGTTTAGGCTCGCGAGCCTAAATGAGCTCTTAGTATGAAGCTCGGGCTCGGGCTCATTTATTAAACGAGCTCTAAGTTAAGCTCGAGCTCGGCTCGAACTCGTTTAACTCGAGTTTTTATCGATCTTTTAACGAGCCGGGCTCGAGTAGCTCACGAACAGCTCGGCTCACTTACACCCCTAACTACCACCACCAATCGCCACCACCCACCTCCACCACCACCCACCATCACCTGGCACCACCACTACCACCAACCACCACCACCACCTACTACCACCACCAACCGCCGCCACCAACCGCCACCACCCACCTCCACCACCACCACCACCTATCACACGCTACCACCACCACTACATACCACCCACTTCCACCAACCGCCGCCACAAACCACCGCTGCCACCTACCACAACCGCCTCACCACCACCACCAATTACGACACTAATTTTTTTTATCACCCTGCATACATTAAAAAACAAACAGTCTTTTTCTTATACACTGCAGATGTTTGGTCCACATCTTCTCTGCAGATGTGGTCCGCAGACCGCAGACCTTTTACCTCTTAAAAAACAAACAGCACCTAAATGTAATTTACGAAGTGTTTGTACAACCCTGTCAATAATGTCGAGCGAAAGGATTAATAAAAGTATTTGCATTCATTTTCATATCCCGATATTAACATTATTGAGCAAGTTGATCACAACAACTTAACCTATGCATACAATTCTAGCACACAATTCGAGCCACGTATGCAACCAAATTACCCAATCAAAATGTAGGATTTAAATCATATAAGATCCATCCAAAAATCTCATTTTATCATTGTATTTGGTTTTGAAACTATTAAAGTCACTTTACCGAGAGCGGGCACAAGAAGCCAAGTATCTTCGAATAACTAGAAATCGACCTAGACATGTGTACCCAACCAATCTTAAAGGAATTAACTAAAACAAAACTAGGGCTTATAAATACGAAGAATTATACCTTTTCGTAACTTAATTGAACACATAAGTGGTTTTCTAGAGGATTTCCTCCAAACGAATTGCAAGAGTTCGACCCCATTTCATCACATTGTACTTCAACGTTATCTTAGATCTTGCGATGTCGTGCTTTGTTTGTCTATCTCGTTGTGGGAGTTGTTTGCGGGTGTGTCTGTCTATCCATGTTTGGTGTTTGAATTTTCTTGCTAGTTTTTTTAATAAGCATCTTAGTTTTATAATGAACTAAATTTTCTCTAAATAACCTGATAAATTATGAACTCACAAAACAAACCAGGAATTAAGAGCATCTCATGTTCAAGTTTCAAGAATACGTTTTAAATGGTTGAAAATGTTTATTTTTTATAAACCATAGTAATAACTTGTTTTAAAGTTATGTGGCTTGAAGAAGTTTAAGATCCTGAACATATTTTTAAAAATATCGAATTATTTTTTTAATTCAATCTTAAGCGAATATGATAAATTATTTGGATAATTGATAAACCTCTAAAAGGTTTATACGAGTATAAGTTCACAAGAAAAAAGCTTCATAAGTTAATAATGTAACATGATATATCAATACTTAAAATCTTTGAAATTTTTTAGCATTATGGATGTCCTAAAAAAAGTGTTCGGCAATGTTTAGTAAGTGCTTACCGTATATTTCAAAGAGTTAATTGTAAGAATGATTTATGTGTTTTGGCAAAATTATATGTTTGGTTACCGTACTTCAATATGTGTAGGCTCAGCTCCAACGTCTGCACCAAACATTACAAGTTCGGCTTCTTTTCTTGCTTCTGCCGTACACGGGTTTGGTGGGACCCGAAGAACGCCTTCGGGTAGGTAAGTTGATTTTAAAAGAAATGGGGTTCATGTATGAAATTGACTTGAAGAAAGAGAGAAATGGGAGTTATGATAATTGCTTTTTTAATTAATAAATAAAAATACTTCCTCCGTATCAAAATAAGTGACACAAATTGGCTTACACGTTTTTTTAAGTAAAAGATTAAAGTAGAGGTTAAAATAGATTAAAGTACATAGTTAGTGGAGAATGGGTCCCACTTTTCTTGAATAAAGTGATATTAATGAATTTTAAAAGTAAAAGTAAGGGTATAAGGGTAATTTCACTTTATTAAAGTGGTTAGTTAGTGGGTATGGGTCCCACTATTTTTACCAAATAAGGAAAGTTTTTAAAGTGTGTCACTTATTTTGATACACCCCAAAATGGAAAGTGTTTCACTTATTTTAATACGGAGGAAGTATTAGATTTGACCGGAGCAACTCCGCCGGAGAAGATGATCGGAGCAATTCCGCCAGAGAAGATGACCGGAGTAACTTTGAACTTCAGTGGTAATGAATAAATTGCTAGCTAGGAAGAAGAGTTCTGCGATAAGGTGAGTTTTTTTAATTAAAAATGAATATAAAAGGAATAAAAATAAGCATAAAATGTTTGGATGGGACCACATATGCAAAATGACCAAAATACCCTCAAATAACGGAGTTGAGCTAATATCGTTACGGGGAGGGACCAAAACATGCCAGAGATGCAAACGTTGGGTACTGTCGCTAAACTTATTAACGTATGATAACTAAACATGCAATTTGGCCAAACCATGTGAGCTATTCTTACAATTAACTTTGTTTAAAAGCATAAAACATTTTTGAAGTGTTTGTATGCAATTTAAATAAATGGTTTTATGATACTGAAATTAGACTTTGGTTATTATTTAAAAACAAACATTTTAATTTAAGGCTATATAAAATTATAAATATGAACTCTAAAGTCTAAACACCAAATTTGCAAAATTCTCAATAATATTATGGACTTTGTAAAACCCTAAAAGATATTCAAATTTGGCATCAAAAGATAAACCCCATTTGGGAAATTTCACAGCAAATGGTTCCAGCTGCCGACGGTGGTGGTGCCGGCGACGGTGGTGGTGGCAATGTCAATTTCCGACCTCTGCTGCGTACGTTAGCAAAAGGGGCAGCTGTAACCCTAGGTGGGATCTTCTCGGTCACCATTATTTCCTCCACTGCAATTACATTCTTTACACAACAAAAAAAGGTAAACACAAATACCCAACACCCTCTTGTTTATTGATTTGTAAATTTAAATTTTCTTTTTTAGAAAATAAATCAAGAAAATAAAGAAAAATGTTCAATTTTTGCGAGAAACTACAAATACCCAACACACTGTTATTTCTTGCTTTGTTAATTTAACGCTTTTACAGATTATATTGAGGAAATTAAGGAGAAAGATTCGATTTTTACAAGAAATTACAAATACTTAACAAACTTAATTCAACATTCTTAGAGATTAAATTGAGGAAGTTAACAAGAAAGATTCATTTTTTACAAGCAATCACAAATACCCAACAAACTCTTGTTTCTTTCTTTGTTAATTCAACCTTTTTAGGGAGTAATTTTAATAAATTAAGTATAAAGATTCAATTTTTACAAGAAACTGGGGTTGTACCTTTGTGCTTTGTAGTTGTACAGTGTTTGATTAATTGATTTTATAATACGTGTGCAGGACCAATTTGGATCATCATCAACATTGTCTACGAAGAAAAATAATGCAAGTTCATGTAATGTATGTAAAGGAAAAGGGTTTTACATGTGTAAATTATGCAAGGGGAATGCTACAATAGAGTGGTCTCCATTGTATGATCCTGTGTTCATTAACCCATGTCTTTGCCCTACTTGTGATGGACATAGGTAATTAAATTTCATCAACTTCATTAGTATGTGTATGTATAGCTCTCATTCACGTTTGACTTTTGAGGGTCAAATCAATTGTTTTGAATCTCAAAATTTGACTAGAATTATGCTCTTTTTCCCCAAGGAATTGATGAATTTAGTTAAACTTTCAAAAGTGTGTTTGATGGAAACATATTGGAGGTTATAGAACTAAAAGAACTATGTTTAATTTTGATTGAAATATGTTTGAGTCTTTGAAATCAATCATCGGTGGACTTTTTTATGGGATGAAATGAGTATTTTCTATAAAAAGTTGAAAATGGCAATTTATAGTAGAAAATTGATAGTGAAAATTGCAATTTTGATTTTAGGATTCAACGGTGTCTTAATTGTTTGGGAAGTGGATTAATTCAACAAGCTAAAGGTACAATTTTTATACATATTTTTTGTTACTATTTTGTGCTTTATATGCTTAAACCTTTAGTGATGATTCTATATTAATCACTTGACTTTGATTCTTACAAGTATCAAGAAAATTGAGTTTTGCAACAACGTTCTTTAGAGATGCTATAATTAAAGAAATTTTGGTCATTAAATATTTAATGTGAAAACTAATATTATTCTAAATTTGAAAAATCAAATCATACATTTTTTTTGCAGGTTGACTTAGTGAGTTAGTGTATCCATTTGGTGGATGAAATATCTATTCTGGATCGGGCCTTCAACCTGAGATAAGAACACACCAACATGGAATTATGAAGAAAATCATAGGGAAATATTCGTTTAAACTTCAAGAAAGATGTCGTTATTTATAATTTTGGATCTGTAAGTAGTGGAATAAAACTTGTACAAAAGTATTGCTTGAGATTTAAATTTAGCAATCATGTGTCTTTTTGGGTATGATTTTCAGTAAAAGTGAGTAACATTACTGCATGGATTACCTAGTAAGAAAATTATTCTAGTTGCGTATGTTTTGAGAAAATAAATAACAATCATATTTTGATTACTTTTAGTAAGACAAGATACTTACAAATCTGGAAAAAGAATGCTCAAATTCTCTAGATGTACATTAGTTTTTTGGAACTGTTTTTTAACTATTGAGGGTCAACCATGATCAACTCCTATGGTAGCTAATTACCACAACAAATTAGGCATATACAAACTGGATCAAAAACTAATTGGATTCATATTGAATCAGACTGGATTAGGTTGTATTGATTGGTTCTTATTTTTATTTGTATGCAAAGTCAGTTCTCAGTTCGGTTTGGTCTAAAACCAGAAAAGTTGAATAAACTTTCTCAGTCCGGTCCAGTCCGAGAATCAATATGGCCAAAATCATTTTCTTAGTTCTAGGTTTGATTTTAAGCGATTCGTTTCGATCTTTACCATGCACAAGCCTACAACAAATAGCTTACACCATAGTCATCTTGATACAAAATATTTTTTTAAACAAACAAATTATATTATGAATGAGTAAATAATCATGTTAAAATTGTCTATGATCAAACATACATCTAAAATCAATTCACATCACAACTAATTTTATTTTTTAAAAGCTTCAATTTAAACATAAGCATATCAAATGTGTATTTTAACATACAAGATTAATGGATAACATCAACCCAAATTTTCTTTTTTCGTATTAATTATACGAACCATCAAAAAAAGACCCATAATGCTCGCGGGAAACGTGAAACTAAAAACACACAAAATTATCAATCTTTTTTCACCTCACGAGGTCCGAGTTAGCTCAGGAAGCTTATAACAACGATTTAGTTGAAATTTTACGTGAAAAAAGATTCAATTTTTATTTTTATTTATTTTACTCCGGTGGCCGGAAAGAGAGAACCCCTTTTGATCGGCGTGAGGGTTTCTGGGGGCAAGTTTTATGCAACCAGGAACAACCCATTCCTTCAATAAAAAGGGGGGTTTTTCTTTCTTTGAGCCCCTTTTTTTGTTATTTAAAATAATCAAGATTTAATCTTTTTCGTTTAATTAAGAAATGGGGGGTGGTACTTTATTACCATCAAATTGTGCAACCGTTGATAGAGAGGTTTTCTTGAATATATATGATCTCACTCCCTGCAATTCTTACAGTATTTGGTTTGGATTTGGTATTTTTCATACGGGTATTGAAGGTAATAATTTTATCTGATTTTAGTTTTTTTGTGAGCATATAGATAGTTAAATACGTATTCATGATTTGGGTTAAAAAAAATTGTTCCTTTTGATGTTGGGTGATATTGATTCTTTTAATTGTCAATAAAATGTGTGCATATTGTTGATGAGATTGATAGATGTATCATGTATGTGATTCTTACCGATATGTAAATTTTCTGTTTAAAAATAACAACTTTCTTTCACATTATCACTCTTCAAGATTATGTCTAATTTGGTCATTAAAGGATGGATTTGTAGATGACCTGATAAAATGATATCGTTGCAGAAACTGAATAGCCAAACATGCCATAAAACCATATTTTAATTACCTAAACAGGCACAAAAATGTCATGCCACTTACTAGCTTAGCATGTTACTGCCACATCATCAGACAACCATCATTCAGTGTCAAATTTAGACTATTTTATAAAGTAAAACCACACAAGGGTTTACATGATTGTATTAAGTTTATTTCGCTTGAGTTTTCTTGTTTTTTTAATTACATTAATCAATATTTGTTTCAGTATACGGTATGGAATACGGGTTTGGGGCACACGATTATTCAGTTAGTGGAGTATTTGAAGTTGAACCAAGAACTTGCCCGGGTTTTATTTACAGATGTTCGATTTCACTCGGGCATTTGAGTATGACACCTTCAGAATTTAGAGTATTTATTGAGACAATGGCTTCCGATTATCATGGGGACACTTATCACCTTATTTCCAAAAATTGTAACCATTTTAGTGATGATATTTCTCAAAGGCTAACAGGTCGAAGAATTCCCGGGTGGATTAATCGGTTGGCTAAGCTAGGTAAATTATATTTATAGCTTAATTATATATAAACTTGTTTACAATCTCAAACAGGTTGATTTTTATATCTTTTTTATAATCTCAAACGGGTATGAGAAATTGAGAATGAGTTGAATGTCACCCAAAGTGTAACATTGATGCACAGTTGCACATTATTAGCCAATATATATGCCTGTGTATTTCGGTTTATATATTCTAGAACTACATTTACTTCTAGAATATAATCAAGCATATATCTTGACTAATACTGTACATACATCTTCAATAGTTGTTTTAAAAAAAAATCTTTTTGTAATATATAGTTTACGTAATCATCTTTATAGCACTTACTATATATACATATAGACAAAACTTAAGCTGGCTAAACATGACACATTTTAACATGTTACCTAACACTCATTTTACCACAATTTTTTGAATAATGATGATTTAATACGTCATCCAACCCAACCGCTGAATTTAATTATTTCAGGTGGTCTGTTCGGTTGTCTGCTTCCGGAAAGCCTTGAATCAACTACCGTTAAAGAACTGCCAGAATATTATCATACATATGGTATGTGTTTGGTATCTTTTTCCATTATCTATTTTCTGAGTTCTCCTTAAAAATGTTTTAGCAATTAAGAACATAATTAAATCATGTAAACCCGAATTCATAAAAAAAAAAAAAAAAACATGATTGTAATGAATTTACAGACGAAGATGGAAGCGATTCTGGGTCAGATACGAGCAGTCAAGAAGAATCAGAAACCGATGAGGTTGACCATGTATATAAAGATGACAAATTGAACTCATGTACATAGAATAATAGAAACAGGTCAATTCTGCTTGTAATTTGATTGATACAGGTCAAATAAAACAGAAGTTAGTTAGAAAGGAAGTTGGTTACAAGAGTTGAATGTTTTTAAAATACACCCAATTACAACATGTTTTAAAACCTTCTAAACCAAAATGTAAAACGGAGATTGTTCTGTTTTCTTATCAAAACCTCAACTAACAAATTACAAAAAAAAAAAACATAAGAAACAGACCACATAAGATACAATGTTATAACTCATGATTTGGTCCTATGATTATGATAACATGTAACTTTAAACAAACTTGGATGTCCTAGGATTCACGATCGAGTTCTAGTTTTGAAATTAGCCATGAGGAAACAGCATCCAGTTCTTCTGGGATTATATAATGACCAAGCCTGCTTATATATAAAACCACCAATTTTACATTTATATTTCTGTATCTATCATTCAATTTTTATATTTTTGAGAGAGAGGAAGTTACGTACGAGTGAAATGACTTGAAAGTCAAGTTTTCAAAACCAGCTGAAGTTAGTTTCTCCGCCGACTTCACACCATACCTAAAGTGAACCACATCATCACCTGCCATGATATTGCAAAATATTTTTTTATTAAAAAATAAATAATAAATAATATTAATTATGATTACTAGATATTGAGTCAAACCTCTGCCATGACAGAGCAAAATCGGCAAGGATGCAGCACGATTTTCAATTTCATAGCCTTCAACCTCGCTTCTTAGTTCACTACCAAAGAGAAAACAAAATGGCCCGTTTTTAAAACGGGTTGGCCCGAAACAAAAATTATGTAAATATTGAGTGCTCACTTTGCACAGGGAAGCCAGCCACTAAGGCCAATAACTGCATCAAGATGAGTAGTAGAGTAACGGGTCCCATTTCTAAATTTTCCACGGGTAAAGCAAACTGCAGAGTATATTGCAGCTGCTGCACCCATACTAAACCCTCCAACACCAAGTTTGACTGAAAATTTATAAATAAAAATAATAAAAAATAATAATTAAAGTCATGAAAAATGAATCAGAATCATGTATGGTATGAATAGAGGTGGCAACATTCAGTAACGGGCCAAAACGTGTACATATGGGTTGAAACGGGTCGGATCGAGCTGAGACATTCTTTCCATTTTAATTTTATAAAATATATAAATATAATATAACAAAAACTTACTGTTGGGAGGCTCATTGGAGAGCAAACTCAAAACATATGCTGCTGAAGCATCCATTCCTTGTACATCTTGAATTGCATCTTCAGACATATCAATCACATCAAACCCTAAATCCATTCCTTGTACAAATTAGTGTCTGATCGGGTCAATAAAGAAAAGTTGCATTTAATTTGTTATTGAAGAACACAATAATGTCTGTGAAAATCTAACACATACATGCAGTTGTAGGAAGTCCACCAAATAGAGTTAATGGTCGAGCAGGAGAAGTAGGGAAAATCCATTTAACCTGTAGCATATGTATTATACAAAATGCCATTTGTGATACGAACCAGAATAAGGCAACAAGATATTTATTATTATTATTACTACTATTATTAGTTTAATTCTATTTATTTAGTAGATTGGTTTTATTAGGAATAGATCTTATCTAGAGATCTATAAATAGGGCTTTAGGGTTTTGTAATTCTCATGATTAATATTATGAGGTCGGTTTGATACCCTGGAGAGTTGGTTTACCTCTTGAAAGTAAACTGTTGGAGAGCTTATTGACCTCTCGAAAGTCGGTTAATCTATCTTTTATTTGTTCATTCTCTTTTATATATTCGGTTCGTATCAATTTGCTCCCACATAATGAAGATTATTATAATAAAAAAAAATGGCCAAATAATTTTAAAAATTATTATAACAATAAGATTGTGCGTACATTTGGAAGCGGAAGGGTCTCCAATAGCTGGGACCAGCTGCATTTAAAATATATAGATGAAAAAACAGAACATGGATCCTGATCACCATTATTAGATATTATAATCGTGCATTAGCAATTGAATTAAACTTGTAACACAAAGTAATAACTAACATAACAGTGTTACTTATATAACAAAGGGTACAACTAATATGCAGATGATATTACCTTAATCCATCATCACCAAGACCATGTAACCAGACAATGGTGGCCAAATGTTTGTCTCTAGGTTTCACCACATATGTTGGCCCAAACTTAAATTGTGTACTTGCAGGAATATCACCTACGATGAAAACTCCAGCAATTTTGTCATTGCATAGCATAAGTGAAACACAATGTATTTATTAAAAAACAAAAGAATATAGATACAGAAAAGCTAACCAGAATCAACTGGAGTATCAGAAATAGTCATGTTGATAATTATAGATATGCAGCCAGTTAGGGCAGCCACAAAGAAATAAACCTGCAATGAAGAAATCCCACACATCGTCTTCATCTATATTTAAAAAATTAAAACCAGTATCATGAGCTAATAGTTCTGTGGTGTTCATGAACTCATGGATACCATAATAATACACCATTAGCATGTAAACACCCTCATTAATTGTTTTACCTTTTTCCTAATGACTCACAGTTATCAATTGCCAAATCGCGTATCCTGAAAATTCATTAGAATTGAAATTCTCATGATACTACAACCCTGTTAGTCGTTAGAGATATGATTTGACTCTTGCAAAGTGTAATCAAAAGAATCATTCCAAAATTGTTTGAATACCAATTTCACAATTTGCATTTACGGAAATCATGGATTCTAATAATAAGCATATTCGTTTCATTTATCAGTTACAAACTTCAATATAAGAGACTGAATCACCAACTGGAGCTTAAAACATAGGTATACAACAAAACAATTTTATACAAAATTGCTTCAATTTGGCTATTAACCGACTAGGTCAACCACGATTCATAAAATATCACACAAATTGACTCTACACTATCTACACACGTAATACGTCATTTAACATCTGTTAAAAAGCACTAATTTGCGATCTACAAATGAGTGAAGTACCTGTAGATGATTGAATGAGCTGTCTCTCGTTTTTCCACTTTGTGTTTATCGTAGTATCGATTTTATGCAGATTAGGGGAACATCTGCTGCAACAAACAGATGATTGTGAGAGAAATTGAATTTCATTAAACTGTAGGTTTAACTTAACATATGAATGAATGAAAAGGTATCATTGAAGATATGAATATATAGTTGCATATTTACCAATGAAATGGAGCGATGAAGAAGAAGAAGGAGGTGTACTGAATGTCGACATGCAAATATGCTATGAATAGTTTGTTATCAAATGGACCTCAACGTGTAAGTAAAGCATATGACTCACTGCCGCCCACTTGTCTCTGATATTTTTGATATTTTCACATGTGTCCAAATGTTATTTTATTATTATTTATTATTTTTTTTCAATAGCCAGTTAATAAGTTAGTTGTTCGAGTCTAGACAATGACATAAAAATGTTGTACTCCGTACTAAGGAAATTATACATGTCCATGTCAGTCATTTTGTTGATTTAACTGAATGTATTTAGTGTATGCATTTTGTTACATGCAATGTCTTTTCCCAAACGCCCATCCATTTAAAACGTTAAAATAGGCACGTGCTTCACACATGATGGACAAATAGGTAATTTTCCAACCTTTCTCACTCAATCGTCTTTTCCATTTGCATCAAACATCCTTTAGTTTCCGGTCTTTATTTCCTCATCTCTCTTTTCTTTCCCTCTGTAAATCTTTGAGGAAAAAGCCTAGTTTATGCAACAATGGTGGTCGAATCATGGAGTAATCAAGCTATGGATGAAAAACATTATGATTGCAGTAAATTATATGGTATGTGTTTTGATTTCTTTTTTTTTTTAACTTTTTATTCATGATGCTCATACTTAATGGTTTACAGAGGAAATACCCACACTTATTATCCATTCATCTACATTATGGGGTGTATTCGATGTTCTGGAAGGAAGTAGTGTTACAGAAGATAAGATATGTTAACTGGGTGGATATTGATTTATTCTATGTTAATGCGTTGGATAACATTATTGAAGAATTAGGACTGAATGTTGGAAAACATTCTATTACAACTATGTTGAGCCTAATGGCGACTTAGATCTTGGTATTAATGCCTAGCCGGTGACGTAGATGTTCTTAATCGTAGTAAGTTTGTTACCAAGAATAAGTTGATTAATGTGTATACTTCCCCCGATTCAAAATAAGTGATACACTTTACTTTTTTGGGGTGATTCAAAATAAGTGATACACTTTGAAAAGTTTCCTTATTTGGAAAATAAAATGGGACCCACACCCACTAACTATCTACTTTAGCAAAGTGAAATGACCCCTTTACCCTTACTTTTTACTTTTAAACATCATTAACCTTACTTTATTCAAAAGGTGTGGGACCAATTCCCCACTAACCATCCAATTAATCTAATTTAACCATCATTATAATCTTTTGCCTCAAAAACCGTGAAACCCCAAGTGTATCACTTATTTTGAATCGGAGGAAGTATTAAACATGGGGTGTTGAAGGTAAACACATATGGCTACTCTCAGGGTCGGTTTAATCACTTTTTGGGCCCTTGCCAAAATCTTAAAAATAGGGCTCCTGAAGTACATTTTTCCCCCTAAATAACTACAAATATTTCCGCCAAATTATAAATGTCACCCCAATTTCCAAGTTACATGCTGGATTTGACTCTGTAGTCTTGGACTCTGTAGTCTGCCTATTTTCAATATTCTGTTGGACTTATCTTGATTCAAATGAGTTTATACATATGTATACATGGGTTGATTTTTTTGAAAATGGGCTCCTAAATTTTATGGGCCCTGACTACTCTCCACACAAATCCAAAGTGGTTATTGATAAAATTGTTGATCCAAGTGAGGGCCAAAATCCAAAGGTAGTAAAAGTTAATGCTTGGATGGCATGAGGCTTCTAGTAGTTAAGTTAGTAAGTCACCCAAATTGGTAAGTTGCAAATCAAAAGCAAGGCTAAAGGCAAATGAATTTTTATTGATGAGCTTAATAGCCAAGTAGAAAATGAGTTTTTTTTTTCTAATAACGATCATCTATTGCATAGTAATAATGAATTCAATGTTGATGATAATAGTGACATAAACTAGGGGAGCGACGCAGTCCGCCAATGGTGAGATAATAGAGGGATGCAGTCAGAGTAGGGGCGACCAGGGGTTTGGTCATCACAATGCAACATGTTGCAATTTCATAATACGTTTTTACATTCATTTCTTTACAAGCCGTTAAAATTGTTGATTTAATTTAGGATATTCTCTTTTATGATGGGCTCTTTCGAGATGGTCGAGTTTTGCTCGTAATATATGTGATCTAACTATTACAATGATCATTTTTGAACTTTTCACTGACAATCTAATAAATGTTTACATAAAGAGAGATCGAATATGTAACCTTTAGGAAGTCATGGGGAATTTCTTACCACTAAATCATTACAATATGATTTTTCCAGCCATTTAATTAAATGCATAATTTAGTGAAATATTGATGAATTTTTTTGATTAAATTTGAACTATTGGATGGTATCCATTCCATAAATATTACTAAATCAAAAGCATAATTTACAAAAACATTGTTGAGTTTTTTTATTAGATTTGAATTGATATGATTATATCCGTCCTATAAATATTTCTGAATTCTAGGACATATATACTTCGTATGTAAAGTTTAAAAAAAAGGAAACTGTAAATAAAAAATAAGAAGACAAAAATAATTATAAAAAATTTGAATGGGCCCACAACAATTGTGCCCTAATTCAAAGACGCACATATATACATCTTCCTTCTTTCCACCAATTTTCTCAATCGCTGTTTTTCTGTCTCCCTCCATAATTTCACACAGAGAGAGCTTTATAATCACCTATACTATACAATATGGGAAGCACAGCCAACGGTGCCGTCGCCGCCGCTACCTCCACAAGCAATGGCAGCGCCACCGTCGACAAAGGCGTCGATTTCGCCAACTATTTCTGCACATACGCCTTTCTCTACCACCAGAAAGAGATGCTTTCTGACCGTGTTCGTATGGACGCTTATTACAACTCTGTTTTCAAAAACAAACACCACTTTATTGGAAAAGTACGTCTTTTTATCCTTCATAGCTATGATTATGAGAGAATTTGTTCATATTAGTGTTTCATGCCTAATTTAGCTGTTAAATTCATATAGTGCCGTTGGTGTCAAGTAATTGATATATTTATGTCGTAGTTGTAATTTTAACACAGTATTTGCTTGTTTCTGTTTTATGCAGTTCATTCTGATTGTGCTTCATGTTAAGTTTTGTTTAATTCCGTCAAATAATTTATAGATAGTATGAATTATATGCAACTTTATTAGAACTTACTTATTTGCTTGTTATTATGCACAGATTCGAGCTTACTTTCTGTTGATTCAGATTCTATTTCTATGCTATATATTCTGATCGTGTTTCAGCTAAATTTTGATGTTTAATAGATTTAATTCCGTCAAAAAAAATTGCAGATTTATGTCATGAATGCACTTTTAACAGAGTGAGTGCTTATCTGCTTGTTTCTACGCACAATTTTTAGCTTACTTTCTGTTTCTTTTCAATTCATCCTGATCTTGTTTCATGCCTAGTTATGTTGTGTGCTTCATTTAATTACGTCAAAAGGTTATAGATTTATGTCATAGATGCACTTTTAACAGAGTGAGTACCTACTGGCTTGCTTATATGCAGAAATATAACTTACTTTTTGTTGATTTATTAGAATAATGTGTCTGATTCTTAAAAATTAACACCTAATTCATTGTTGTGAGGGTTTAGGTGCTTCAATTGCTAAAACCCTAATTCATTTGTGTTAACTGTTTTGTAACTGGAACTAAATTGGTGATTCCATGGAACAGACTGTGTTGGATGTAGGAACAGGGAGTGGAATTTTAGCAATTTGGTCAGCTCAAGCAGGTGCAAAAAAGGTGTATGCTGTTGAAGCTACTAAAATGGCTGAACATGCACGCCAGCTTGTTAAAGCAAACAATCTTCATGATATTGTTGAAGTGATCGAGGGTTCAATTGAAGATATCACATTGCCTGAGAAAGGTTGGAGTTAAATTACCAGATGTGGCAATTTCGACCCGTTTACTTGTGAACGGGTCGATTTCTGCCATGTTTTTATCTCTAACGGATCGAACGGGTATAATTAACCAAAACGGAAACGAGTCAACTAGGTTTAAAGTCGCCCAAATTGTATTTTTATCCATGAAGTGTTAAAAGTTAAAACCTACCTAAACCATTTTATTTAAAAAATTATACAAATGACTTAATCACATAATACAACTTTGTAATCATACTCAATTATAATAAAAATTTAAACAAATTGGGCTTCTTTTTTCTGGTTGATCCGACCCGTTTTGGCCCGTTAGCCAACGACACATTTTTGCCACCTTCACAAGTAAGTATCAGAAACATTTTCATGAGCTGTCCTTGTTATAATATATAAATCATGTCTTTTCTTTCTCTTTTTTTCCTGATATTTTAAATTAATAAACAGTTGATGTAATTATCTCTGAGTGG
This sequence comes from Calendula officinalis, assembly GCA_963853835.1. Lineage (NCBI taxonomy): Eukaryota > Viridiplantae > Streptophyta > Magnoliopsida > Asterales > Asteraceae > Calendula > Calendula officinalis. The sequence continues at coordinate 71,992,259 of OY970829.1, read as the reverse complement.
ATGGGCTACTTTCTTCTGCGTGAATCTATGTTTGATTCTGTAATTTGTGCTCGTGATCGTTGGTTGAAACCAACTGGAGTTATGTAAGTTATTATACATTTTAATATTTTATAATATATGTAAATGTTTATCTATTTAATATTGATTATTTAAATTTATTTGTGATTTATTTATAATTATAGGTATCCTAGTCATGCACGCATGTGGTTGGCACCGATTAGATCAGGATTAGCAGATCATAAAATGAGTGATTATGAAGGAGCAATGGATGATTGGCTTGGTTTTGTGAAAGAAACTCAATCTTATTATGGTGTTGATATGAGTGTTCTGACAAAACCCTTTTCTGACGAACAGAAAAAATACTATCTGCAGGTTACAATTGTTGACTTTTGTCCATTATTCTTTTTTTTAAAGAAAATAAAATAATATATTTGATATTGTTGTGCTATTATTCAAATATGTAGAATTCGTTGTGGAACAATTTGCATCCAAATCAAGTAGTGGGAACACCTGCTATTTTGAAGGAGATTGATTGTTTGACAGTTACTGTTGAAGACATCCTCAAAGTTCAAGAGAGTGTTACAACAACAATCACTAAAGAGGACACAAGACTATGTGGTTTTGGTGGCTGGTTTGATGTCCAGTTTAATGTGAGTTTCATTCTCACCATTTTTCAGTTTCACCCGTTTCTCTAAACGGTTCGATTTGGGTTATGCTTTGATGGGTCAAAAATCTAAACTTTCACTCCTAAATTTGTTCAAAAATAATTTTGACACCCAATGGTTTCAATTTTGGGATATGTCGTAAATTTTCTTGGCAATTTTTCCAAAAAAGGTTGGGTTTTTTGGGTCTTTATTAGAAAAAGAATAAAAATTGTTTTTGGGTCAGCCCAACCCGTTTCAAATATTACCCGTTTTGACAAATATTAATGATTATAGGGAAGGAAGGAAGATCCTGCAGAGTGTGAGGTGGAGTTAACAACTGCTCCCAGTGTAGATGATGGCACACATTGGGGCCAACAGGTTAGTAACAATCAAGGTTTTAATATACGGAATCGAGCCTCGAGGCGTTTTTCTTTAGCCTCACGAGGCGTAAGCCTCGAGGCGAACCGAGGCGTAAGCTCGAGGCGGAAAAATAAAAAAAAAATCCAAAAATATATATAACTCATTTAAACAATACAAAAGATTATATAACCCAAATATAAGTTTAAAAGTGCATTGTTAACGTATCCACAGAAAGATTATAGTTAAGGACTTAGGTTATATTCGACAAACATAGTATCATCCCATATTACTTTGTCTTTTATACTCTAAAAAGACGGGTTTAAAGAAGAGAGGTAAAAAAAGTTAACAGGCTTTCCAAAAAAGTAAGTAAAAGAGTCAAAAAGTAAAAAAAAAAAAAGACAAAAAAAAACAGCTCACTGCATGACCCGCCTTGGATCCGCCTCGGACTGCCTCGACCGCCTCGGACCGCCTCTCACCGCCTCGGACCACCGAGGCGTACGTTTCAAAATAGGCTATGAGGCGCCGCCTCAGATGCGATTTTTCACCGCCTCGCCTCGAGGCGTACGCCTCACACGAATTTTAAAACCTTGGTAACAATAACTATTAAAATTTCTCAAATATAATCACTATTAATGTATCATTTTAATTAAAAATTAAGAATTTGTTATTTTTAATTTGTAGGTCTTTCTCTTGCATCCACCTGTTCGTGTGAATGAAAATGACTCGATGCAAATTAATTTTTCAATGACCCGTTCTGAAGAAAATCATCGTTTGATGAAGGTTGATCTTGGGTACAAGATTAAGTTGTCATCTGGCAAGACATTGCCACCTGTCATAAACAAGTTTTACATAGAATAAGGCTGGAAAAAAAAAACTATTTATTAACTTTTTCAAAGGTTTGTATGAGATGATTTTGAAACTAGCGTGAAAGTTTTCCACATTTTGCTCGTCGTGATGTTAACTTTTCATGTAATTTATGATATTTGGTTTATTTTCTTGTTCTTTTGCTTCATGTAAAACCAGAATTAGTGTCAAACCCCAAATTTATTAATTATTATACAATTAAAAGTGTTAGGTGTTTTGTTTTTTTTGACAGTGTGAGTTGACTTTTTGATCAAAGATTTAGCCTTTATATTATTTTCAAAAATAAAAACATATTGTTAAATTATACAAAATTGTTTATTTATCAACATGCAAATGCCTTTGATTACACTTGAAGATGCTTGAACAAGACTATATTTCTAAAAAGTCAAAAGTCAACCCCTACCCCATGTTGAAGCAAAGGTGAATCTATACCAAAAATTATCGTCTATAAAATCTTGAAACCTTCTTTCACCATCATTCATATTACAAGTTTTGGTTCCTTTTTAATCTTTTTGAAAATGTATCGATCATCATCAGCCACCATGTTCCGCTCAGACGAGTATTTCCTCAACATATCACCACCAAGAAAATCCTCCCAACAATCAGATGATGACGTGGCAGTTTATGATCCGATCTCTCCCAATGGCACAAAGAGGGAGCATTACAATTCATCTAGAGAGAACGCTATCCATTTTATACCTGTTGTTTTGGTTATTTGTGGTTTCATTCTATGGTTTTTTTCGTATCCGGTTGTTGAACTCAAAGATAGTAGTAGCACTATGTAATGTGATTAGTTGTAATTTGACACATCGTATGATCCTTTGATGTTATATTAAGCTCTCAATTAATTTGATCGGTATTTTTCATTTTAAATGTGAGATTCGGCCATATAACTTGTAAGTTATTGACAACCATGATATATGCTATTTGTAATTGTCAAAGTTGTTGGAAATGCAAATGGTTTAAGGATTTTTCTAACCTGTGTATCAAAGTTTTTCTAACATCTTTAATCGTCAAAATAAGTTGCTTTAGACTTAAAATGATTAAAAAAGACGGGATTAAATATATAAACTTTGGTGATAACCACTTAGATCATATTTTAAGCGACTCGTCCACATTTACATATCAGATTTAGGGGAGACTCACTATTAGTTTATACAAAATGACTTAATTTAAGTCGGATTTATTACAGTTTGGTGTTAAGTGTATGAGAATCATGTCAAGTGAGTCGAAAGTATATTTAAATGTGTATGATCGCCTAAATTGTTTCACTTACAAAATAAATTACTATCTTTTTATTTGAACGGTAAACATACGCACTCCCTAATCTACACCATTTTATCCACGTCGGGACTTGAACCCATAATCTTGTGGAACACATAATCACTTTGATACCGCTAAGCTATAAACCCTTTGGTATAAATAACTATCTTAATGTTATAATATTAAAATTATATTTTACACCTTACTTATTTACAAAGTTGATAGAAATTGGCAAACGAAGAAGTAATAAAGTTAGGCCAAATTGGCCAAACCAAACCGGTATAAGTCACGTTTTAGCATAACCTTATTAACACGAACCAATTTTAACCAATCACCCGGTACATTTTTTTACCCACTAAAAGGCATGAAATAAAATATACGGCATACATATTTAATGACATCAATATGTAACTAGTTACCAAATACTATAAAAAATAATTATTATGTTACAATCATTAATTTTAAGGTGTGCTTTGTTGAATTTCGTCAAGTCCTATGTGGCTATGATCTTTACTTTGAATGGTCAATTAAAACATGCATGAGATACTATAATTAAGTATAAGCTGTCAATGTTTAAATAACGAGGTTGTTCTGATAGGTGTACCCTAATATGTAGTTGCTCATTGCTCTATTTTCTTATTATTTGGAATATGTTAAAGAAAGAAAAAAAAATAGATTTTTTATAGGGTTTTCCTGTTAGTAAGGGATCTTCACGAGACATAACCGAAGCTGTGGTAATCTCCTGGCCATCTGGTACATTTTAATAAAACATGATGATTGGTTTCATATAATGCAATCATTCATTACCTCAACACCAGCATCAACAACGATATATATTCAATCTCATGAAGATGTGATATGCGGAAGTAAGATGTAGACAATCATATCTTATAAAACTTCCATATATAGATACTCTAAATATATAAAATAGTGTAATGCCGTTCCCCACCCACACATGTAGTATTAAAAGAGGAAAATGCTAACCATTGCCCTTAAGATTATGGTTAAAAAAATATGCTTAAAGTTAGTGTACTTTAACCATAAAAATCACGCTCGTGATGGTTTTACTTTAATACTTGTAAATTAATCAATTAACTATCTTTTATCCATTACCTTTATTGCTATAGTTAGCAAATTAACTATCTTTCATTTTTTAAATGTCCCAAAATGACTGTCCACTTGAAAATTCAACCAATCAAAAAGCACTTAGGTGGTAAAGATAAAATTTTATTGGTTGCACAGTGTAATAAATGCACTTTTTTAAAACTGTGTAATATTCAAATGTTGATAATAATTTTGGGACGGAGGGAGTATTAATATTAGAGCACAAGATAACCAATATGAGTTTTAGTTAAATTGTAAGGATTTGTTCTCTCTCTTTAACAATAATTTCAAAAAACAAAGTCCCTCCTATAACATTTCTATAATATTCTAATTTTGACACCACAAAAAACTCGTCCCTATTACATATTTTTTTTATTTCTCATTCTTCACTTCAAATTTGAACCAAACGCCTAATTTAATATTTATGTCTTCATAGCATTCATTTTACTCAAAGTTTATTTATAGATCCAGTATTACAAAAAAAAGAAAGAAATTTATTTGACTATTGCCAAATTAAAAGGATAACTAGTGGATGTGCACCATATCAACAACCTCTTGTTTATTTCTCTATCAAAGAAAGAAAAACAATAATATACCATATTACCATGGATACTATATTTGGAACAACCTTTAAAACTTTTCCAACAAATCATTCAACTAAAACAACATCAAAAAGGGCCACTCTTGGTAATTATCCAAATTATTATTTTTGGAAGTTGCTTCACGTTTTATATAATGTACCAAAAGATTTTTTATCAGATTTCTAGCGATGCCCATTATGTGAGAAGTAAATCAAACTGATCGAAACTCAACCCTAAAAGAAAAGATATTTGTTAAAGTGAATGTGACAAACACAACATATCTCAACCCTATTTCTTTTAACAAGCAATGTAATGTACTAATGTACAAGATTCATATTCCTAAGGGAATTAGTTTTCATACCACAACTTTTGATACTCCTACCATAATGTACAACTATTCCTGCAAACTGTACAAGCATATAATGCACATAGTGTGGTATAATACTCAAAAGATGTGGTAGGAAAATCACCCCCTTATTCCTAACTGTATAGAGCTAAAAAAAAACAATTAAAAAAAAAACACATAAAGGGTAGATTGGTGCGTAATAACATCAAGCGTATAATAACAACAATACCATTCTCTTCAACAAGGCATTCTTCCTTCATAATTCTTGTGCAGTTGGAAACCTCCTTCAACAATTAAAATAGATCTAAACTCTCCAATCAAACTTTTCAAATCGAATAGGTGAGTAATCTCATTCAACAATCTATTATATGCTAGCATTAATTTCACGATTTCAACCGACATCGATGTTTGATCGTTTTTATTGTTCTGCTTAATTATTTTATCGATTCGTTATTAGCTTCATCATATTGATTGTTTGCTGCTTAATTGAAGTTTTTACGTGATTCTGCAACGACATTTGATGTTAAATAGACTTCGTTTTTGTTCTTGAGATTTCCGTAAAAACATTGCATAAACGCAGAGTGTTTGTTATATGTGATTTTGAATCGGTTTATGTTAAATATCGAATCAATTTCGTGCAATCGATGATAAACTGCTTGAAATTGATTAGATGTTTGTCAATGAAATTGTTACTCTAGCTGTTTGAAATTGGATCTGTTTTGGAACTGATTGTGAAAATTGAAGTCATAATGATTAGTTTTTAATGTTTAAATTCAACTTATTAATAGGTCCAATAATCAGTTTTGATATCAATTGCAAAAAGTTAATTGATTAATATCTTATATGTTTTCCGATTCACTTTTATACAACTATTTCTTTACTTGTGATTATCAAAAACTGATTTTATTTACTCCTTAATTATCTTATTGAACAGATTTCGAAGACTCTGATTTACGATAAAATACAAGTTTCACATCATGAAATATAAAAGAGGAAGTATAGTGGAAATATTAACCACAAATGAGGTTCCTTACCATTCTTGGCGATGTGCTCAAATAATTTCTGGCAATAAGCAAAACTACACTGTTAGATATAACATATATAACGGTTTCACTAATCAAGCAATAGTAGAATGTGTATCAACGAAACTTATTAGACCTTGTCCACCATTGGTGGAAATTAAAGAATTTAGGGCTGGTGAAGTTGTAGAAGTGTTTCATGATCTTTCTTGGAAGATGGCAATTGTTTCAAAGGTTTTCAGTTATGATTTGTTTTTAGTTAGATTAGTTGGATCTGTTCTTGAGTTTGAAGCAAGCAAATCAGAAATCCGTGTTCGGCAATCTTGGAAAAACGATGAATGGGTTGTCATTGGCAAGGTACTTTTATTAAAACATTTTCCTTTTAATTATGAATTTGGAGAAATGTGTCACTAATAATCTGTTTATGTTTTGTTACACAAGCAGATTCATATAAACAGCAATTTACAAGAATCACATATCGTTTCAACAAGAACACTTAAACGAGGATCACCCTACTGTTATTCACAAGATGAAGTAACCGACCATAAATTCAAAATGACAAAAAACGACTCAAAATCACCTGAAAAAGTGGATAATGATGATTGTGTTACATGCTCTGTTGGTAGTTGCAGCATAAACAGTTACAATCCATACAATGAAGATAATAAAAGTAATGATGATAGTGATGCAGAATCAGTTTATCAAGATTTTTCCAATGAATCTGCAACAGAAATACACAAGTTAGAATTGCAAGCATATCGTTGCACAATTGAAGCATTGCATGCTTCAGGACCTTTAACATGGGAAAAAGAAACAATGGTAACAAATCTTCGTATGTTGCTACATATATCAAATGATGAGCATTTGATTCAGTTAAAAAACTTAATTTCTACCAGAAATAGTATTCGTAATCGATGACAGAAAAATAAAATACAGGTTTTTGATCATTTAATTGTAAAAAAGCATTTGTAATAGTCTATTTGAATTTTTGCATTAGAAAAAAAAGTGTACTTTACGGGTATAACCTTATAATAGTTTTTGTTTGTTTATATTATTGATGCTTCCCGTTCGTTTTCCAGGCCCAAAGTTGGACGCTTGTACACCGTGCTTATGAATTTGTAAGTTGATATCGGGTGTGCCATCGATATACTGTTATGGTGCAGTATAAACTTTGGGCTGTTGGCAAGCTTCAAATTTATTTTCTTGAAGGATGCAGGTAAAAATGGCTCACGTTGAAACGGGTCGCATTAGGTTGACCCGTAAACATTTTTTCTCATTAATTTTGTAAATAATGAATGTATTAATTATGATTACAACAATGATATTCAGTTCTGCCAAATGCGAGTTATGTGGGAGGTGAGATGTAGACAGACATACTTCTATTCATTGATTCCCCAAAAAACCTCTCACAAAAGTGTATGGTAAAAAAAAGTGTGATGTCATGAGTATATTAGATATCCTAAAGATATAAAATAGCATGAAACATGTATGACATAAAACATGAAAAACATGTGAACTTACCGTTCTACAAGATCAGTTAAGACATATAAAACGTATTAATCATGTAAGGAATGTAAAACATGTAAAATATCTGTAACATATGTGAAGTATGTATACTTATACGGTCTGTGTAGCAAGTAAAATATGTAAAACATGTGAAGTATGTAAAATATATTGTGATTACAAAAATGATATGAATATGAATAATTGATTAAGACAATTTAGGTTATATCCATTAAAAATAAACTTTTGTTGAGTGTCAACTCGTTTGACTCGTTCCAATATTAGCTAGAAAAAAAGAATTGGCCAATTTGAAATGATTCACAATCTAAGTCAACCGATTATTAAGTAAGTGAGTCGAAATTTCCACCTGATATTATTGTTCAAGATCATTGTTTTGTTTCAAATTGTAACATTTCTTTCAGTCTTTTGGTTATGTGCAAAATGCATTAAAAATAGCAGTTTGTGCACAAAAAAAAAACCACTTCCTGAAAGTGGGCCTCTAAAAGCCCAGAGGTGTACAAAACTTGGGCCTAAATGAGCCTTGGTCTGAGCCCAAATGTATGGGTTACATGTAAAAGAGAGGACCAAATCTCTGAAAGTGGGCCTCAGAATCCCAGTTCTATTATTTTCTTAATTCATTATAAAAGTTAATTTCAAATATAAAAACAATTTGTTTTCAATTTAACACAGTATTATTCGTGGGAATTTATTTGTTTGTAAAAAAGAATTCAATAATGAAGTCACGAAATATAAAACTATATTTGTACCTTAAACTGAAGTAAAACTTGTACAAAAGATAATAAGAAAATTTGTAAAGGCGAGTATGGTTAATGAAAATTTAGAAGTGAACCAAGTTTTAGTTATATCAGTTATATCAGACATATTATTAAGTTTGTGATCACCCCAAATCACCAAAGTTTTATAAGAGCATATTCAATTTGTAGCTTTATGAAGAGGTTTTAAAAAGATGAAAGAATTTTTTTTTTTTTTTTGTGTGGAGAATAGTGAATTTGTGTTTATGTTTGTGTGCTATGAAAAGGTCTATGTAACTCTTCATAATTATTTTTTACCCCTCAAAGTTAGATACTTAGATGCATATAAATTATGAGAAATGCTAAATAATCTTAACATTTGGACCTATAAATGGACCTACCAAATGACGTGACTAACACTTGGAAAATATTAACACATAAAATGAGAGGAAAGAAAAATAAAATACTAAAATCATATTTGTACCCAACTTGATTAATCCGCTCCTCTATCACCGTGAATTATTTAAGGCACATTATCTTAATCTCAACTTGACAACTCGGTTAATTTTAATTATTTACTCACTTAAAGGGATCATGTGTCTCTCATGTGACTCTAAGTATGTTAGAAATTGATGGCCCAATCGACATTCACTAATATCGTTTAAACCTTTTGATAAATCTATCAGGTCGGTGCCAACGCCATCTTCGGTTTGCTGAAACCCTTAGCACGGTACACTCAGTAGCTCGCGTAAGTTTTCTTTTTTGGTTTGGGGAAGTAGTGAGCGACGGGCAGGAGTGTATTTAAACAAAAGGTGAGTATTTTGTGTGTATGAATTTTATAATGTGCAGGACCTAAAAATATAAATTGAAATGTATTATTAGCATGCTTGTCAGTTGAATTTCATCTAACGTAATATTAATTTGACAAAAATTAAAATATGAGTTTGTGTAACAACATCATGCTCTATCATCCTCCAAGTCCCAAGAAAACAAAATGAATAAATTTATGAGAAAGGAAAATGTGTGAGGCAAAGGAGGATGTTGTTGCTGCTTTTGTCCCTCCGTTGCTCGACAAAGATTTCAAGTGTCATTCCCCACCCTCACCTTCACACTACAAGTTTTTAGTTGACATTATGGACAATTCTAACAAGTTTTATAATTCATAAAAGGGACACTTCTAAGGGGCAGTTGGGTCATTTTCTTAATAATGGCAGGAGTCAGTAAATTTGTAGGTAAATAAATTAACAGTAGTATTAAAATTTAGTGTAAGGTGTTATTTATGGTTTATTGATTATGGATTCAAGTCCCGCTGTTGATAAATTGAAGTAGATTATATATCGTTAAAAGTGTTGTAAGACAAATTAACTCAACTTGTATAAACATCAAACATTCCAACAACATTCTCATTAGACATGATACAAGTGATACAAATGATACATATGATACAAGGGCCGAGCGCCCTGAATGAATAAAAAATTGACAGAGAATAGAGAGATACAAGTAATATCATGTACATGGCATTCCTATTTATAGGGTAAAGTTTGGTTGTAGACTTTATGTACATAAAGTCTACTTATGACGGTCATAAATCATAATCAACCACATTAGAATATGAGTTACAACACTCCCCCTTGATTGTTTAGATTTACGCCGAATCATAGTTGGTATTTCTTCGTCTTGTATCTTCAGACTTCGTCTCGTTAAAAACCTTGTTGGAGAAAACCCTTTAGGACAAAAACTCCATTCGAAGGACAGAAGAGTACGATCTTGATGTCTTGAGCGTGGAAGGTAACCATATACGGTGTGCCTCATTAAAACCTTGTTTAGAGAAAACCCAGTTGGACAAAAACTCTAACGAAGGACAAAAGAGTGCACATTGGTTAATAAATATTGTATCTTAAGACGATCCATAAAGCATTAGCCTCATTAATAACCTTGACGGAGAAAAACCCTTTGGGACAAAACTCTATCGAAGGACAAAAGAGTACGATTTGGAAGTCTTGAGTCATATAAGAAACTATATATGGTGTGCCTCATGAAAACCTTGTTTAGAGAAAACCCAGTGGGACAAAAACTCCAACGAAGGACAAAAGAGTACACAATGGTTAATAAGTATTCAACTGGATACTCCCCCGACTTCAACAATTCTTAGTGAGAATAGAGTACTGTTAGTGTCTCATTAAAAACTTTGTCAGGGTAAACCCAATGGGACAAAACCCTAGAACTAAAGGAAAAAGAGTACACAAGCATTCATTAGGATGCTCCCCCTCACATGCACTCAACAGGGTGCAAAGCATACGTTAGGATGCAATTATTATTCTCCCTCAACAGGGTGCAAAACATACGTCAGGATGCAATCATTATATGCACTCAACGGGGTGCAAGGCATACGTCCGGATGCAATCATTATATGCAATCAACGGGGTGCAAGGCATACATCCAGATGAAATCATTATATGCACTCAACAGGGTGCAAGACATACATCAAGATGCAATCATTATTCGCACACAACTGGGTGCATGATATATGTCATTTAGGTAGCTCGAAGACTTTCCTAAGTCAAATAGCATTGATATGTTTTGGAAAGAATACTTTGGCGGTGACTTGGTGAACAAGTCTGCATGATTCTTATCTAATCCAATATGTTGCACTTCAATCTTTTGAAATGCTTGTTGTTTATGTGTAAAGAACAATTTCGGCGATATGTGTTTGGTGTTATCTTGTTTTGATATAACCATGTTTCATTTGATCAATAACAACGGTGTTATCTTCATATATGACAACTGGTTAACTGGGATCATAAGCCAAACCACATTTACTTCGAATATGGTCTCTTACATCTCAAAGCCATACACACTCTCTAGTCGCCTCAACGAGCGCGAGTAGTTCGGAGTGGTTTGTCGAAGTATCAACTAGATTCTATCTACAAGAACTCTAGGGTGTCGCCACATTCCCTATGGTAAATACATAACCAGGTTGGGAACGTCCCTTGTGCAGGTCTGATAAGTAAACTGCATCGGCATCGCCGATAAGGGTCGCGTTATCTCGAGTATCAGTCACACTTGATCCACCCGATGACACACAGGGATAGAATAAGCCCATATCCTTACTATCTTTAAAATAACGGAAGATGTCTTTAATACCATTTCAATGGTGGCGTGTTGGCGCATTATTATGCCTAGTCATGCATATCACAATAAAGAAGATGTCCAGTCTAGTACATTAATTGGGTTAAGTACCGTATTGCGCTTATGGCGCCGAGATATGAACACTCATGGCTCAATATCTTTTCATCAACCTCATTTGGATGGAATGAAGCCTTTTAATGTCTAAGGAATGAATGACCATCGGAGTAGATTGAGGTTTTGCGTCATGGCAACTAAAGCGTCTTAACACCTTTTAGGTATAATTCTCTTGATAAATGAAAAACCTCATCTTTACGGTGCTCGATCAGCATGCCAAGCCAATGCCGTGTTTTCCCAAGATCTTTCATCTCGAATTCCTTCTTCAGGATTTTAGCAGTTTCAAACAACTCTTTCGAGAATCCTATGAGATTCAAATCATCTACATAGACTGCGATAATAACATATCCTAAAGTGGATATCTTATAAACACGCATGGGCATATCAAAATATTCAAATATCCCAGTCTGATCAAGTACTCACTTAGACGGTTATACCACATCCGTCTGGATTTTAATCCAAAAAGTGATTGTCTCAGTCATATCGAGAACGTGTTCCGTGGTCTAGAACTACTTGATTCAGGCAACTTGATTCCATCAGGGACTTTCATGTGTAACTCTGTGTCATGATCCCCATAGAAATAGGTTGCGACCACATCCATAAGCTGCACATTCAGTTTTTCGGAAACTATTAAACTGATTAAGTAGTGGAACGTTATAACGTCCGTTACGGGAGAATACATGTCCTCGTAATCAATACCAGGGCGTTTGAGAGAAGCCTGGCGCCACGAGGCGGGCTTTGTATCATACGATCTCATTATTCTCATTACGCTTCCTTACGAATACCAATTTATAATCAATTGGTTTAACTTTAGGTGGTGTTGGAGCAAAAAGTCCAAACACTCATACTTTCGGTAAGGAATCCAATTATACCTGGATTGTGTGTTTCCATAGACCAGTCAATTGTACTCAACAATAGTACTTGGTTCCATGTCATCATTGCTCATAACGTCCGTGGCCACTGCGTACATGAGCAAATCGTCGATGACAATCTCGTTTTGCATCAAAATATCGTCTAAGCTAGCATACTCGACATATATTTTGAGATTATCAGGATGATGAGAAATTGGTGTTTCATCAGGAATACGCTTCTCTAATACACTCTCGTGATCCTTAATGATCTAGTGTGGCAAAACGTATACAACAGAATTTCTCCTCCTTTGAGGCAGAACATCCTTGGAACCGAACCGGTCTTCCTCTTATTGGGAAGAGCGGCGGACTGGACAACCAATGGTAGCGTCCTTTTCACGGTGGGTTCGACCGATGCAACATGTTCAAACGGAACATGGCGTCTCATACGGACGTTTTTCCTTGCAGGCACATTTGCAGCGGGTATATTTGATCTCGTGACATTTGCTAAGTTATTAAACACGTCTGGTAGCTAAATAGCAACATTTTATAGACTTAGAAGTTTGTGCACATCCTTATCACGATGTGCAGTCGGGGGATCCATATGAGACAAATTGGGCACATGCCACGTTCTTTCACGTCGTTCCTTATCAACGTTAACGTGCAAATATCCCCCTAACGACGGAAAGATTATCTCATCAATGTCACAATTCGCATGTATAGCGTTAAAGAGATCGCCTGTCAAGGGCTCTAAATAGAGTATGATAAATGGGGATTAATAATCAACATATATTCTCTGTCGTTTCTGAGGTCCAAATTTCGAACGCTTAGGAAGTTCAATTGGAACATTGACCAAACACCCAAACACGCGTAAATATGAGACGTCGGGCTCATATCCAGTTACCAGCTGGTACGCAGGAAGTTATTGGGTGCCCATGGGCCTCAGACGGACCAATGCATCAGTGTGCAATATCGCATAACCATATATATAAATGGGGCATTTTGGTGCGCATAACCAAAGTTCTTGCAATTGTTTGTATTCGTTCAGAAACGCTTCCGCAAGATTAATTTGAGAATGAACGTACACAACAAGGTGTTCAATATCAAGGCCCAATGTTATGAAATAATCATCGAACATTTTTTATGTAACCTCACCGACATTATCAAGTCTAATTGACTTTATTGGATAATTCGGATGATTAGCCCTCAACTTAATGATATAGGCTAGGAGTTTAGGAAATGTTGCATTCATTGTTGACAACAAAGTTACGTGTGACCATCTTGTTGATTCATCAACCAATATAATGAAATTTTTAAATGGCCCGCATGTTGGTTGGATAAGTCCACAAATATCCCCATGAATTCTCTCAAGAAAACGGGATATCACTTTTGTATATTATACATAAAGTGGTTTGAGACGTGTCTTTACAATCGAGCATGTTTGGCATAGACTTTTCGAATTAATCATGAAATTAATTCCTTCAAGAGGATCCCCATGGGATGCATTCATAGTTCGAAGCATCGTATTTTGACCCGGGTGTCCCAGCCCGTCATGCCATAACATATAAGTTCCGTCATCAACAGGGGCTCGACGAATTATTAGATTGCTTTCGATGGTTTTGATCGTAGTGAAGTACAAACCATTTGACAAACATCTCAACTTCTCCAACATACGCTTTTGGTCGTATTTATCGGAGGTAATGTAAAGGCATTCAATACCATTTTCTCGCGCAGTTTCAAGATAAAAACATGTTTTTCTCGAATATCCTTAAAACTCAACAAGTTACGACTGGAACTTGGATAATATAAGGCTTCATCTATGGTTAAAATAGTACCATTTGACAACATATATTGGGTTTTACCAAAACCAAGGGTCGACAGGCCCGAAATGGTTGTCAATGAAGTTACTTTTAGGCGTAATGTTGATAAAATAGTCCTTATGTTTTATGAAAGTGTATCCGGGTACCACAATCAACCATACTATCAACATACCCAATATACATGCCTCAAAGTAATAATAATTTAAATTCGGTCACACGTTTAGACTAATTTCTTAAGGAAAATAAACTTTAAATTATTTCGAGAAACATAATCAATGTAATCAAACCATAATCCAAAAGATAAACATTATCCAACTGGGTAAATATAATCCAAATGAAACATAAATCATGAGCTGAAAAATAGCTCTATTATTCCATTTGAGCCACAAAATTGGTGGTCTCAAAGAATTCATGTTTGTTTCGATACTTTCCTACAACGGGAGGAGAAATATTGGATTTAATTATCATATAATATGATAGTTTATATGCTTATGGCTTGTATGAGCATAAATTGTGTGTCAAATCAGCAGGTTCGAAAAACACAAGTGCGAATGGTTCTCAATTTATCGGGCGGCAGGTCGATTGATAGATACCGATTCATCATATGTATATAACCACATTCAGAGAAAAGATTATTTAGTCAACCCTTTTCGGTAACTCTATTCGAATACAACCAGGAAAGACGGTGAGGGTAGACAACGCTTGTGCGTATCGGAACCACCCATCATTAGGAGTCAGAAAAATCGTCAATCTTTCCTAGACATTGTAATAAGAATAGGTGAGCCTATTTGGGGATGATTCGAAATTTTCCACTTAAGTAATTTTGATTAATACAATGCTCAATAGTTCATATTTTTCATCTTGATTTCGCATAAACTAACAATGTAATTCACATATTGTGAATTATTAACAATAAATCAAAAGATTTATCTAACCTTGCACTTATGCAACTTGTAAATGATAAGAATAATTATTTCACAATGAAATTGTCAGTTTTTACGATTCATGATTTTTCAAAAATACAACTTTCAAAATGATTCTTTTTAAAATAATCGTTACATTATATTTTAGTTATAAGTTATAGGTTTAAATGTCATTAAACTTATTAATCAAATCATTTTCACAAGTATTTGATGAATTGAATTTCTATAATCACGATGTATTTTTAACATGAGCACATTAGTTCAAGAAATTAATTTTCCCTTTTTTTATAATTTTCTCTTAAAAACATTTGATAAACTTTATTTCTTGACAAAAACTTTTGGTTAAAGTTTTAGTACTCAATTGAATCAAATTTGCTTAATGAGATTAATACTCATTTATATGAATTTTGGTTAACAATTCATTTAGGTGGTGTTTATGTTTCAAAAAAAAATTATCTCAACAATAAATGTGAACACCATAACTTACATATTCAATTCTTGTAATAAATGTTCATAAACATTTTTTTTATCAATGGTAATTAATTGACGGTTTGAAAATGAGATACAATCTCATATTTGTAAACTTGAACAAAATGGAAATTCACTAAAAATGCATTGAAATTCATAGTTTAGTGATAACTTAAACTATTATTGGTGACATTTATGTGCCCAAATGAATGCATTGACACATTTAAATTCTCAAATAAATCATGGGAGTTACATTCTTAAACCAAATGTAAATAATTTTTCTTTATGTAATATATTATGCTAAAAACAGAGGTTTGTTTTGTTTTGTTTTTTTAGAAAAATCAAACAAATATAAAGAACATAATTTTCTTAAGTAAACAAATTTGTGGGCTTTCCATTACAAAGTAACTTTATGTAAATAAATTTGCTTTTACTGAAACATAGAAAATGTTAGACATACAATATTTGTGGACACATTAATATTTTCGTGTACAATCATTCCTCCGTTTCATTTTTACAAACAGAAAGACTTGCAAATTTTATTTTTTTTATTATACATTCATACAAACCATTTATGTAATGATGTTTGGAAAAAAAATTCTTTTGAATTTGCAATTCATTATTAATGATCGTATAAAAAAAGGGATAAGTATAATGATTAAAAAAAAACTTACTTTAGATTGTGTGGGAAGGGTGATATTGAACTTCTCGGTTTGCTTACTTCTTGAGCAACGAACGTGAAACGACTTAGAGCAAAGTGCTGATAACGTGTTGTAAGATAAATTAACTCAACTTGTATAAACATCAAACATTTCAACAACATTCTCATTAGACATGATACAAGTGATACAAATGATACATATGATACAAGAGAATAGAGAGACAATAGAGATACAAGTAATATCATGTACATGTGTTAGGTACTAGAATAATTGTAATAGATAGTCTAGGGGGTAAAGTGTAACATTGTATATAAGTTAAGAATAGTTTAGGAAATGGTCCTAACTAATCAAGAATTAAGCCATGGTATAAATACCAAGGTGTAAGGCTTAATTCTTTAACTTTTGCCAATTAATCAATTTACATTTCCAGCAATTGTTCTCTCCCATCTCTCTAACTTTCTCTCTCTAAAACCCTAATTCTTCTTCATCCTTTTTCCATCTAGAATCATCATCTAACACTTGAGTATGGATTGATTCAGTGATTATATGCTTTTCAATTGGTATCAGAGCAAAATCTCTCTTAGAGAAGATCCAATTTCGAGCTAGAATCATCCAGATCCGAGTTTTGAAGAAAAAGTTGATGTTCTTCATGAAAATTAAATGTTGTAATTTTTGTTCCAAATCGATGGATTGAGTGCTGAATAGTGTGTCTCCATTGTTTCTAAGAAGAATAGAATCGAATTCAGATCAATTCCGTCAACAATCGATCTTCAATTTGATGATTTTAGAGAAAAAGTGAAAAAAATTGAAAAACTTACTGTAAATTGAAGAATTTGATCTTTTGTGTTATGGATTGAAGAAATTGATCGGATCAAAGTGTTAGCAATTGGATTTCGAACATCTAGCAAAAAGAATCACTGAAATCGGTCAAGTTTTGAGCAAATTCTGATTGAAAAAATGGTGTTTGTTCGAGCTGTGTTCATACGTCAACAAGTTCGGCTATAATACGATGAACAAGTTCGACTCATTGAATCTCGGCCCGAAGTTGTATGTTCGCCCCAGTAGTAGTTCGGCCCGAGGATATTAGTTCGGCCCAGGGGAGAAGTTCGGCCCGAACGACACTTGAAGTTCGGCCCAAATCGAAGAACAGCCCAATATTCACCTAGTTCGGCTACACAGTTCGACATCTTCAATTCTTTCTTAGTTCGGCAGAATCCATAATTCTGCAGAATCAATAGTTCGACACATTCATAAATCGACAATCAACAATCAAAATCAACAACAATCTTCGATTTTTATCTACAATCAACAAATCTTCGGTCTACCTAGTTCGTTTTTCTTTTACCTGAAGAACTTCGATCAAAAGAAGTTCGGCATTCATACCTAGTTTAGCTGTTCAATCAAAAATCAACTGTTCGGCTATTTCCGATTTCCGATCAAGATTCCGATTTCTGAACGATTTCCGATCGGTGTTGGTTTTAAATTTGTTGATTACGATCTTTAGAAGTTCCGAATCCAGAACTTCTAATACTGCGTCTGTCGTATAATAAGTGTTCGGCAATTTCAATTCAAGAACTGTGTTCTATTCTGATTTCGATTTCAATCATCAATAATCGATTTTTGATTTCGATTTCGATTTCATCTATTCTGATTTCGATTTCAATCATCAGTTTTCAATTTTTGATCAACTCTTCTGTACTTCGTTCTCTGTATCTCGATCTTAGTCTGCATCTGCTTCTAGACTTGTTTGGCCCAAATGGTGAATCTTACTATAAAGGCCCAAGTTATTTTAAACCCAATAAAAACAAAAACAAAATACCCAAATAAAAAGTTTTATGTTTGTAACGTTAATCATAAGTTGTTGTAATATCCGTAAACGATCTCTTTACTAGTTCTCTAGTAAAGATTGCATCTGTTTATTACAAATTCTTTTAATTCTCGTTACTTACTACTTCAAAAGACATACCTTCCCATGGTTTGCCAGATCCGGCCACACCTTCCCAGGGAAATATTTCAGCCAACTGGTAAATGTGAGGGTTTAGGTCTAGGGTATAGTAATAGGTGAGTGCAAGGTGATGTGAAAACATGATAAATCAAAGAAAACACACCTTATGAGTGCATCCAAACCGAAAACAAACCGGGCAACCAATTAAATAGGTGATCATTCATTCGTTGAATGTTTCAATAGACTTTACTGGCCCAGTAAAGAAAATGCACGCCACCACCAACTACTCAAATTCCTCTCAACAGGGATTTGTTTCATTTCATCAGGGGACGTAGCACAAAAGCTACTGACTACTCATTCGGAGTATGTCGGTATTGAATAATAATAACCTCCTGCCCCGGGGTTAAGTCTCTTTATATGCACAGTGTGTCTAGTTCTCACCCCCAAGAATATTTCCAATATAGGACACCTGCACTACAAACATGGATCTCCGTGAATCCATCGGAACACTCGTAGTGGCATCACAATCTGATGTTTCACGAGGATCGAGTGGAAATCCTGCTAGAGCTAAAATCACGCCAACTCTAAACGCAGGTCACACATTTGAACCAACGGTTGTGCGAACGACTACCGATTCATACCGTGTGCTAACGGATACTCTAAGTGAGTCCGGTGTTACCTAAAATCCATGTGAAACTCCTAAAACGAAACATCTTCAAAAAGCTGATTAAAATGCACATGAGCGTAATAGTCCACTCTCAAATTACTCCTATGATCTGCTAAACCCAGCATGATCTTCCACGGAGCCACCGACAATATAGGAACTAAAAAGTGAGGGTCCCTAGGTCTAGGTGAGCAGAATCAAGTATCATGGGATCTTGATTGGGGTGCGCTAAGGTAAAAATTGAGAGGGGGTATGAAGTATGGGGTGCAAATCAGCTTATCACATGGTAAAAACAAAAACGAGGGTGTGGTTGAAAAATGAAAAAGTGAGTTGAGTGAGGAGCGTGTGTGAAAGGGTTAAAAGAAAACGGAAAACCCTCCCTAAACCGAACAAATGACCGGGTAACCTCATCTATATCAGATTGCATTTGTTGCTTTCTGATTAAGACATCATGGACCCAGTGATGCAATGCACAACCCCCACTGACCACTCAAGTACAAAAAGTACTTGTTTCAAAATCACGGAGATAACCACATCCACTATCGACATCTCATTTGGAGATTGTTGATATTGAAAAAGAGGACCCACCTCCAGTCCTCGCCTTCGTTTGTCCACATATAGAGTCTAGAACCGAATTAAATTTCTCTAGGACACAGGCACTCTACCAAGCATATCTTTGAGATATTGCCGGAACATTCATAGTGATACCAAAATTATTGGTATTCCACGATGATTGAATGGAAATCCTACCAGTGCTAACATCAATGCCAACACTGAACGTAGGTCACACAGTTTCTATAACTGTTGTGCTAACATGCAATCTATGTGATCCTGGGTTACCCTGATACATTCTTGTGCGAAGATCAGACGACCGTACTCCATTCTTATCAACAACGGTCACTATGTCTGATAGAAAATCTGATGACTGTACTTCAATCTTATCAACAACAGTCAATAAATCAGATAAGGGATTCTATGACCGTACTCCAACATTATTAACAACGGTCAGAAAATCCACAACATATCAACATTCCGCACTGTTTCAACTTCAACAAACATCAGGAACCAAGGATCTGCAGCAAATCGACAAACGCCACAACTTCAAGAAAGGACTTCCGCTGCTAACCGCTCTATCTATGGGTCTACATTCAGTCGATTTGCATGAAGTCTTCTGGAATACTTTATATTGGTTGAAAAGCCGATTAAAAGTATGTCTGTCACTGATGATTAAAGGCTGATGCTGTTTTATCAACATAACTGCTCAACGTTTCAATTCTCAGCTCCAGCCTTACAAACACAGAAGTCTTCAAAGATATGCAACCTAGTCTACTATTACAAAGGGGGAGATTGTTAGGTACTAGAAAGATTGTAATAGATAGTCTATGGGTAAAGTGTAACATTGTATATAAGTTAAGAATAGTTTAGGAAATGGTCCTAACTAACCAAGAATTAAGCCATGGTATAAATACCAAGGTGTAAGACTTAATTCTTTAACTTTTGCCAATTAATCAATTTACATTTCCAGCAATTGTTCTCTCCCATCTCTCTAACTTTCTCTCTCTAAAACCCTAATTCTTCTTCATCCTTTTTCCATCTAGAATCATCATGTAACACTTGAGTATGGATTGATTCAGTGATTATATGCTTTTCAACATGGCATTCCTATTTATAGGGTAAAGTTTGGTTGTAGACTTTATGTACATAAAGTCTACTTATGATGGTCATAAATCATAATCAACCACATTAGAATATGAGTT
This sequence comes from Calendula officinalis, assembly GCA_963853835.1. Classification (NCBI taxonomy): domain Eukaryota; kingdom Viridiplantae; phylum Streptophyta; class Magnoliopsida; order Asterales; family Asteraceae; genus Calendula; species Calendula officinalis. The sequence continues at coordinate 71,971,493 of OY970829.1, read as the reverse complement.
ACAACAAAAAGAAAATTTTAGTAGATTAAATGTATATATCTATAGAATTTTGCTAATTAAGCGTATAAAATTATTTAATTCGTGTTATTCAAAAATACATTATTATTGTAATAGAGAGAGAAACATATATTTTATGGTATTAAAATAATTATTAAACACGACGTATTCTAAAACACCACTACATAAAAGACTACATATATGAATGTTTATTGGAGTTGATATGGATGATGATTTTCAATCCATAAATGAATCTACTTAACCCGAACTTCAATTTTTTATAACTATTTTATATAATCTAAAATACACATCTGCACATTTTTTAGATCTATAAAATTTATACATAATATTGAAGATAACTAAATTTATAAACGTGACAAACTATTATCACAACTCTTGATTATATCAACTTTTGTTTTTGTTTTTATCTATTAATATTTGGATTATCAAAAACTATGCTTTATTTATCAAAAGTAGGTTCGAAATTATGTTTGCAATTATATATTCTTTTGAGAAAAAACTATATACATATGCAATAAAAATAGTAAACAATATATAAAATTATCATACTTTTTTTAATAAATAAAGTTATTTCGACATCATACGGATGTCTATTTATTCGTTATAAACCAACGGATATGAATATGAATTGATAAATGATTTTAAATAGATATAAATATTGAAGATATAAATCTAAATATATATACATGTGCTGGCTGCTAGCCTACATGTGACATAGTCTCTAAATTGACACAACAGCTCTTCTCTTCCTTTCCATTTTAATTGTGGGCCATATTTTATATAATATGTACAGGTACATGTATGTATACGCTTTTTAACTCATATTACATGTGATCTATGTTATTAGACTGATGTTAACTGTTGCTTTAGTTGGTGTCAGTTTCTTTTCAGTCTGGAGACACCCATTGCATGTTGCAGTCAGTTGTTTCCTTCGCTTTGGAGAAAGTAAATAGATGATATTTAAGTGAATAAATATTGTTAGCAAAAGTGTATCTCTTGAGTGGCACTTGATGTGTTAGCTGACATGAAACTGATTTGACAAAAACTAAGTGTCTCTTTGTGGCATGGTTGAGAGCAGTCTTATAAGACTGGGAGTAACGCACGACCATTAATATGGTCGCGACCTCCATCTCCAATACGTGGCACTCTTTGGGACGCGTCCCAACCGTTACGAACACACTCCTGCGACGTGTCGCTCGAGCTTAATGGTCGGCCAGACGACCCTTATGGGTCGTCTGATTTTCAAAGGGGAATGGTTTGGTCGCATGGTTACATGAGTTTGGTCGGGAAATTTTATGTGTCTGGTCGGGCTGGTGTGGCGCTGATATGTTAGTCTAATGTGTTGGTCACATGCGTGATGGGGGTTTAAGAAAATAACATAGAGAAGCAAACAATAAAGAAGCCGTTATATGTCCGTATCACGAAGAATGTCGCGTTTAATGAAAGAATGTCATTTGTACAAGGACCACCATGTCGATGAAAATGTCATGTAAATTCTAGCAGTTGAGATGACGAATAGTTTCTTTGGACGACTATACTTGAATACTAAAAGTTCGTATTTTTTATGAAAAATAGTGTGATTCGGAAATTAAAATGAAATTGTTTCTTAGATAAAAATGAAAACTATATAATTATTTGAGTAATACAAGATATCAATTGGGGTATTTGATATGTTGCAAAACTAATAATGATTCCGATTTTTACAAGTTAAAAAAGTAGGGATTATCCGTGTAATTTCACATACCAAGGACTAAACGTTGTATGTGTTATACGTATTTTTAGTCTCATTTTATGAGCAATTCTTATTCACGTTAAATGAAATAATGAGTATAATAAGATAACAAACATATAAATTATTATATACGAGCAAGGTAAATATATTATTATATATCTTAAAGAGACAACTTCCTTAAAATTTGCAATAACTTTTGCACTTGCAAAACAATGTGGAATATGTTTTTAGAATGTTAAATTTGTTGTTTAGTAGAAAGTGGGAAACATCTCCAGGATTTTATATTATAAAGCATGCTTAGGAAAAAAGTTACAAGGTAAATAAATTATTTTAATAACCCTCCTCTTCTTCTTCTTCTTCTTTTTTTTTTTTTTTTTTTTTTTTTTGAACGGCAAATCTAATCTACTCCTAATTACCACCTATGTCCACGACGGGACTCGAACTCCTGACCTCAAGGTTGAGAGGCGGACACCATACCGCTAGGCCAAAGGCCCTTTGGTATTTTAATAACCCTCTAATTATACAAAAGTAATGTCTATTTATTATCGAACAAAAGAAGTAAATAGACTACTTAATCATATGAGATTAAGATATTGATTATTCTTATCATAAATGAAAATGAAGGTTTCTGATGAATTAAATGTAGGGGTATAAAAGACATTTAAAATATACTTTTAATTACAGATTAAATATTTTTAGTAATTATACATGTTGATGAAATGATATCAACCGAGGTGACTGGATAAATATACAATTTGTTTAGAAAAAGTTCAAATATATTAAAGTATTAGAAAGTTGTAATCTTGTAGATACATTTTATTTGTATACTTTATATACTTTATAGGACAAATAATTACAAAAATAATATTTTGTGCATAGGTTTTATTTGCCCTTTTTGTACATTAAGCGTAGCTGTATTTTTGGATTTTTAATGTAATCTTTTTGTAAGCATCCTCATTTTCTCTTTCTCTTGTACTCAAATTGAGAGGCTCATCACCTTGTTTTATTCCTGCATTTTGGGTGCTCAATTCAACTTAATAAAAGTGTCAATAGTTTCTTAGAGGGTGTTTGACAAAACTTTTAAAAGCTACTTATTGAGTTATTAAATTTTCTGAAAAGTTAATAAGTTAAAAATTGTTTGGATTTGATAAGTTTTCATTAAGGAGTTTTTGAGAAGTAAGAGATTCCTTACTTTTTAAAAGTCCTTATTAACTTTTTGAAAGAAAAGATATAAGTTAATAAGTTGGTTTGCCAAACATCCTATGAATAATTGAAGTTCTTATAATTAATACTCCGTAATTAATATATATCAAGGGCGGACCTTAGTGGTGCCTGGAGGGTCCCGTGCTACCCCTTAATTTTCGACTAGAAGTATAATATTTTCACACTAAAATAAACTATATGTCGGTACTACCCATAAAAAAGCGTTCGACTACGCTTCACTTATAGTTTCAGCAAAAAAGTAGCCCAAACTTGAAAGTCCTAAATTGGTTTAGATTATTAAGTAGCTCAAATTTCAATTTAATATAATAAATAAAGTTCACTTTCAAACTTTATGATAATTTGAATAAAAAAACTCAATACCCTTTTTGTCTCTCTATTGGAATCATCAAAAACACATGTCGAACAATATAAACAAACTGATTTGTAGTGTAAAAAAGAAACAACTTATGGTGGTTACAGATGTAAATGTAATGACTCGTTTTCGAAAAACAGGTCAACGAAGAAGACAACAATAAAATGTAGTATATAGTTTGTCATTTTGTAATTTTTAATTAACCTTTGTTTTAATATTTATGTTGAAAAAAAATGTGCTACCCCTAAATATTCGGTCTGAGTCCGCCACTGATATATATGCGTGTAGGTTCACAATACTTTTTAAAATTAAGGTATAGAAATGAATTTCTAATATATTTATCTACCATATAAACGGTGAAATCTATGCGCTATCACATTCTATATTTTATATATACAATAAAAGAAGACCAAACTAGAAAGAGTAAGCAAGAAAAGTATAACCTCGTGTTTACAAAATTGTTAAAACAAAGAGCAAAATCTACACACTTGTGACAATTACATGACCATTTTGTACTTGAGCGGCCATTATAGATATTTTAGCGAACTAGTTGGGTAGTAATGAAAATATACATAATTTACTCTCTGATCCCTAATGTTTTATTTATGTTTTGACTTGGTGATTTCCTTTGTGTTTTCATTTTGATTTTTCCGTAAATAATATTTGTGTTGGGAAATTTTGTAGCCATTGTTTCCCATTTGTTCTAGGATCCGATTGTAAATTCTTGAAGATAATCGGTGCACCATATTGCGGATAAAGTAGCATAAGAACACTAGGTGCATGTTGATATTTTGGAGATAACTTGAAAGAGAATCTTTGTAACATCATTGCAAGAGTCAATTTTGCTTGTAAAATTGCAAGATTTTGTCCAATACATGTGCGAACACCAAGCCCGAATGGGATGAAAGCCATAGGATGTTTAGCTGCTCGAGCTACTCCATCAGTGAACCGATTAGGGTTAAACTCATTTGCGTCATTACCCCAAATGACTGGATCATGATGGACGGCCAAGATTGGAATGAGAAGCTCAATACCAAGTGGTATCTTGTATCCTCCTAATTCCGCGTTGGATTTTGCTCGTCTAATTGATGCTACAATTGGAGGGTATAGTCTCAAGGATTCATTGAGTATCATCGTCAACTACACAAGAGCAACATCGGATCAAATGTCATTTAAAAAATGTTGCCTCACATCATAATAAAAAAATAAAAAAAACCCATTGAGATGCTATAAGAGCGGTGACTATGAAATTGCTATAGCACCGCTATAGAACTATAGCGGCCGATATAACATACCAACTTCTAGCGCTATAACCTTGTCACCACTACTATTATGCTTAGTTATATAATTTTAAGTTTTTTCTTTTGCATTATGATTGGTTGACATGTGAGATTTAAAATACATATAACATTTATATTATGTCACTACCATACTGAGTTATTTTTTTAGTGTTTTGTTATAACCATGTTATAGACAAGAACTCTATGATATTGTTATAAAACCGTCCCCGTAGCTTGTGCTCAAGGGTCCGGATAATTTGTTTGTTTTTATGAATCAATTTTATTTACAAATCACCCATTTTTTTTTCATTTTAGACATCAAAATCAATATGAAGACTGAATTGGAAATTAGTATATGAAGGGTAAATAGATAATTTCAGTAACTGTATAGAGATAAATAGAGAGAGTACCGTTTTAAGCTTGGAAACAGAATCTTTGGTGGGGATATCACGTGGTCCACACACATTAAGCACCTCGTCACGTGCCATCATCTGCCAATGTGGGTGTATTGCTAGCAATACGGTGGTCCACGTAAGCATATTAGATGTCGTTTGTTCTCCGGCAAAGAAAAAAGTCTTGCACTCCTCCGCTATGTCACCTGTCGTGATCGCCGGCGAGGAATTCAACGATTCTTTCTTACTACTCGCTTCAATCATAAGCCCAAGCAAATCCTTAGGCCCATTTTCCATTTCCTCGTCATCCCAATTTACCGTCCTCTTCTCAATTACTCTCATTAACTTTTTCTTAATTTCCTTGTGTAATTTCCAAGATTCTCTATTCCTTTTCGTGGGTAAAAACCTAAACAAACCCCAAAATGTTTATTGTTAATTTATATTTGTTTTTTTTAGAGAAAGAAAATGAAAGATGTCTTAAACAAAAATGCCGTCCTTTATTTCTTTTCCCTTTTTATTATCTGGTTTTTATAATTGGTCAGCATTACCTGTCGTATCATACTTCGAACGCCTCATTTTTAAAGTTGTGACACCTTAAATAACATATATACACTTCATTAAGATTTTAGAATATAAATTAAAATTTTGTACATTAATCAATAGGTCAACTTTTTATTAATAAAAGTATAAATTTTGTATACATCTAATAATTTTTTAAAGAAACTCTATAGTTGTCATTAATAAAATCCATTTATAATACTAAAGGAATGACCAAATTTATGTAAAAATGACAATGTACTTATAACTTTATTCAAAGTACATTGGAATAAATTATACGTTTATGAGAATAGTCATCAACCATGCATGTTACAAATTAATCATGCATTTAAATAAAATTTGACTTTCTTTTTTCTTGAATCTTTGATTAACGAATTATAATATCAAGTAAAAGCACATGATATCATTGATTTGAAATTTGCGAGACTCTTTTTTAAGTTAGTCGAATCGAGGGTTTGTGATGCATACCTATAACCAGGGATGGAAATTTTTTGAAACGCTTCAGAAGTTAAGACCATTTGTCGAGCTTGTAACCGAAAAATATGTTTTCCATCTTCATAGTTGTTGCCAAACGCGATCCTAGTCATTATCTCTTCTGTTAGGTTTTGGTACCATTGAGACACTTCGATTTCAGCCTCCCCAGAATCCGACATGCTTAACCACTTTTGTCTAGCATTTTTGTCACACTACTTGTGGCTATGGGTACCAATAACTACAATAACAATTCAAATCTAATTAAATATTTTTTTTACTAATTAGTTAAATTAGTATATGAAAGCTAGGAAGTAGAAAATTGTACTTTGAGATTATCCATGTGAAATGTGGGAGTGATGATTTTTCTATGGAGAGCCCACTTTTCGCCTTTGAGATTATCTAGTTGCTTGGTAAGAGGGTGAGCCTCATTTTTCTCATACAATTCCGATTTTGAACAAAATATTTCTCGAATGAGGTCGGGATCGGCAATAGTCAGACGAGCCTTTGGTCCGAACCATATAAGAATTGTGGGTCCTAAATAATCGAGTTTATAAAATATATTATATCAACTAAAATGTGACTAAAAATGAATGAAATGATCAATCGTGAATTAAATAATAGTGTCTAGACCAAAATAGGAGCTAGAAATTATAAGCATCAAGTTGAAGAAAAAACATAAAAGAAGCACAAGGACACATAAAAACATACAATATTTTTTTTCTTAATATGCAATGGTAGTAGTTATTATGACAATGATATTGATTATAAATAACACATAACGTGAAACATGTCGTTGCACGTAATATGTATGTATGTATGTATGTATGTTATTGATACATGGGGATTACATATACACACACACCTGCTATATGACTATACCATTCAAACGAACAAATATAAAGGTAAAAAAACACAAGACATGTTAAAAACCTATGTCAAATATTGTTCTCAAATTAAAGGTCTTGTAAACCATCAACTTCTTTAGACCAAATAATACCACCAATATGTTCCAAAATTCTTTGATCATGAACGCGTGTTCATTATCATGGATTTGAATCTCACGTTCTTAGAGATCGATCAACAAAATTAAGAAGACAAAGAAGATGATTTTCAATCCGATTCAACTACACACTTTAGTAATTTATACACAAATTGCAAGGTCGTTGCCGATACTTAATCCACAAATTAGTCATACATCTACTTATAGGTAAAAAGACTGATTTTAAGGAGATCTTTAGCAAAAGGTTCATCTGATTCATTATGTAGAAACATAATACCTTAAAAAGGATCAATAAATATAAGAACATACCATAGATTTTATTCCAATGATGGTAGAAAGGGAGTACTCTAGGGAGTATATTGTGAGAAAAAGGCATAGGCATAGTTTGTGAAGAAGCCTTCATCATTAAATTCACTATCTCTTTAGCATTGCCAATTAAGAAGCAATATGGAGGTCCCTTTATGCCTTGTTTCCCAAAATACTTTTCAACCTTTTTTGGTTTCCACCATAAAACCATAAAAACCTTCACAACAAACACTAATATTATCAACAATATTAACACCATCATTTCTTCCTTCATGAGCTCTCTCTCTCTCTCTCTCTCTCTCTCTCTCTCTCTCTAAGATGGTTGTCTTTTGGGGGGTTTTTATGCAGCTTTTGTGAACGTTTGTCCTTTATGCTTTAATCAATTACTGAAATGGTCCTTGAGTTATTATCTATCTTGCACCTTTGGTCCCTTAAATTCTACTTTGTCATCAAATATTCAAAAATGGAACTTCTCTTGACAGTTTTGGTACACCCCTTTCTGACTGTCTAAACACGAAGTTGACCAATGAGGATTTTTTCACATGGGATGCACTATTTGAACAAAAAATAATCTTTTAATGGGCATGCATGTACCACGTATATCTTATTGCAAGTAATGATATAATTCTTGATTTTTTCTAAATATAAAAACTTACAATTTACATGCAGCATATCTAACTTTGTTTATGAAATAATATTATAATATTCGGGGTTTTTTTTAAACGGTTTTTATTAAAAATTAGCGAGAAACTAGAAAAATAAACAAAAATCAATTATAAGGAAAAATAAATCATTTGGCCTTGAGCTGTTAAATGGTTTTAATAATTAATAATAATAATAACTGTAACACACCAATTTCTCAAAACAAATTAAACTTTTTAAATAAGAAAATCCATCATCCAAAAATCCATAAATATTCAAAACAAGGTTTAACCAAAACATTTGGAAGGATTAATAAGTATCAAAAACCGGTGTTACAATAATACCAAAACTAAAGTCTAGGGAATTAAATAAGTACACCGAGCTAATCACTTCCAATGCTAACTACGGGCCGCCTAATCCTTAGCTCCCGAACCTGAGTACATAGTCAAAAGAAATGTAGTACGTGAGACAAAATTGTCTCGTGAGAAACATGGGTTTTAGACCCGGTTAGAAGTAATTGCAATAAAATAATAATTAAATAATTTTCACATTGCACATAGTCAATCATATTCTAAGGTTTTCCATAAGCCCAACACATACGTAACGGGCCTCCCCGAAACAAACTCGCCCGATATGGGTTATCTAGGTAAACTCCCCCGTTTCCGGGTTATCTATTTGCTCCCCCGATTTCCGGGTTATCTCAAACTCCCCTGCTTTCCGGGTTATCTATTTCTCGACATACTACTCTTGCGCAGGGTAGTACCGCCCCAACTAGTAGCCACTAACTCCCCCAACTTGTGTGGGTTATCTAGGATCCAATTGATTAGCTACCACATAATAAATCATCAACTTGGGTCAAAACCCCATATCACAACTCATGTCTACTAGTGGTAACTAAACACATAATGAACAATTCTAGTTAATTTAACTCAAGTCAAGTCAACCCAAGTCTAGTCAATTCAAGTCTATTCAATTCAATTCAATTCAATTCAATTCAATTCAAACTATGTAACATGGTTTACTATGTACTCAGAAAAGATCACATGTACTCACCTTAGCAATGCTATCCAAAGTTGTGTTAGCAAACACAAATCCTTACTCCTTGAGTGAAGGAGAAATCACCAAATCCTTAAGCCTTTAAGACCTAATCACCATATGCATAAATAATCTAATTATCAACCATAACTAGTCATGAACAATCCATAACTTGTCACACCCCGCTAAAAATGATTTTATAGTAATAAATGATTTTGCGGAAGAACGGGATGTAACATTCATGAGTAACACAACTATGATTATTGCAAACATTTAATAGTTTTAAAATGTAATTAAATACTTGAAATAAGTATTATCCAAAATTTATATGTAACTGAAAAAGATTAAAATAAAAATTAATGTTTAGAAATGAAAAGACGTTCGTGGCATCTCGACAATATGCATGCTCATGATCCAAAGTCTAAGGACTCAATGTTTCTCCTATTTACCTGAAAAACATACATAAAACGATCAACAAAATTGTTGAGTGAATCCACAGGTTTAGTGTTTGTTTTGAAAACCAAAGTTTTGTAAGCCAAACATGGAAAAATCGTGTAGTAAAATGTTATTTAAAAATGATTTGAAATACAAAGTTTTTGTAGGCCAACCGGCATAAATTGTAAAATGAAATATAAATTTGAGTTATCCAAAAATGTTTATATGTCAACAAGGCAAAAATATGTGATGATAAGATGTTTAAAAATGATTTGATATAAACAAATGTTGAAATGAAATTGATATGTAAAGACATTTAAGGGAAAAAAATAGTAAGATTGTAAAGAGTAGCAAATATTAAAAATGCATGACTAAAGTCCCCAACAGTTAGCTACGCCATTGAGTTAATATGCCGACCCTAAGCCCATAATCAAAATGCAACTCTAAGTGTGATGTTTCTGTTCTCTAAGATATGCACTCCCCTGACAGTTGGGTAGAACCGTTAAGTAACAAAAAAAATGTGGGAGGAAGAGTGTCAGCCAATGGTACCATCTGCATATCCAGGGCCTAGTCGCAACTAGCTAAGATTATGGCATGTAAGCATCTACCTATGCACTACACCTACTTAGTCCGAGCATAAAGACTGTTTGTCATGGTTTGCATAATGTATCATCACAATAAAATAAACAGTTATGAATAAAGTGAATATTTATAAAACATTTTATATGTTGCAAATATTTGTAAAAGTAGTTGATATGTTTTTCACCCCAAAAATTTGTAAAAGCAGTAAATAAAATATGGTAAAAGTGGGGCTGTGGACTCATAGTCAGGGTAAGATATGTAAAATATACAGTCAAACATTTATAAAATTATTTGATATGTTTTTCACCGCAAAGTTGTAAAACAGTAAGAATAGAGTAAAAGAGGGGCTGTGGACTCACCTGATGCAATGCTTCCAAGAATGAAATCGATGAACTGATTGTTCTAACCAAACAACTGCTAACTTCCTAAAATGCATAGAATAACTAATGAGTGATACGTTGAATTAATTTTGTATCTTAACTACTATAAGTGCCAATGATGGCTAGCCTAGCTGGTCTGAGGCACTGGGTTTATACCCATATGGGCTGCAGGTCGTGAGTTCGAATCCCTCTGGGAGCGTTGCATTTGCGTAATTTAACTCATACCTCACACGGGCACATATGAGGAATTTTCCTTGGAAATCCCTTTGGGGGCTGGGTTTGCCCGCTTATGCTTTTGTACAGTTAAGCTTTTGTACGGATAATGAATGTTATGGAATTTTGGAAAGAATGGTTTAAACGGTTAAGCTTTTGAATGTATGTGATCGTTACGGAATTTGAAAAGAAAAATTTAAACGGTTAAGATTCGGATGGAAATGGATGTGGATTTGTGGTTTGGATAGAAAGATTTATTCGATTAAGTTTCTGGTTGAAATGGTTGAGTTTTTAATGTAATGGTTGAGATTTTTGAGAGAGATTTCTGTAGATATGTCAATTTCTTCTTCTTCTTCACTTGTCTTTCTTTTTAAAACATTATTTATCACTTTCTCTTCCTCTGAATTTCTTGATATATACTATATCTGATTTAGCCGATAATTTGAGTACATTAGACATGAATTTTCTTCGTTGATGAGATGTTTGTGGTTCTTCTTAAAGTTGTACATTTCTTGCTCATTTATTTCTTGCTCATTTCTCCCCCTCATGAGGATCATGAAAAGGAGCCTCATGTTAATGATGAATAAACGCGTTGTGAAAACGGAGAGAGGAAATTGGATGTCTTTGTAATACAAGAGCCAAGATAGGATAGTTGTACGGTGCATTTCGGAATTGAGAACCAGTAACATGTAGTACTCATGAAGTATCCAGCTAAAATTGATTTTCCAGAATCTTTGAGAAAAATATTTGAAAAATAGAGAATAACAGTGTCAAGAATCACCGGAAGTCATAAACAGATGCAATCTTTACTGAAGAACTTCAGTAAAGAGATCGACGAATTTGACAGACAGGATGATTGAAGACATTGTTAAGCAAATATTTGAGATTTAAAAGAAATCAATTTGAAGTGGATCAGTGATCAGTGCACAAAGACGATTTTGTGTGTGAGAGCACATGAATAATTCAGAAGTTAATCTGAACAAATTGGAGAAAAAATAAAATACATTCTCCATTAATATATGTTTGTAAAAATTGTTTGAAAAATGGTAAGAACAATCAATTCAAGAAGTTGTTATAAATAGATGCAATCAGTACTAATCGAAATTAGTAAAGAGATCGACGATTTTAACAACAGCTTGTGGTGAGTGTTACAAACAAATATTTGAAAATTTAAAAATTGTGCAAAATCAGAAATAAATTGGAAAAATTATGTCAGCAACGCAAGAGAAAAAAGTTGGCCATAAACAGATGCAATCTTTACTAAGGAGATTAGTAAAGAGATCGACGAATTTGACCAAAATTTATATCCTACGTTGTGAACACATCATTGTGAGCACGAAGTATGAGTAAAAATTTTGTGAGGAATATACAGATGTTGAGCATATAATGTCAACTCTGTAAGAGAAAGTGAGGTCAATAACGCAAGAGTAAAGAGTTTAACATAAACAGATGCAATCTTTACTAATTAGATTAGTAAAGAGATCGGCGAATTTGTCAAAAACTTATATCCTACGTAACTAACACATGATTTTGAGTAAAAAAAAAATTAACAGTTAAGATTGAGTTGTGCTAAAGTTGTAGCAACAACGAAACTCAAAATGTTGAATTTAGTAGAAAAAATTTGAGTTTCACATGAATATGAAAAATGAGAATGTGATGTCAACAATGCAAGAGACAAAAAGGTTTCATAAACAGATGCAATCTTTACTAACGAAAGTAGTAAAAAGATCGACGAATTTGACAACAGTTTGTATCCTACATTGGTAACATATGAGTTTAAGTAAAATTTTTGAATATAGTGTGAAGTTGTGCCAACGATATGACAACAACGAAACTCAAATAGATTTTGAAAGATATTGAGTTGAAGTTTGAAAATAAAACTGAGGAGATGATGTCATCAACACAAGAGACAAAAGTATGTCATATACATATGCAATCAATACTAATCGAAACTAGTAGAGAGATCGACGAATTTGACAAAAATTTGTATCCTACGTAGACAACATATAAGTGAGGAAAACATTTTTGAACTAAAATAATGAAACTCAATTGAACAAATTTTGAAAATATGGAGATTGAGTTTCTGAAAAATTTGAATGATGAATAAAAATGGGTTAACAAAGAGTATGCTCCCCCTTTACCGATGAAGTATCATAAAAATGCTCCCCCTTGACAAATGAATGTCAATTTTCTCCCCCTTAACAAGTGAATATTGATTTTCTCCCCCTCAACCTATTAAGAGCTAGTTGCTCCCCCTCAACCAATGAAATCACTGAGGAACGGGTTTCAAGCTGATCTACTTGAAAGCCATTTCTTTTAAAATCGGGTCATACACTGAATTTTGTATGAGCCATTTAGAAGAAGCGCGAGTTATACACTGAAATGTGTATAAGTCATTCTCCTGCAAAGCAAATCAAACAACTTTTGGTACCCATTTTTGTTTGGGTCCGACAATGTTAGTGTGGGAATAAAACCACCGATAAGCTGTATCGATTTGATTTAAAGATTGAGAGTTCCATGAAAAACTGAAACTTGATGTTTCACTTTCAAATAATTTCCGGGGAATTATTTGAGATGTTGGAGTTTTGGGAACCCATTTTGCTTTTAAGATTGAGGATGTTTTGTAAACATAAACAGGAGATGTTTTTGGCACTTGTGTAAAAGTCATATTAGGTGCCAATGAAAGTAAATCATTTCTTGAGTATTTTAACGATTTAGTTTTGGAAAAGATTTTCTTTGAAGCACTCGAATGTTTCAACACGGTTGATGGTGTAGGTTTATCCACTTGAGAATGCTTAAGTCTATAAGAGGAACCTAATTTATTTGGAGTTTTAGGTGCGGAATTTCCGCTAATAACTTGTTTAAGAGCATTCATTTTCTTATCAGAATGTGGCGGGACCGTGGATCTCCTAGGCTTAGGCTTGGTAGAGGATCTGACTTGTGATTTCGGTTTAGGTGTAGAATTACCTCTATGGACCTCAGTTTGCTTGATTTTATAAAAATCACGATATGCCATGTCAGGAGAAAACATTCTTGAGTTTTTACTTTTATTCGTTGCAGTTAAAGGAGAATCTAAGTTCATAGATGCACTAGGCTTCTTAAGTTTCTGAAGATTAGATGATTTAGATTCTAAATTTTGAATTTGTGCTTGCAACTTTAGTTTCTCTTTCTCATAGGATTTATGTGTTTCATCAATTTTATTTTCTAATCCATGATTTTTTTTTTGTAGAACTGATTTTTCTTTGTCAAACGCCTTATGTGTTTCATCTATTTCAGTTTCCAATTGACAAATTTTCTTTTCAAGAATTAGATTTGGTACATAAATCTTTGGTGTAACCTTTTGTTGAATAACATCATTTCCCTTAATTTCAAATTCTTCTGGTTTTATAATGGGAAAATAATCATCATTTTCAAATTGAGCCCTTTTAGTTTCATATGTTTTATTTAATTCAGTGTAATTGAAACTAATTTGAGCATTCTCCTTTTTAGCTCTGTTGAAGTTCTCTATTTCTTCTTCCTCGTCAGTCATCCGAATGAAACGCTGCGAGATTCCATTGAGTAGATATCTTGAATCATATAATGTAGGAGCCATTTTGCACGCGGTCTTAAGATATTCTGGATTGTCAGCTCCTAGCCCTTCTCGAGAGTTGAAATATTTGAAATCTTTAGGCTTGTTAAGATGAATGGTTTGATCAGTGTGTCCTCGTTTAACAATCAATTCCTCAAGATGTTTGATATGTGAATTCAATTTAATTGTTTCATGCTTGAGTGTGTTTATGATAGTTTGTTTGTTTAGCATTTCTTTTGAGGAAATGATGTTTTGTTCATGAAGATTTTCGGTTAATTCTTTGATTTGAGAAGTTAATGATTTAAACTGTTGTTCATTTTCATCAAATTCTTTTTGTTTACGTTCCAACCAATTTTTAGTTATTTGATATTCATGCCATGTGTCAATGTACAATTTGTAATATTTGTCATTTCGATCGTTTGAAATTGTATTTTGGGCATTTTTAAGATTTGTTATTTCCATTTCTTTTTCAGAAATTGTATGAGACAAATTCTTAACATCATTATCATATTTGACATTCAATTCTGATACTTGATTTTGTAACTCCAGATTCTCAAGTTTGACATTTTTAATTTGTTTAATCTGTTGAACAAGTTGTTCATTTTCATTTTGCAAATTATTTAAACGTTCTTGAAATTGATTATTTAAATCTTTTTCATCTAAAATGTTTTGTTTTAAAGAATTAATTTCAGAAATCTGAGTTGTAACAAAACAAGTATCCGGACCAATAAGATTATCAGAATTTGAAAAGAGGGAACTGATTACCTCAAGTTCTTTGTTGGCCTCTTCATTAAATCGATCAGTAACCTCCATATGCTTTTCATCCATAGGATCTGAATCTTCCATCCATTTACTATCTTCAACTAAGAACACTTTTTCATACTCAATTTGTTTAGCCTTCGACATTTTACGTTTATAATACTCGGAATCCCGAACGATTAATTTCTTTGTAGCATCCAAAGGTGTGACAGTTGGCTTTTTAGTTGAGATTGTAGCAGATATATCAGGCTTAATGTCGAATGAAGATCTTAGATTATTGTTTGTAGGCTTTGAATTATATTTCTTCTCATAGCCTGAAATTTTTGCCATAACTCGTAGTACGTCGTGACGTTCTTTATCCAAATCATCATTGATAGCTGGTGTAGGTTTTTTCATTTGTTTATAATATTCGGCAGCTTTTCTGGCATTTGCAAGGTCTTTATCCATATTTGCAATTAGGGATAAATTTGGAATTTAAAAGATTTTAAAATTTTGTGTTTCAGTTTTGAAAAATATTTGAAGTTTTCGGAATAAAAATTTGTAAAAACAAATCAGAAGAGGAAAAAAAAGAGAAAAAAATGGGCTTAGTATATTTGAATAAGAAATATGACGTTGGGCTTATGATATTTATTTTGGGCTTAACTTTGATGAAAAAAAATTTAAGCATAATAGAACATGGGCTTATATGATGTCTTGGACTGAATTTATTGTTGATTCTGAATTGAAACTTGGGCTTGTTCCTGGGCCAGGCAGTAATTGTTCTATCTCAAGAAGTCGAAAATTGATCTGAACGAGATTAAGAGTCGAACAAGGAAATCTTCAAAATTAATAAAATTGATAAAAGTTGATAAAAGGGAATCTTCCATTGAATTGGACGAAGTGAATCAAGAAGCCGAATTTTAGAGATGCCGAACAAATTGATTAGCGATGATTGATTAGCGATGTAGAATTTTATTGTTTTGACGTGGAACGCTGTCTTGATGCAGAAATTGGGCTTATTGTTTTGGAACGCCGAAGTCTGTACAAGATCGAATTCGAATTTGGGCGAATTGATCGAAGCTGAATTAATCGAATTAATGGATTTTGATCGAGCAGTTTGATTTGAGTCAAACACTTTGATTTTGCCAAACTTGCCGAAGTCTGTTTTTATGTCGAATCTTTGATTTTGAATTTCAGATGATTGAAGATCGATCGATTGAATATTGATTGTAGAGTGTAGATCGATTTGTATATTGATTGTATAGTAGAAGCCGAACTTGTGAAACTGAAGCCGAAGGTGTCGAACTAGGTGTTGAAATTGGGTATTGGGCCGAACTTCTACAAACAGCTGGGCCGAACTTCTACAAGTTCGGGCCGAACGCCTGGGCCGAACTAGTGTACGATCAATTCTCGGGCCGAACTTGTGGGCCGAACAATGAACTTCGATATGTTCTTGAGGCCGAAGTTCTCAACGAACGAACACCGTACGCTACTTCTTTTCACTTTTTCGATTTGATTTTGCTCATTTCTTCATCAAATTCAATGAAATCAATCACAATGTGCTCGAAAATCATTTCCTAACATTCTGATGCGTTTATCTTCTTCAATCCATAACACATAAACTTCGAATCTTCGATTTACAGTGACTTTTTAACTTTTTCACTTTTTCTCTAAAATCATCAAATTGAAGATCGTTTGTTGATGGAATTGATCTGAATTCGATTCTATTCTTCTTAGAAACAATGGAGACACACTATTCTGCACTCAATCCATCGATTTGGAACAAAAAAATCACAACATTTAATTTTCATGAACGAACGAACTTTTTTTTCAATTTTCTCAGATCTTGATCGAATTAAGCTGAATTTGGATCCACTCACAGAGAGTTTTTGCTCTGATACCAATTGTAAGACCTAATGAGACTAGAATCAAGCTAATCCATGAAGAAATGATGAGAAATTGAAGAACTAGTGTGTGTGTTCTTGGTGTATTTAGTGTGTGTAAAAGAGAGAGAATGAGATGAATGAAACTTTCCCAAAATGTGTATTCAGTAATTGTGTGGAAAGCTTGACTTGAAAGTCAAAGATACAACCTTATATACTCCTACCACTTAACAAAGGACAAGTTAACTAACGGATTTTAATGATCAAAACTATTACAAAACTAGTCCTAACAACTAGTGTGTCTGTTCTTGGTGTATTTAGTGTGTGTAAAAGAGAGAGAATGAGATGAATGAAACTTTCCCAAAATGTGTATTCAGTAATTGTGTGGAAAGCTTAACTTGAAAGTCAAAGATACAACCTTATATACTCCTACCACTTAACAAAGGACAAGTTAACTAACTGAGTTTAAAGATCAAAACTATTACAAAACTAGTCCTAACAATCTCCCCCTTTTTGATCTTTAACACGTCATCCCAGTCTTCAAACTTCAGATTCTTCTCATTATCTGTCTTTGGCAAGAAAATGTTTTTCTGAATTTCAAGATTAAAACATTTCAGAAATCTGGAAGTTTACGATACTCAAAGTGGATATGTTTTTCGTTGATACTGTTTGAGTGAGGAAATCCTATAACTGATTTACTAAAGATTTGAAAATTTTAGGAAAGAGAATATCAGTTAAGTAAGGATTTGACTGGGTTTTCAGATAATGGAGAGGTTGTTTTTGGATTTTGTGGTAGAGGAGGATAATGATATAATGATAGTGTTTTTGAATGATTTGTCAGTTAAAGTTTTGGATGTGTATGTATGATTGTTTAGTATGTATGGAAAAATGATATGTAGATTTAGGATTTGGGTGAATGTGGATAATTTGTATTTGATATGGAACAAAAGGTTTGTACAGTTAAGCTTTTGTACGGATAATGATTGTTATGGAATTTTGGAAAGAATGGTTTAAACGGTTAAGCTTTTGAATGTATGTGATCGTTACGGAATTTGAAAAGAAAAATTTAAACGGTTAAGATTCGGATGGAAATGGATGTTGATTTGTGGTTTGGATAGAAAGATTTATTCGATTAAGTTTCTGGTTGAAATGGTTGAGTTTTTTAATGTAATGGTTGAGATTTTTGAGAGAGATTTCTGTAGATATGTCGATTTCTTCTTCTTCTTCACTTGTCTTTCTTTTTAAACTTTGTTAATCACTTTCTCTTCCTCTGAATTTCTTGAAATATACTATCTCTGATTTTACTGATAAGTTGAGTACTTTAGACATGAATTTTCTTCGTTGATGAGATGTTTGTGGTTCTTCTTAAAGTTGTACATTTCTTGCTCATTTATTTCTTGCTCATTTCTCCCCCTCATGAGGATCATAAAATAGGAGCCTCATGTTAATGATGAATAAATGCTTTGTGAAAACGGAGAGAGGATAGTTGTACGGTGCAGTTTGGAATCAAGAACCAGTAACATGTAGTATTCATGAAGTATCCAGCTAAAATTGATTTTCCAGAATCTTTGAGAAAAATATTTGAAAAATAGAGAATAACAGTGTCAAGAATCACCTGAAGTCATAAACAGATGCAATCTTTACTGAAGAATTTTCAGTAAAGAGATCGACGAATTTGACAGACAGGATGATTGAAGACATTGTTAAGCAAAGATTTGAGGTTTAAAAGAAATCAATTTGAAGTGGATCAAAGATCAGTGCACAAAAACGATTTTGTGTGTGAGAGCATATGAATAATTCAGAATTTAATCTGAACAATTTGGAGAAAACGTAAAATACATTCTCCACTGATATATGTTTGTAAAAATTGTTTGAAAAGTGGTAAGAACAATCAATCCAAGAAATTGTTATAAACAGATGCAATCAGTACTAATCGAAATTAGTAAAGAGATCGACGAATTTAACAACAGCTTGTGTTGAGTGTTACAAACAGATATTTGAAAATTTTAAAAATTGTGCAAAATCAGAAAAATGATTTGAAAAATTATGTCAGCAACGCAAGAGAAAAAAGTTGGTCATAAACAGATGCAATATTTACTAATGAGATTAGTAAAGAGATCGACGAATTTGACCAAAATTTATATCTTACGTTGTGAACACATCATTGTGAGCACAAAGTATGAGTAAAAATTTTGTGAGGAAGATACAGATGTTGAGCATAGAATGTCAACTCTGTATGAGAAAGTGAGGTCAATAACGCAAGAGAAAAGAGTTTGACATAAACAGATGCAATCTTTACTAATTAGATTAGTAAAGAGATCGACGAATTTGTCAAAAACTTATATCCTACGTAACTAACACATGAGTTGAGTAAAAAAAAAATGTAACAGTTAAGATTGAGTTGTGCTAAGGTTGTAGCAACAACGAAACTCAAAATGTTGAAGTTTGTAGGAAAATTTGAGTTTCACAAGAATATGAAAAATCAGAATGTGATGTCAACAATGCAAGAGACAAAAATGTGTCATAAACAGATGCAATCTTTACTAATGAAAGTAGTAAAGAGATCGACGAATTTGACAACAGTTTGTATCCTACATTGGTAACATATGAGTTTAAGTAAAAATTTTGAATATAGTGTGAAGTTGTGCCAACGGTATGACAACAACGAAACTCAAATAGGTTTTGAAAGATATTGAGTTTAAGTTTGAAAACAAAACTGAGGAGATGATGTCATCAACGCAAGAGACAAAAGTATGTCATATACAGATGCAATCAATACTAATCGAAACAAGTAGAGAGATCGACGAATTTGACAAAAATTTGTATCCTACGTAGACAACATATAAGTGAGGAAAGCATGTTTGAACTAAAATAATGAAACTCAATTGAACAAATTTTGAAAATATTGAGATTGAGTTTCTGAAAGATTTGAATAATGAATAAAAATGTGTTAACAATGAACATGCTCCCCCTTTATCGATGAAGGTTCATAAAAATGCTCCCCCTTGACCAATGAATGTCAATTTTCTCCCCCTTAACAAGTGAATATTGATTTTCTCCCCCTCAACCAATTAAGAGCTATTTGCTCCCCCTCAACCAATGAAATCATTGAGAAACGAGTTTCAAGCTGAGTTACTTGAAAGCCATTATTTTGAAACGCGAGTTATACACTGAGGCGTGTATAAGTCATCTTCCTGCAAAACAAATCAAACAACTTTTGGTACCCATTTGTGTTTGGGTCCGACAATGTTAGCGTGGGAATGAAACCACCGATAAGCTGTATCGATTTGATTTAAAGATTGAGAGTTCCATGAAAAACTGAAACTTGATGTTTCACATTCAAATAATTTCCGGGGAATTATTTGAGATGTTGGAGTTTTGGGAACCCATTTTGCTTTTAAGATTGAGGATGTTTTGTAAACATAAACAGGAGATGTTTTTGGCACTTGTGTAAAAGTCATATTAGGTGCCAATGAAAGTAAATCATTTCTTGAGTATTTTAACGATTTAGTTTTGGAAAAGATTTTCTTTGAAGCACTCGAATGTTTCAACACGGTTGATGGTGTAGGTTTATCCACTTGAGAATGCTTAAGTCTATAAGAGGAACCTAATTTATTTGGAGTTTTAGGTGCGGAATTTCCTCTAATAACTTGTTTAAGAGCATTCAGTTTCTTATCAGAGTGAGGCGGGACCGTGGATCTCCTAGGCTTAGGCTTGGTAGAGGATCTGACTTGTGATTTCGGTTTAGGTGTAGAATTTCCTCTATGAACCTCAGTTTGCTTGATTTTATAAAAATCACGATATGCCATGACAGGAGAAAACATTCTTGAGTTTTTACTTTTATTCGTTGCAGTTAAAGGAGAATCTTAGTTCATAGATGCACTAGGCTTCTTAAGTTTCTGAAGATTAGATGATTTAGATTCTAAATTTTGAATTTGTGCTTGTAACTTTAGGTTCTCTTTCTCATACGATTTATGTGTTTCATCAATTTTATTTTCTAATCCATGAATTTTTGTTTGTAGAACTGATTTTTCTTTGTCAAACGCCTTATGTGTTTCATCTATTTCAGTTTCCAATTGACAAATTTTCTTTTCAAGAATTAGATTTGGTACATAAATCTTTGATGTAACCTTTTGTTGAATAACATCATTTCCCTTAATTTCAAATTCTTCTGGTTTTATAATGGGAAAATAATCATCATTTTCAAATTGAGCCCTTTTAGTTTCATATGTTTTATTTAATTCAGTGTAATTGAAACTAATTTGAGCATTCTCCTTTTTAGCTCTGTTGAAGTTCTCTATTTCTTCTTCCTCGCCAGTCATCCGAATGAAACGCTGCGAGATTCCATTGAGTAGATATCTTGAATCATATAATGTAGGAGCCATTTTGCACGCGGTCTTAAGATATTCTGGATTGTCAGCTCCTAGCCCTTCTCGAGAGTTGAAATATTTGAAATCTTTAGGCTTGTTAAGATGAATGGTTTGATCAGTGTGTCCTCGTTTAACAATCAATTCCTCAAGATGTTTGATATGTGAATTCAATTTAATTGTTTCATGCTTGAGTGTGTTTATGATATTTTGTTTGTTTAGCATTTCATTTGATGAAATAATGCTTTGTTCATGAAGATTTTCGGTTAATTCTTTGATTTGTGAATTTAATGATTTAAACTGTTGTTCATTTTCATCAAACTCTTGTTGTTTACGTTCCAAACAGTTTTTGGTTATTTGATATTCATGCCATGTGTCAATGTACAATTTGTAATATTTGTCATTTCGATCGTTTGAAATTGTATTTTGGGCATTTTTAAGATTTGTTATTTCCATTTCTTTTTCAGAAATTGTATGAGACAAATTCTTAACATCATTATCATATTTGACATTCAATTCTGATACTTGATTTTGTAACTCCAGATTCTCAAGTTTGACATTTTTAATTTGTTTAATCTGTTGAACAAGTTGTTCATTTTCATTTTGCAAATTATTTAAACGTTCTTGAAATTGATTATTTAAATCTTTTTCATCTAAAATGTTTTGTTTTAAAGAATCAATTTCAGAAATCTGAGTTGTAACAAAACAAGTATCCGGACCAATAAGATTATCAGAATTTGAAAAGAGGGAACTGATTACCTCAAGTTCTTTGTTGGCCTCTTCATTAAATCGATCAGTAACCTCCATATGCTTTTCATCCTTAGGATCTGAATCTTCCATCCATTTGGTATCTTCAACTAAGAACACTTTTTCATACTCAATTTGTTTAGCCCTCGACATTTTATGTTTATAATACTCGGAACCCCAACGATTAATTTCTTTGTAGCATCCAAAGGTGTGACGGTTGGCTTTTTAGTTGAGATTGTAGCAGATATATCAGGCTTAATGTCGAATGAAGATCTCAGATTATTATTTGTAGGCTTTGAATTATATTTCTTCTCATAGTCTGAAATTTTTGCCATAACTCGTAGTACGTCTTGACGTTCTTTATCCAAATCATCATTGATAGTTGGTGTAGGTTTTTCCATTTGTTTATAATATTCGGTAGCTTTTCTCGCATTAGCAAGGTCTTTATCCATATTTTTCAATTAGGATTTTGGGTAAAAGTTCTTGTGTTTTAAAATGTGAAAATTTTACGTTCGGGTTAAAAAAAAATTGGATTTAAAAATTTAAAACTTGTGATATGTGATATGGTTAAAAAATAATTGTGACAATTCGTTACAATTGGGCTTGTTTGGATTTAACTTTAAAATCAATTGTTTTGAAATTTAAGTTGGGCCGAATGGATTTAAAGTTGTGTTTATGATATTTAGAATGTTGAGTCTGTTTTGGGCTTGATATAAATGATTTGTGTTTTGGACTGTGTGTCGGCAATCTACAGCTTACAACCGTACTCCCCAAACGACGAAAGCTTCTTTACCCTAAAATTTGATCCAAACTCACAGATGATTCAACTCTGCTATCTAGTCTACCTCTCAAATCTTTTCTCACAATAACAATGATCAAATCTTCTCTCAAATCTGCTATCCCAATAATCGGTATGCTCCAGAAATTTAAGATGATTTTTTAAGATGATTTTTGAAAATCGGGCAAGATGAAGAATTGTTGTTGATTTTATATGATTGTCGAACACCGAGTTTCGAAATTAAGATTGAAATTGTTAATCTGTTTAATCGTTTGAAAGATCGTTTGAATTGTTTGATCGGAATTTGAAATTGAAGTCACAAATCAGTCGAACTTACTTGAACGAAGTAATCAGTCGAACTATGTGTAGTTGAAGTTGTTGATCGAAAGTGTCGAACTATGTGTAGCTTGAAGAAGCCGAACTAGGTGAGAGATCGAACTAGGTGTTGAAGAAGATGCCGAACTTCTCTTTGAAACTGGGCCGAACTTCTGGGCCGAACTTCTTAATGGTTATTGGGCCGAACTACAGGAAGTTCGGGCCGAACTAGGTATATTCAATTCTCGGGCCGAACTAGGTGTGTTCAATTCTCGGGCCGAACTTGTGGGCTGAACACCAATTAAACCTCGGGCCGAACAATGCACTTTGATATGTTCTTGAGGCCGAAGTTCTCAACGAACGAACAATACCGTAGGCTACTTCTCTTCACTTTTTCGATTTGATTTTACTCATTTCTTCATCAAATTCAATGAAATCAATCACAATGTGCTCGAAAACCATTTCCTAACATTTTGTACCGATCACTTTCTTCAATCCATAACACAATAGATCAATTTCTTCGATTTACAGTAAGTTTTGAACTTTTTCACTTTTTCTCTAAAATCATCAAATTGAAGATCGTTTGTTGATGAAATTGCTCTGAATTCGATTCTATTCTTCTTAGAAAAAATGGAGACACTATTCAGCACTCAATCCATCGATTTGGAACAAAAAATTACTCCCTCCGTCCCTAAATAAAGTTCCCATTTCACCTTCAAGTTTTGTCCCTAAATAAAGTTCCCATTTCTCAAACTTAAGGGACCTACTTAATATAATAATATTATTACCAATACTTTCACCACTAACTATCTCTAAAAACACTTTCTCTCTCCAATCAAACCTTATATTTTATTCAAAAGTAATACCAAATACCCCACCACTAACTATCTCCTAAAATGTTGTGCCCAACACAAATGAGAACTTTATTTAGGGACGGAGGGAGTACAACATTAAATTTTTCATTGACGAACAAACTTTTCTTCACTTTTTCTCAGATCTAGATCATTTTAGCTCGATTTGGATCTTCTCTAATAGAGATTTTGCTCTGATACCAATTGAAAGACCTAATGAAACTATAATCAAACTAATCCATGAAGAAATGATGAGAAATTGAAGAACTAGTGTGTGTGTTCTTGGTGTATTTAGTGTGTGTAAAAGAGAGAGAATGAGATGAATGAAACTTTCCCAAAATGTGTATTCAGTAATTGTGTGGAAAGCTTAACTTGAAAGTCAAAGATACAACCTTATATACTCCTACCACTTAACAAAGGACAAGTTAACTAACGGACTTTAAAGATCAAAACTATTACAAAACTAGTCCTAGAAACCAACGGTGTCTGTGTTGCGAGTACGAAACAAGGATGCGGGTCTAGATGTGGGTTTTAATACACCCACATACATTCGATGGGTAGTAGGGGAAGCTTCATACCTGCCATTAGAGAGTCCCGAGCGAGACGAGAGAGAGAGGGAGGTTCGCCGGGGATCATTGCTGCTTCGTCGGAGTTGTTGCTTCGTTGCTTGGGTTCGCCGGAAAACGGATGTTTCTTTTCCTGCGTTGTCTAGGTACCTCAGCGGAGTTGCTGTGGGAAAACGAAGAAGAAGAAGATGACGGGGGTTGGTTTTACGGCTTTTAACGCTGGTTATTTTCTGACTGAAAGTTATGAGTTCATATATACATTTGACTATTTTCTATATTTTCGTACCATACGAGTATTTAAATGTTGTTACTTGTTTAATTAATCGCGTACGATGATTCATACTTTGCTTTTCGTACATAGTTATTTGGTTGAGTTAGTGAATCATTATAAATTATAAAATTTATATATATTTTTTTATTTGGTTAATAATTAAGTTGAGTCACCCACTCGCTAACTAAATGATCTAACAATAGAATTCAAATATAATGATGATGCGCAAATGATGACGTGCATTTTAATGAGACATGATGTCTAGGGTTTCACTAATTTAAATGCAATCTAGTTAAGATCATAAATGACATTAGGGTTTATCGCTAAACTTAAATGGATTTAAATGCTCTCATAAATTAAATTAGGGTTCTAGTACACCATTAGGGTTACAATAAATATCGAATTAAATGTCTAAATTTTAGGGTCATCACATAACTACACTCATGACCACCAAGTTCATCCAACTTGGTGGAATCTCAAACCCTAGTTCAAGATTCTCATCAATAATTCCCAAATCCAACTTGTACACATTGAATACAAGTCTACAATGAGTGTTTTACACTCATGAAAGTTCATCTTCCCCAAAGATGATATGGTGGGTTCCCAAAACCACCATTGTTACCCATACTAAGCTCAAAATGAAGGTAACTAAGTGAAATAAGCAAGAATTCTTACCCTTGATGCTTGAATCCTTCAAGAGGATGAAGATTTGAGTTCCAAGGCTCCAAAAACCGTCCAAATGCTCTCAAAAACGGCTGCACTCTCTCTAGGGTTCGTAGGTGTTATGAGCCCTAGCTTCTACACAACTTTATATACTCCAGACAGTCCTCGCGCCCCGCTCGCGTTTGCCTCGCGCCGCGAGGTGACGCGGGATGTCTTCTTGGTCGCCGCTGGAAATCATACTTCGGGCCCCGCTCGCGCCTCGTTCGCGCCGCGAACTCGACGCGACCCCCGACTCGAGCTCGGCGCGAGCTCTCGCGTCCGGGCTCTAAACCTTCTGTTCAACTTCGCGCCCCGCTCGCGCCTCCCTCGCGCCGCGAGGGCTGTTCCAGCCAGATTCTTGGCCTTTAAACTTGTTTCCATCCAAGTTTTGACCCATACTTGGTTATACCAAGTCCCAAACATTTAAACACTCGATAAAACATAAACCGAAATGTAAACTAACATAATTAACGAAATTCACATAAATCCCGAATAAATATACGAAATGAAAAATGTAAAAATTACGGTCGTTACAATAACGATAACAATAATAGATACATTTATAGTTATACGGAACAATAAACTATATCTTTGCATGTTTAATTAATTTGTATACATCACATAGATTTTAAATTAAAAATTAGAAATATATTCTATATCTTCTCTTCTATATTAAAATAACACCTTCGTTTAGAAGGTCACAAATGATACGTCTTACACGAAGGCACGTATTGGCATGTTGCTTTAATATCTTCAATTTTATACTTTATTTTTAAAAGTCCATTTGCTAATTAAATGGAATAAAATTTTTGATAGTAGCTATCACTTTTAAATACTTTATTTTTAAAAGTCCATTTGCTAATTAAATGGAATAAAAATTTTGATAGTAGCTATCACTTTTAAATAGGAGAAATGATATTTGTGTATACTATTTATGCCTATTTATGTGGTTACCTATCTCTAAACTTGACATGTGTAATCCACTAATTTTTTTCTTCATATCATCCCTTAATTTTAAGATTTTTCATCATCAAATGAGTAGACACATAAGTATGCACAAATGGTAGATACCAATATCATTTCTCTTTAAAAAGATCTAGATACTAAACATTAATTAACGTTTAAGATGATAAATTGTCATTTCAGAAAAATTTTAGTTAATGAGAGTAAATTGTAATAATTAATGTTCATGGTTGTAAATTGTCATTTCGGAAAAATTAAAGTTCTAATAATAATATGTAATTTTAGTAAAGTTGATTGAAAAGGAAAAAGAAATATATTAAAAGGTAGGGGTGAGCATGGGGCAGTTTGGGGCGGTTTTTAACTAAAACTAAACCCCGCCCCCAAAGTTCGGGTTTTAAGAAATTACACCCCGTTCGGTTTCGGTTTTTCGGTTCGATTTCGGGGGTTTTTTCGGTTTTTTAATTTCCTTTAAATTTACCAATTTGTTACCTTCAAAATTAATATTATGATCCAAACTCTCAAACCTTAACTCATTATCGTTATAATAAAAAACAACTAGTAAGTTTAATATAATTAATAATAAATTCAACTAACATAACTTGAATAAGATTAATAATAGAATAACATCCAAATAATAAAATATACTAAAAAATTATTTTATTTAAAACCTAGAAAATATAGGAATAGATCACATAAAAAATGCAATCATATCTTTTATTTAAAAGATAATTAAATGTCAAATCTTTTAAAAATATAAGAATATTTTTATAAAACTTGAAATATATATAATGGCGGGGCGGGGCGGGTTTTTCAGTTTGGTTTTTCATATGCCCCCGAAAACCGCCCCAAACATTCGGGTTTTTCAAAAATCAAAACCGTTGATATCGGTTTTTTAAATGGTTCGGTTTTTTTAGGTTTTTCGGTTTCGGTTCGATTTTTCGGTTTTTATGCTCACCCCTATTAAAAGGTGCCACTAAGAATCAAACTCATTGAACCAACAAATTAGAACAACCCGGTAAAACAATGCATAAGTATTTATTGTTGGACGAAATATATATATATTGATCTTTTACATTAAGAGGTGTCAAAATATGACTGGTAAGCTATTATTCATTAGGTTGATAAACATTAGATAGTAAATAATAGGTGGTGGGGTTTATATATTCTTTATGGGTGGAGGGTTCGAGGTAAAATATACTGCCCCTTGTGGATGTCAGTTATTGCTTAGCCTCGAACTACTAACTAACGGACGTTTAAGAAAATAAAAAATAAATATTCTTAAATGTATTGATATGATCAACAAATACATGATTAATTAACTAATTTAATTATATTACACAATATATACATTTGTGATTCAAATGTAGGGTGCTCTTAAAAGCTTCTGTTATATATATGTCTACAAAGCATACAAGAATAAGAAAGTTTGATTTAGCTAGTATCCTAAGTCAAGGGTAACAATTAACTATTTGAAAAAGGACATAGAAAAAGTGTGATAGCTTATGTTTGGATCATGGATCGGAGTCAATTGGTTGACTCGAGTTGACCGGGTGATTCGGTAAAAATGTGGATAATTTAATGTAATGGTGGTTACCTAGGTGGTGAAAGAAAGATTGGAAATTTTAATATTGAGAAAATGAATCGACTAAAGACGATTGGTAAATGAGTAGATTGCTGGAAAACATTAGAAATGATTATGTGTATACTGGGTGGTATAAAGGGATAAGTGGGAGTAATGGTCTATGAAAATAATATGATTTTTGGAAGGTAATATTATGTGAAATGTGGGGAAATGTAAATTGAATAGAGAATGTGATTAATTTTGAAAGAAAATGATAGCATGATGCTAAGTGGATGATGCATGCATGAATTGTATGCAAGATAGAATGGTATTGTATGGATCTTGTTAGATCGGAGGCTTTCCGATTAACGAGATTTGTTGAGTCACTATGGATTGGAGGCTTTCCAATCCTGGTGACAGTTTGGTATCGTGATGGATTGGAGGCTTTCCGATCATCTTGATAAGATAGTTAGAGTATGATTTGTCGTATCAGGGGTATGATGCTTGTAGCTGACGTATGTAGAACCGTATGGTTAGTCGTTAATAAGAGTTTATGGTGAATGAGAGCTTGGGTTGAAAGCACGATTTGTGTTTAAGTGTAAGTATGTGTAGGAGATGCCTACAAGTTTATAGGTTATGAAAATGAGTGCTTATAGGAAGCAAAGTTTATTAGTGGCGGATGAGTGGTGAAAGTTGTATGATGAGTGGTTAGGCCACAATTCGATGTGAATGAGGCTCTAAAGCCGGTAATCGAGAATTGCAAGTGTAGTCTATAATAATTATAATAAAACAAGCTTTTAGGTGCCACATGGCCTTTTCTTAGACTCCCACCATGACACATGGCAACATTTTATTGGCCAAACTCTTTTTTCCCCGCCAATTTGTAAAAACCTTTGAAACTGTTATTAAGTAAAACTGCTATTTTGTATATCAGTGAGCAGTAATTTACGATATCTCAACATTAAAATCTACATAAATTACATATCATTTCCACCTATTTAACCGAATTAATGGCAGCTCTCAACATAACTATCGTAAGCAATAGCAGTTATTTACGCAATCCTTCCTTTTGAATAAATAACTATAATTAATCAAATTAATGTCATACTCATAAACAGTAGACAATTATGCAAACATATTTTTAGGAATGATTTTAGCAATTTCAAAGGCAGTTAAGTAGTTAACAGGAAATCAAATCACGTTTTCAATGGTGGGTGATGGTGTATAACGAGAGCTATCAAATTATGTATTAATATCCCATATTTTTAGGAATAATTTTAGCAATTTAAATTTGAAATTATACAATTTCCTTTCAATCTTGATCAATGAATTATTTTATCAGCTTATTACGGAACTTATTTGAGGTAACCTATTTATTTATTTTTATATAAAGCCTACCAACACATTATTGATCAATACGTAAATTTGTGAAATAACCTACAAGTTCAGTCCGCCTCAAGAAGCCTCCAGAAATCTCAATTACCCAAAAACTACGTTCGAACAGGTGTTATTTTTTCATGTTAAATCTGTATTTTTAATGATTTATTAGCTAATTTTTGGTTTTTTTTTTTCCCTTCTTTTTTGTTTAACTTCACTTTCAACAGCTATATTTACGGGTTTAGGAGTAAAACTGTTGCTTATCACGGGTAATAAGAATATCAAATTAGCTAATAACAAAATTACTAGATGACATATTTTGTGTGTGCCCGTTGTAATTTATACATGGTAAATAATGACTGTTAATTTATTTATGTATTCTGAATTTACATATGTCTTTCTTAACCTGGTAAATTTGTATGTATGTATGTATGTATCAAATGATAGGACTGTCTCTATTTTGTTTTAAACTTTTTTTTTATTTTCATATATTTTGTTATTTACAAGGAATAAAATACCCGCGCTTCGCTGCGGACATGTAAATCAAATAATTTTTTCCTAATATTGTAATATCAACACATTAGTTGTAAAATGATTTACTTTATACTCATATCCATTATAAAAAACCTCATGAATTACAGCAAAATGCATTGCGAAGATATCAAATGTAGAAACCTATGAATAGATTTAATAAAATTAAATAACGTCCTAGGTCTTTTAGTTGTTTAAATGAATTTTCTTGATACTTAAGTGATCATAATAAAATTAAAATCAGAATTACTTGTATGTCATTTATACTGATTTAGTTAATTGTGATTGCTACTAACCATCTTTTTGTTGAAAATTAAGTTTTTCAACTTTCGTCGCCAATAATAGTAAACTATGACATTTTTGTAATTACATACTAAATATATGTATACTTATCAATGTATTATCAAAATACCAAATTATATAAATTTGTTTTATTATAGTTTACATGTTCATGGACATTTACATTTTCTAATGCTCTCGTAATAATTTATTTCCCCTCTTTAAAACTAAAAATCGTGGCAGGCATGTTTTGAACCCAGAACGTCTTGTACACAAAGTTGTACAACAACCACTATGACATCCATTCATTTATTATCAAATTTTAGAATTAGAATATATATATGCAGAATACTTGCATAAAGGTCAAAAAGTCCATGTGAACAGTACCTGCTGTACCACAAATGTATATATATATAAATTTGTGATTTATTGTGGTTTAGGGTATATATGTATCCAATGGTATGAATGATTTTGTTTTTTCTTTTTCATCCCTGTGTAATTTTTAATTTTTAATGATCATAAGCTAATCCTGGATTTTTCCCTTCTTTTTTGTTTTAACTTCAGATTTAACGGCTACATTTTCATGGGTTCAGGAGCAACGTCGTTGTTGATTAGTATGGGTTATAGGAAGATAAAATTGTAGCCCTAATACCCTGAATGAGTTAATATATAAATATCTATTTAACGCATTGTAGCCCTAATGTTCTGATAGTAACTGTAACATATGTGTGTGTTGTATATAACAAAAATTTCATTCCAATTCAAAGACGAAAATGGTAACCCTAATTGAATGAATGAGTAGAAATTACACACTGATTTCGGTTGGTAAAGCAGAAATTACGTGCTGATTTCGAATGTCAAAGCTCTTTCTTTAAATCTACCTCCATAAACGGGAAAACGTCCTTTAATTTGTTAGGGCATCGATAGTTTATGGCAAATGAAATACACCTATTTTTAAAAGTAGTATCTTATGTTATCTTTTTTGGCCATTTTCCCCAGTATTAACATATCTTAATAACTATTCTTATCATGTACTTACAAAGCAAACAAAATCACCTGCTCATGAATCATGATTGCTCAATGCATGACATAGGTTCAAAGACCTTCTAAAAACTACTTAATATACTACTAAAAGTCTATAACCACTAATTAGAGTGCCAAAAAATGTGCTTCATAAGAATGAAAAAAATGTGTTACTGGAAATTAAGCAAAAAACACGAGGATCGAACAGAAATAAAGTAACAATTTTACCTTAATCGGAGCTCAGATTTAACACGTTCAAGTGTTTTGGAGAATCCACTACGATGAAGGTAATGAAGGATTTTGGGTATTTTATAAAAGCAATTTTCCTGCTCTCATTATCCTCACTTGAAGTAGCTGTCATCTTGCTTAGGGGTTAGCAGATGAAGCGGGTAAACCGGAATTTGAACATTAACCCTTTTGAAACTGCCGGTTCCAGTTCTTAAAATCATGGAACCGCCTAAGAGGTTCCGGTTCTCAAAATTTAAGAACTGCTAACTGCCGGGTAACCGGAACTAGCAATTATTCGGTCTATTTTAAAGCATTATATATTTTCTTAGTGCATAAGTAATAATCATGCCAATAACGATAACCTTTTGTATTCTATAAAAATTATAAACGAGTAAAATTATTTACAGCCCGTGATTTTTCACGGGTCATAACCTAGTATGAGAATATTTGAAAAAAATTGTAAATGGTATAAGTATTTGAATGGAAATTAAAAAAAAAAAAGCAATAGAGTTTGGTATTGCTTTAGATGGAAATGGTTAATGGGTTGTGGAAATTGAAATCGAGGAAAAGAGGAAACAATTGAGAAAGGAAGTGTGGATATTGGAAGAGGGAACGAAAAGCTTGAAAAGTGATGTCTCACTAGCAAAAAGTATGTGAATTTTGCAAAGTAGTTTGACTTTATTCATAAGTCAAGGTTAGTCAACTAGTGGATTGTTGACTTTGGTCCAATTGGGTTTTGACTTTCGTTTAAAATGGTTAGACGAGGATAAGAACATAATGTATCGCCTACATGTATATAATAATGGTTAATTGACTAATGGAAATAGTTATAGTCTGCGACTTTGACAGTTGGGTGTTTCGAGTTAAATTTAGGAATCGAGTATGATTGTTGTTGGACCATGAATGTAAGGCCGATTGTAAAGGAAATGATGATTAATGGAACCGTTAGTGAGTAAGGAAATTGTCAAAGTATAGTTGACTTTGTGCTTAAGTCAAAGATTAGACAATGATGTCAACTTGGTCAAAACTAGACGTTGACTATCATTTTGATTGATTTGCTAATAATAATGATTGGGTTATATCATCCCTATGTGGCTAAAAGGATTGGTTAAATGATTGAAAGTGTTATGGCCAAATTGTGCAATTTTGACCCGTTCGAGTATTATGAACTCAAGTTTGATTTTTGATCCGTTTGGGTATAACGGGGTCAATTGGGCGTTTAAATGCATAAGTATTATTGAATCATAATTTGAAACGGAATGGGGATTGGAAATCCTTGAGTTGATTCTAAGGACGGAATCCTTTTAAGGGGTTGATAGTTGTAACGACCCGAAATTTTAAATAATTTGTATAAGTATTTTGGTGGAATTATTATATGTACAATTGCATGTTAGCGAGCATTGGATGTTATGATGGTTAGTGAAGGTTTAAGGGAGCTTCTAATGATGCCAATCGTGTTTATAAGTTTTTTGTAACCATCGGGATCGGAAACGGGTCAAGCCTAGTTAGTAACCGAGAAGGAAATGTCAAAAATAAGGTTCTCTGATGGTATTCGCGTCGGGCTCGCGCCGAGCTCACGACGCGAGTAAGAAATCCAAACCGAACAGCGAATTCTGAATCTGGACGTGAGGATCTTCGAGTTGAGGCTCGCTCCGAGGCTTGCGGCGCGAGGCAAACGCGAGGTTACGCGGGACTGGTTTTGGGCGCGAGGTTGTAGATCTGGGCGCGAGGATTGTCTGGAACAAGATAAAAGACGGATTTTGGCCATTTCTCTCATTTCCAAACCCTAGAACTTCCTCCCAAGTGTGAGTATACGATTTTGAGTGTAAGGGGGCCTTTGGAACCGATTTTCACACTCAATCTTGAAGATTCCTACTCCATTATTGAAGTATAAGGTAAACCTCTACTCTTTTTAGTTATGGATGATGTTTTTTGGTGAACATGGTGAAGTTTGCAAACCCTAGTTGGAGGGTTTGTAATGGGTGATGAAATTGAGTTTATATAACTTAGATCTACAACATATTGTCAAGGAAAATGTGTTCATAACATGGATTTGATGTTATTTAGCTAGTTATGAGCTTTATTTGGGAAAAAATTGTGGTTTGGGTAACCTACCAAGTTATCTTTGGGGAAGATGACTAAGATGGGTGTAGAACACTCCTAGTAAGTTTGAGAACCTTGTGTTCATGTTGGATTTGGGCTTTTGTTGGTAACTAGTTATGGATGATAACTAGATTATATGATGATATTGATGGTAGGTTAAGAAGACCTAAAGTTTGTTGACATTTCACAAGTTGGAAAGCAAGGATTCGTGTTGATGGACACGATTTGGAGTTAGATTGGCTAATGTGAGTACATGAGACTTTTTAACTGGGTACATAGCAAATGATTTTGAAAACTATGATGTTTTATGAGCCTTTGTTAATAAATGATTTTAATAAAGATATGATTGAAAAGATAAGAAAATGGTAAGTAGTAGACTATCTAAGTATGTCTAGAATGATTGATGATTTCGAAAGATATCATGATAATGAAAAGTGATTAATAAATAGTTATTGATATGATGTAAAAATGGTATATTCTTTTTATAAACTGTTAGGGTAAATTTAGTTGTATCAAATAGTTAGAGGGCTAGTTATGTCATGTTGTAATAGTTATGAGGTAGTCATTAGTCTTAGTCAATGGAGTCAAGCTTAATTAGTGTTAATTAAGCTTGTTTAGCTATGAGGTATAAATACCTTATGTTAAGGCTTAATTTGTAAGCTTTCCTTTCACATTAATTGAATTACTCTTTTGAAAGCTCCAACATTCCCTCCATCTCTCTCAACTACCTCACACACACTCAAACACCAAGAACACATACACATAAGCAATTCTTCAATTTCTCACCTTGAATCATCATGAATTAGCTCAATCTAAGTTGTATATGATCTAACAAGTGGTATCAGAGCAAAAACTCTCTGTGAGTGGATCCAAATTCAGCTTAATTCGATCAAGATCTGAGAATTTTGAAGAAAAGTTCGTTCGTTCATGTCAAATTTAATGTTGTAAATTTTTCATTGGAATTGAAGATTTTATTGAAGAATCATGTTTCTCATTCGATTCTAATCAAGATAGAATCAAGTTTCGTTCCATTCCGTTAACAGATCACTTCAATTTCGTGATTTTGGTGAAAAAGTAAAAAGTTGAAAAAAACTTACTGTAAATCGAAGTTTCGAAGCTTATATGTTATGGATTGAAGAAATTGATCGGATCAAAGTGTTAGCATTTGGATTTCGAGCAATTAGGAAGAAAAATCATTCAAATCGGTTGAGAATTGAGCATAATCGGATTGAATTAGTGAAGAAATGAACATACCGTTCGTATACGTGATGAAGTTCGGCTTCAAACGACGATGAACATGTTCGACATAACAGAAGTTCGGCCCGAGAATCTCTAAGCCCAAGGTTAGTTCGGCCCGAAGTTCATTTCATTTGTAGTTCGGCTCGAAGAAACAACACCTAGTTCGGCCCAGAAAACAACACCTAGTTCGGCCCAGGTACTAGCTCGGCCCGAACTTCTCTTAACTTCGGTCCAACACTTTTAATTCAACATCACCAAGTTCGGCCCACTGTATGAACAAGTTCGACATATAACTTCGGCTTACAACTTCGGCTTTTCAATTGTTTTTCAATTATCAACAATCGATTTCAACCTACAATCAAGTTCAAATAACACAGACTCAATTAACAAAATCAATTTCGAGCTTATAAGAATCAATTCCCGATTTCAACAAACAAAATCATGTATTCGAATTAACAAATCACGTTCGAACAGTTTGGCTTAATCTTGTTCGAACAGAAAACGTATTCGGCAATTGACAAATCACGTTCGATATTAATTTCCGATCTCAACGCAGCTTCAACACAGATTCGAATTGGATTACTGAATCATATTCGCTGGTAATTGATTTCAATCGATCTCGATTTGATTTTCAATTGGTTTCCGTATTAAATCACGTGTTCAAACTTGTTTGAAGAAATCATAATTGACTTGATTTTGATTAAAGCTTGCAAACGATTTCGTAATCTGTCTTTTGATTAGTGTTCGATAGATAGATTTCAAACTGCAAAAGAGTTCGATCGATTGTTCTAAACCTGCTCAAAGTGTTCGGCAAAGAATTAGGCTTCCAATGTTGGACGTGATATCGGCAAACAGACTTACTAGCCCAAACATTCAATTCTCATCCCCAAAGTCATATTAGGCCCACAAAACGTAATCAGCCAAAACAATTACAAGCCCAACAAATTTGGTCTACATTTATTTTCGTTCTATCAAACTTATCAGATTTTGTTTTTACAAAGCCCAAAACTAGATGGACTTTTTAATTTGTGGTTTTTTTCTTGTTAATTAGATGGACTTTTTAAAATGCAATATCATTTCTTGGATTTAAAAATGAGATCCACTTTACAATTTACAACTAAAAGCCCAAAACTTCCTATATCACAAGAAATTTCTAATTTTTAAACAAAAACTTTTTCAATATCAATTTGTTTTTAAAATTGTTTTTAAAGTTGTTTAATGTGTTTAAAATTCAATCCACAGTTTAGTTCGGTTTTAAAGGAAAATTGGAAATTTTTAAAATTTAAAACACAAGAAATTTTACCCAAAATCCTAATCATCGCAAAGAATGGAAAAATCTGCCTCAACCACATTTGATGATATGGAACAAGACCCTCAGGCAGTGCTAAAGGCTATGTCATTTATTTCAACCTATAAGAAGAAACGGTATTCAAAGTCTACAAACAAAAATCTGATATCTTCATTCGACATTAAGCCTGATATATCTGCTACTATCTCAACTAAAAAGCCAACTGTCTCACCTTTGGATGCCACAAAGAAACCAATCGTTCGTGATTCAGAGTATTATGAACGTAAGATGTTGATGGCTAAACAAGTTGAGACTGAAAAAGTGTTCTCAGTTGAAGATAGTAAATGGATGGAAGATTCAGATCCTGAAGATTCTGAAAATGCTGCGTTTGCTGATCGTTTTAATGAAGAAGTCAACAAGGATGACAAGGTACATATTTCTCTTCTTTCTAATGAAAATACTTCCACTGATTCTGATACTTGTTTTGTTCAAACTCAGATATCTGAAATTGATTCTTTAAAACAAAACATTTTAGATGAAAAAGATTTAAATAATCAATTTCAAGACCGTTTAAATGATTTGCAAAATGAAAATGAGCAACTTGTTCAACAGATTAAACAAATTAAAAATGTCAAACTTGAGAATCTGGAGTTACAAAATCAAGTATCAGAATTGAATGTCAAATATGATAATGATGTTAAGAATTTGTCTCATACAATTTCTGAAAAAGAAATAGAAATAACAAATCTTAAACATGCCCAAAATACAATTTCAAACGATCGAAATGACAAATATTACAAATTGTACATTGACACATGGCATGAATATCAAATAACTAAAAACTGGTTGGAACGCAAACAAAAAGAATTTGATGATAATGAAAATCAGTTTAAATCCTTAACCTCACAAATTAAAGAATTATCAGAAACCATTCATGAAAATGACATTCAAACAAAACAAGAATTAAATAGCAAACAAAATGTCATTAATCAACTTCAACATGATAAAATTCAACTTTCTTCTCACATCAAACACTTAGAAGAAATAATTGCCAAACGAGGTCAAACTGATCAAACAATTCATTTAAACAAGCCTAAAGACTTCAAATACTTCAATTCAAGAGAAGGACTGGGAGCTGATAATCCAGAATATCTGAAGATGGCTTGTAATGTGCTTCCAACACTGTATGATTCTAAATACATACATGTAGATGTTTGGCAGAGTTTCCTTCGCATGACAGATGAGGAAGAAGAAATTGAAGCGTTCAACAGAGCCAAAAAGGAGAATGCACAAATTAGTTTCAATTATAATGAATTAAATAAAACACATGAAACTAAAAAGGCAAATTTTGCAAATGATGATTATTTTCCAATCATAACACCTGAAGAATTTGAGATCAAAGGTAATGCTGTACTTCAACAGAAGATAACACCAAAGCTTTATGTTCCATCTCTCATTCTTGAAAAGAAAATTTGCCAACTAGAAAGTGAAATCGATGAAACACATCAAGCATTTGACAAAGAAAAATCTGATCTTCAAACTAAGATTCATGAATTAGAAGATAAAATTATTGAAATAAAATCTACTTCTAATCAAAATATTTCTACTTCAGATGTTTCTCCAAAGCCTACGTCTCTCAAATCTACGATTTCTTCTCCAAAAACTCCAGTTCTCTTAAGACATGATTCTGATTCATCTGTTTTAAATTTTTCGGATCGAACTTTAAAATCCATGCTTAAGAGATCAATGCATTGGAGAGTAAAAGACGTTGAGCAGTCTAATTCCAATAAATGTAATAACAAAAGAATGTTTTCTCCTGTAATGGCATATCGTGATTTATATACGATCAAACAAACCGAGGTTAATAGAGGAAATTCTAAACCTAAACCGAAATCACAAGTATGTTCCTCTACCAAACCTAAGCCTAGGAGATCCACGGTTCCACCAAACTCTGATCGGAAACTGAATGCTCTCAAACAAGTTAATAGAGGAAATTCCGCACCTAAAACTCCAAATAAATTAGGTTCCTCTTATAGACTTAAGCATTCTCAAATGAATAAACCTGCACCATCTACCGTGTTGAAACATTCGACTCCTTCGAAGAAAATCTTTTCCAAAACAAAATCTTTAAAATATTCAAGAAAAGATTTACTTTTATTGGCACCACCTACAACGTTTCATCAAGTGCCAAAAACAACTGATAAATTGTCAACATCAGTC
The DNA here is from genome assembly GCA_963853835.1 of Calendula officinalis. Taxonomy (NCBI): domain Eukaryota; kingdom Viridiplantae; phylum Streptophyta; class Magnoliopsida; order Asterales; family Asteraceae; genus Calendula; species Calendula officinalis. Next base: position 71,933,272 of record OY970829.1, on the reverse strand, counting down.
GATCGAGTGGTATTTACACCTAAATCGACAAAATCCGTCTATCGCGTGGTATCTGCACCTCAATCGACAAACACAGTCAATCGCGAGGTATCTACACCTAAATCGATAAAATCAGTCTATCGCGTTGTGTCTTCAAATGAATCGTTCAAATCCGGTTCTACGACTTCTTCTCCAAAATCATTCAAATTTGTTAAATATAAATGGATTCAAAATGAACACTCAAACTGGATTTTAAATTCTCCAGAAAAATCATTAAAATGGTCTATCAAATCACCAAACACAGAACTGCCTCCTTGCAGTTTTTTCAAAACTCTAAATTCATTTTTCGTTCACATTCTGCATAAGACATAATTTACTAATCGTTAAGGACCCATAACTGATTGGGTAACAAAAGTTGTTTGATGTGTTTGCAGGTTAATGGTTTATGCACACATCAGTGTATAACCCGTTCTCAATTCTTAATGACTTATATACACTTCAGTATATGACTCGAGCTTCATCAAATGACTTATACACAAAACGGTGTATAACTCGCATTTAAAAGAAATGGCTTTCAAGTACATCAGCTTGAAACCCGCTCTTAACTAGTTTTTCACGTAAATGTAAAAAAACTCTTTCCCACCTCTCTAAAAACTGTAAATTTTTCATTATTTTGTTGAGGGGGAGAAATAGTAATTCTAAGGGGAGAATTATTATTTCCAGGGGGAGAAACTTTCAAATATCAATACTTTTATACCCGTTTGAATTTTTTTTAATGATACATTTTTTTTATCAAACGACAATACCTTCCTATGGTTTGCCAGAACCGGCCTTACCTTCCAAGGGAAATACTTTTTAGCCAAAATTGGTAAATGTGAGGGTATATGTCTAGGGTATAGATTTAGGTGAGTGCAAGGTGATGTGAAAACATGATAATATCAAGAAAACACACCTTTGAGTGCTTCCAAACCGACAATAAACCGGGCAACCTCACAAACTTTGTGTTCATTCATGTGTTGAATGATTCACCAGACTTAACTGGCTCAGTCAAGCATTTGCACTCCACCACCAACCACTCAGATTCCTCTCAACAGGAATTTGTTTCAATTCATTAGGGGACGTAGCACATAATCTATCGACTACTCATTTGGAGTATGTTGGTATTGAAATAATTAACCTTCTGCCCCGGGTTACGTCTTCAATTGAATGCACAATGTGTCTAGATTTCACCGACAAATATTTCCAATTTAGGACACATACACTTTTATAAATGAATCTCCGTGTATTCATCGGAACACTCATAGTGGCATCACAATCTGGTGTTTCACGAGGATTGAGTGGAAATCCTGCTAGAGCTAAAATTGAGCCAACTCTAAACGCAGGTCACACATTTGAATCAATGGTTGTGCAAACGACTATCGATTCATACCGTGTGTTAACGGATACTCTATGTGAGTCCGGTATTTCCTAATTTGTTCAAGTTGATGTGCCTAAACTTCTATATCATAAAGGCAACAACTTATGCCGGAAACACATACATTTTCCGATGAAAAATCCATGTTATTCTTACAAAGTAACATCATTAATGCTGAAAAATTGCACATGAGCGTTATAGTTCACTCTCAAATTACTCCTATGATCTGCTATAACCGGCATGATCTTCCCCAGGAGCCACCTACAATATAGGACAATATGTAAGGGTACATAGGTCTAGGTGAGCAGAATCAAGTATCACGGGATCTTGATTGGGGTGCGCAGAGATAAAATTTGAGAGGGGGAATGTCGTATGGGGTGCAATTCAGCTATACATGGTAAAATGAAATGAGGGAGTAGTCGAAAAATGAAATAGTAAGCTTGAGTGAGGAGGGTGTGACAGGGTTAAAGAAAACGAAAAACCCTTACCAAACTGATAAAAAGCCGGGTAGCCACGTCTCTATCAGATTGCATGTGTTGCTCTCTGATATTGAACAAGACATCATGGAACCCAGTGATGCGATGCACAACCCCCCCAGCTACTCAAGTATTTCTTAAAAAGTACTTGTTTCATTTCCACGGAGATTAGCTCATATGCTATCGACATCTCACTTGGAGATTGTTGATATTGAAACAGAGGACAAGTCTCTCCAGTCCTCGCCTTCGTTTGTCCACTAATTGAGTCTAGAACCGAAATACACTTTTAGGACACAAGGCATAATACCAAGCTTATCTTTGTGATAAAGCCGGAACATTCATAGTGATACCAACGTTCTTGGTATTCCACGATGATTGAATGGAAATCCTACCAGTGCTAACATCTATTCCAACACTGAACGTAGGTCACACAGTTTCTGTAACTGTTGTGTTAACGGGTAATCTATGTGATCCCGGTTTGCCCTATTTGATTTGATCATTGAGATTCAATGCCAAACGATTTGATCGGATATCTATATCATCATCTTTGGTTCGGTTTTCGATTATAAAATGTGATATTCATCATATTTGTATTCATGGGATTAGAAGATTTTCTTCATTTCATCTCGACGAACTTCACATTTTTCATGATGATTCCGATAAATCTTAATCATCATGAGGGGGAGAAAATTTACTGAAGAAAAATGCTTACAAGACTTAAGAATATATATTAGCCCATTTTACTCCACATCAAAAAGACACATGCACCGATTAAGGGGGAGTAAACAAGAAACCGAAGAAGATTTATTAAGAAATAATTGTTTGTTTGAGGGGGAGCGTAAACTTCATCAACATTTTATCCCTAACAACAATTATCAATGATCATGAATCGACAAAGCCACAACTTCTAGAAAAGACTTCCGCTACAAAACAACTCTATCCATGGGTCTACATTTTAGTCGATTTACATGAAATAATTTGTGAAGAAAAAGAAACCGTCTCATCTTCAGAAATTTCTCACAAATTCTCAACATTTCCATTACAAATCTTAAACCGTCAAATCATTCTGTTCAAACCACAAATTCACATTCATATCCATACAAAAGCAAAACTGGACAAATCTTTTGTATCATACAAAATACATATCATCCACATTCATTCAAATCTTAAATGTATATATCATTCTTTCCTATATACAAACATTCATACACACACACACATTCAAAACCTTTAACTTTCAAATCATTCTTTACATAATTCAAAACCATCATTATCCCATCCTCACAAATCTCTATCCAAAACTAAATTCCTAGCATTTCTAAATCCCAGTCAAATTCCTACCAATCAGATGTTTCATTTCCAGAATTTTCAAATTGATTAATATACTCGTTTGAAGGAAGACAGGGATGTAGTTCTAAAAGTTCAAAAAGAGGAAGATTGGATAATGATCAAGACAAATTAAGTCAAGACTCCATGAAATCTTCAGAGATACTTTATATTGGTTGAAAAGCCGATTAAAAGTTCTATTCTAATCTGATTATCAAAAGCTGAAACTAATACAACATTAAAGCTACTCAACGGATAATTAAGTTTCAGACTTTACTAGAGAAGAAGATTTCAAGAACAGACTAACTCAAACTATTGATACAAAGGGGGAGATTGTTAGGGTAAATTTAGTTGTATCAAATAGTTAGAGGGCTAGTTATGTCATGTTGTAATAGTTATGAGGTAGTCATTAGTCTTAGTCAATGGAGTCAAGCTTAATTAGTGTTAATTAAGCTTGTTTAGCTATGAGGTATAAATACCTTATGTTAAGGCTTAATTTGTAAGCTTTCCTTTCACATTAATTGAATTACTCTTTTGAAAGCTCCAACATTCCCTCCATCTCTCTCAACTACCTCACACACACTCAAACACCAAGAACACACACACATAAGCAATTCTTCAATTTCTCACCTTGAATCATCATGAATTAGCTCAATCTAAGTTGATTACGATCTAACATAAACGTAATTACTAATGATGAAACTAGTTGATTTGATTATGTGAATACTAGTTAAGATTAGTATGTGGATAGATTGTATGATGGCCTTATGGCATTAATGATAGATGTGACATAAAGTCACATGTAACGGTCATGACGGGTAAATTGAAATAGGACAGGTACGTGATAGATCGGAGGCATTCTGGTTATCATGGTATCTTTAAGCGGATGGATTGGAGGCATTCCGATCATCCAACAAAATGTTGTATCTTACTAGATTGGAGGCATTCTGATTAGTAATATAAGATGGGTCACCTTGCTTGGACACGGTGACAATGGAGGTTCTACTGAATCGGAGGCATTCCGGTTAGTGGGACAAAAATGGGATCTCGTTGGATTAGAGGCATTCTGATCAACTTGATGGGTCGAATAGACTATGAATGAATGTGATAGGGTTACCACGGAGGTAACCGATATATGATTTGATGTGTTAGGATTACCGTGGAGGTAACTAAAGTATATATATATTTAATATGTGTGACTATTTATATATTAATGTCGGGTCTAAAACCCATGTATCTCACGAGACTATTTTGTCTCACGTACTACTTTGTTTTTGGCTATGTACTCAGGTTCGAGATTGAAGGATTAAAAGGTCGCGATAGAGGTGGCCTAGAGATGTTTAGCTCGGGAGCTTATAGGTAGATCCTGTTTATCCTATGGTTATGATATTATATTGTAACACCAGTTTTAATACTCTGATAAACTTTTAGTGGTTTTTGTCAAACCGTATTTCGAGATATTGGACTTTGTAATATTTTTATTTAAAAATATATTTTAAAAGATGTTTTAAAACTTGAGGTGTTATATTGTTGCTGCAAAAAAAAAGATAATCGCATTGGGTAGATGTTATGAAGGTCTTTTGACGATTGGTGGGCCTAGTGCTTGAGCTCACATACAAGAAGGCATGATGAGCTAAAGTTGAAGACAATTTGTATAGTTACGTGTTGGTTGATTTGACGATATATAAACTCAATTCTTTTTTATGGTGGTATTATTCGGAAGGCGATATATTTTTTTTCATAGTTTTGTTTTCTTTTAATTGGCTAAATCAAAGAGATCATTTTAAGGTATCTTAGTTGACTGGCTAAAAAAACCCCTTGTTTTAAATACACCACAAAAACTTATTTATATGCTACGACTTATGTTTTAAATACGCTTGCATAGTTTGCTTAAAATTTGTATAATGTACAGAGAAAAGTAGTTTTAGTAATATACTCCGTAGTTTATATATCAACTCTTTCAAATTATGCATGTCAACTTCCTCATAAATGCCAAAAAGCTATGGCAATATCACACTAATTCTTCTTCTTTTTTGGCATTTGGTGGGTTATTATGCTTTATGTCGTCTTCTTCATTTATGTAATTTTTATTTGATATGCTACAATTTAACATGTTTTATTTTATTTTAATATATGGTTAAATATACTCTACTCTTCCCCCAACAAGTAGGATTTGATGACAACCTTTAGACCCGACTTATAAATAAACGAAAATTAAAAATTAATTTATGATCACATCAGTTTCTCAAATGTGTAGAAAATACTTATTTTCTCCTGTGTTTTTCTTGTCTACATAAATATAGATGCAACTTAATGCATTCGTGTTGATTTGTTTCTCTTAATAAAATGTGAGTATAGGGTACGTTTGGTACAGAGAATGAAATTACAGGGAAATTGTTGCAGAGAATGGAATTACAGAGAAAGGGAATTAGTCTGGAGAAAGAGAATTGACTCCTCTGTTTGGTAGCACAGAGACTTCAACAGAGAATTACAGCAGAGAATCATTTCTCTTGTTTGGTATAACAAAAAAAATCAGTAGAGAATTGTACAAACTTTATAATTAGCAAACATATTTTTTTCCCACAACAATCATTATTATAACATACAAAATTCATGGATAAATTAATAACGAAAGTGCATTAATAAAATCAATAATAACATTCAAAAACATCAATTCAATCAAAAAATAACAAAAAAAAAAAAAAACAGTTCTAAGTACTTAAAACCACAATGTAACCAAAAACAATATTTGAACCATAAACAATTATCCCATAGAGCTATCTGTGTAAGATTCTACCATGCATATTTTCTCTTCTTGTGTCAATCCAAGAAATAACCGTCCTAGAAGGACATCCTTTCCAATCAAATTAGATGCTTTAAAACGTTTGGTCATTGTAATACCCGGTAAAGCTTTGTGATTCTCTACGTGTTTTTTTTAAGTCTCGATATATCATTATCTCCGTTTCCCCTTATTTAGTAGGGAATTAAAATTAGAGAAAAGGAAAAGTTTTTTTCTCCATCTTCTTTTCTCAATGTAACCAAACAAGAGACTTTCCATTTATTTCCCTTTCTCTCCTTTCAAATCTGTGTACCAAACACATCCTAAAAGTCATCATAACTCAAAATTTCAAACAATATAAATAAGTATATTGGTATGACACATATATTAATTGTTTTTCACTTAATTGTACTTCAAACATTTATCAATCTTTGTGATTAGGGGTTTGAATCCAATAATGAAAATAAGTAATATTTAGAAATAGCTTAGAATTTGCCGTTAAAAAAAAAGTTAATTAGGGTGCGGGCTGAGGAGTTGGTGCAAATAAGGATGTGATTTTGGAATGTTGCTCATAAATTTATGCACATGGGAACAAGGGTGTCTATTTGAGGGGTTCTATGCCATTGGTAAGGAAATATGCTTGTGTGCACCCAAACAAGGACTACCCCACATAAGGGCAACCACCCTCTAATCGTGTCCTAATACTCCCAAGACATATCTGGGATATGTCTCCTTCATTCCTCCCACAATTTGTTATCATAATAAATATATTTAATCTAATCTAAAATAACTATATAATAAAATAACATCTAACATATCTATAACATACGACACAATCACATTATAGATTTTGGTTTGTGGTTTGAGAATGGAGGAATAGCATTTGAAAAATTAAATTGGATAGTTAGTGAATGATAAGTCTCACATTTTAAATAAAGTGATGTTAATGATGCTTAAAATTAAAAATAAAGATCAAAAGAGTCATTCACTATATTAAAAGAAATAATTATTAATTGTGCACTTCACTACTTTTTACCAAATAAAGTAAATTATCAAAGGGTATCATTTATTTATTATTAGGTGTATCACTTATTTTGAATTAGGAGTATATAAATGTCCCTTTAGGCTATTGGGTCCATACCATCGCGCTATTTTTACTACCACATTATATGTCACTTCAGTATCCACAAACAACCACCACACCATTTTAATTTTTCGTATCACTGTTTCTTTTCATTAATTTTAAATAACTAATTTTTCCTTTTCATGTTATTTTCTTCTTTTCTATACATCCAACCAGTGTACCTATTCCCAATGTTCAAAATCCCCAACATTCATCTCCTTCCCATGCTCTCATGTGGCCACGGACATTTTCAACGGGGGGGTTGTTCCATAGCTGCTTCACGTTGCGGCCGCATGCCACGTCAGCTGTAGCACGCCGGTGTCCTACCCATGCCGAGCATCCTTAAGGAAATTATTAAGATTATTATGTTGAGAAAACAAATACATGGGTGTTTTTTTTCTCAAAAGATTGATCATATTTAAAATCGGTATGAGTTAATTCAAATTCCTGTAAAACTCGAACAAAACAAATTTGTAAGAGTATGTGTTATCGCTGTTTTTATCTAAACTCGGTATGAGTTAATTCAAAAGACTGACCATATTTAAACGTTTTTATTGCCGTTCACCGCCGTGTGACGTCCTCCCACTCCGGAATAAATGTGAAAACAATAGAAATAATAACTTGTTGATTAATATGAGTAGAGGTGGCCGGTGGGTCAATGTAAACTAGTTTAACATAGCCTTAAATACTTAAAAAAGAAGAAGCCGAAGTATACTTATTTGCAGGCCCGGGGGGGGGGGGGGCGACGGCCCAAGTTGATTTTTTTCTTAGGGGCATCAAAATATTAGCCCAATAGATGTATACATATTTAATTTAGCCCAAATATCAAACAGCCCATTTAAATTATTTTGAGAGGCTGGACTCTATGGTAGGGCAGGGAGAGAAAACGACACAGGAGCAAACAGGCAGAAATGCGCAGGGCCGGAAGCGATTGGAATTCGCAATTAGAAATCGAAAATCACGCATACGACTCTTCGATTTCTTGAACGGGCAGAAACTAAATATATATTTCGATCGTTCTTGAAGAAATAAAGAATCATACATTGATACATATCGAGCAGCACTTCAATTTTATTTATCACCAATTCGGCGATTCCGTTCATTCACCTATCGTGTTAACTGATTCAGTCAAGTAATAAGGTAAACATCAAAATTCCACAAAATTCACTACGTTCACTCAATTTTGTTTATGTTATTGTGACTTTTTGTTTCACTTTGAATTATTTAGAAAGTCATGAAGTAGTTTAATATTCACTTTGTTTCACTCAATTTTGATTATGTTACTGTGACTTTTTGTTTCACAAATTTCTTTTTGGTGAATCTCATGAGTTCAATCCTTTTATGCAGATATAAATATGTCTATTGATCCTAATGTATTTGTTGAAAAACTATTGGATGATTTCATTCATATGGCGAATTCTTATCGCAAAGTACAAATCTTTTCTGGAACATGTCAAAGAATCTATGATGTGTTTTCTAGTTCCACTACAAGATGGAGTATTTTACTTGATCATATAGACGATGTATCGGTAAAATCTTTGTCTACTACTTGTTGGGTAAGTTGAATTGAAAGTGTTAAAGCCATTAAGACTCAATTTGCCAAAATAAAAGAAGCTTTATCAAAATTAGCCAAAGTTAATTATGATGGAAAAATTAGTAGAGATGCTGAAGCTTTGTTAGACGGTGAGCTATCAAGTTTTGAATTTATTTTAAGTTTAGTTATTTGGCATGAAATTCTATTTAGGATTAATTTGGCAAGTAAAACTATACAAGCTAAAGATATGGTTCTTGATATTGCAATTACAAACTTGGAGGGATTGGTTAATTATTTTGATAAATATAGGGAAATTGGGTTTAACTTGGCTATTATTGAAGCTAAAGAAATTGCAAATAGTATTGGAGTTGAGCCTGAATTTTCTATAAGTCATATTTCTCGTAGGAAAAAACCTTTTGTTGAAATTTCAAATAGCGGAAGAGAACAAAAATCTTCCCAAGAAGCATTTAGAGTGGATTATTTTCTTGTTTTAGTTGACATGGCACTTTCCAAGCTTAGATTGATAAAGTCGTATCTCAATTCTCAAAGCACCGTGTGTCAAGAAAGATTGAAGGTGTTAGCAATTTGAAGACATTGTTTTAGACTTTATTGATATTTTACAGTTTATTTGTAATCTCATTAATATTTTTAATGAAAAAATGTTTGCATTTTGTTTTATAAATTTATGTTGTATATCTTTAGTGTATTGCATGATATAAGGGGCATCGATCTATCATTTCGCCCGGGGCATGTAAAACCATTAGACCGGCCCTGCTTATTTGAACACTGCTTCAATAGAAATAAATAATTTAAAAAAAATCTTGAATATTTTTATTTAATTTATTATGTTACTTTCTCCGTCTCAAAATAAGTGATACACTTTCTATTTTGTGTTGTTTCAAAATACCGTAAGTGATAAACTTTAAAAACTTACCTTATTTGGTAAAAATTAATGGGACCCTCACTGACTAAATATCTCATTTAATATACTAAATTTACTCATTTACCCTTACTTTTACTTTTAGTCATCATTATCTTCACTTTATTCCAAATTTATGGGACTTATCATCCACTAACAATCCAATTTAATCTAATTAACTTTCATTATCATATGTTACCTTAAAAAACATGAAAGTCAAAATATATCACTTATTTTGAAATAGATGAAGTATTAGTTTTAATTTATATAATTACTTCATTTTAAATTTTACTTTAAAAATATTGTAAAAACAATGTTATCATTATTCGTACCCTAATCGTCCTTGTACTTTAATGATTAGATATATTAAATTTGGAAAATAGTTAATCTAACTATTTTTAATTTTACTGATTTGAATAAGTACATGTACATCAATTTGCCAATTCACTGCAAAACATTACTTTGAAGTTTGATGGAACTTGTTAGCAAGCAAACAAACATCTGTTTCTAAATAGAAATCTAGGAATTTGTACTCCATATATATTAAACAGTAACTGCTTTTCACTCCATTTATTCGTAAATATGATAGCATATTTGTGGTGTACTACGCTATAAGATTTGATGAAATAATTTGGAAAAATTAATTGCAGGAGCGAATCCGCGAATTTGCGGAACACATCTATAATCTATATTTATATAATATTTATAAAGTATTTAGGCATTCCTCTTATTGAAGGTCTAACCTCTCGCCCAATGCTCCAAACGATCCACCACTGAGCTAGGGGAGATTATTGGTTCAATATCAACTCCCCTTAATCTTAAACACACACTAAATCCTCACGTTTTAAATATTTTCCTTGGGACATTGTGTTTATAAAATATTCACCATGTTGGATTTGAACTTGAGACTTTTCTATTATTAATATTATGCTCTAAGCACTTGAGACACTAGACCATATGTTCTTTACTTGACATAGAATATCTTTATAAATCTTTACAAAATTAAAATTAACATCACCCACAATCCGCACGACCACAACCAGCAGCCACTGCCCACTATCACTACAGTCGTCACCACCACCACTTGATCACCGTTAAATTTAGTCACAGGGTACCCGCCGCCGCATTGCACGGACAACCTACTAGTGTAAAATAATGTTGGTAAATCACCAAAATGGGTTTTATGGAAGAGATGTAATTTCTACTACATAATTTTTAGTTCATATACCATATAGTGCAAATTTTATAACTAGGTGTACAACCATAATAAATTATGTTTGTAGTGAATGAGGTAAAAGTTATAGTGTAAAAACCACCATCATTTGCGGAAAAGGTTAGTCAAAGGTGGATCGATGAATTTTGACTAATGTTTTAAAAACTTGGTTGAATAGGCAAGTCGGACTGAGAAATTGAAAGATAGAAGGTCAGAATGAGCCGGTTCAATTGGTGGTTATAATTCGTTCGTAACTTGCCGGTTTGATATATAATCCGGTTGAATCGGCTGGTCGAACCAAAAAATGTTTTTTCTTAAAAAAATATTAAATCTTTATATATATGTTTTGGAATAAAAAAAGTATTAAATTTCGTTAAAAATAGGTTTTTAGTTTTTTTTAGTTTTTGTACTTTTTTGTATTGTTATATTGTTTTGATATTTATACATTAATTACATATTTATTGTATCATAAATAATCAATATTGTCATATAGTTCGACCGACCAACATATCTGGTACAAACAGTTCGACCGTATGCAAGACACTGGTCGATTAAATCTAAAAAAAGGAATTTTAAAACATTGATTTTGACCACTCGTGATATTAAATATTAATTGAAATTCAATTAACACGTTAAACATCTATACAAATAAAAGCTACAGTTTGCAATTCCTATTACCAGACATCATCACTTCTAGCTTTCAACTCCAACTTATAACTATTTTTGTCAAATGTAACGTTAATTTCCAACATTAAAAGAAAATATCAAACATAAATAATCTGTTTAGACACTCCACAATACCAAATTAATATTTTTCGAGATTTGTCAAGTGATAACAGTGATTTTTTTAGTAATCTTTAGGTTTATTTATGTTTAATCGTTCTATAATTGCATTTACATTTTTTTTAACTTGAAGACTCGACATAGTAGTATTTTGTAATTGACTCACCAAACCAAAGTTGTATTTTGCGGAATGACAAAAGTGATAATTTTTCGTAGTTTTAAGTTTGTTTGTGTTTAATCAAACTATTAATGTATTTATAGAGAAACATGTCCATAATTTTTATAAAGTATTAAAAAATAAATCTTAATCATTGGATCAATCAACCTCAAATTACCACCACTTTTAGAATTACATGTGATTCAACATATCAACACCACTACCACCTCATGTGTATTAAATCACATGTGATTGCACACCGTCGACCACCACCACCACCATATGTGTATTAAATCACATGTGATTCAACACGGCCAACCACCACCACCAACCTCTGCTGACCACCGTCTCCACCACCGGCAACCCCTCGCCACCGCCGGCTGCTTGCAATCACATGTGGTTGCGTATCCAATCACATGTGATTGCGCCGAGCGGCGGTGGCGGACGGCGGCGACCAACGGACGACGGCCGGAGGTGGTCGCCGGAGGCAGTGGCTGGCGGTGGTGGTTGTATATTGAATCACATGTGATTTAATGATGGTGGTGGTATTGAATCACATATGATATGATGATGATGATGGTTAATGGATCTTTTGATCCAATAGCTAAAATTAATTTCTTGAAACTTTATAAAAATTAAGGATCTTTGAAGTATTTATAATTTCAAGATTTGAAGAGCATTTGCTTATTTGGTTACATTTATGTTCGGATTTTGGAGGCATACTTACCCTAATATGTTACGATTACCTATAACGTTATAATTAGAGGAGTTTTCTCCCATCGCTTATGTAACGACCCGAAATTTGAATAAAATAAATTATGGAAAAAATATGATAAATAAGGATAAATCGTTTAAAACACGTAGAAATTGGTTTCGTGTCATTTGGACATCGTACGAGGAAGTTATGGGCGAAACCGAGTCGTGCAAGAAACGAAAAAGTGCAGCCTGCGCTGCATTGCAAGTTCGCGACGCGAACTTATGTTCGCGGATCGTGAAGTCGAGGCAGGGAAATTGGTAGCTAGCCGTGAAGAGTTCCCGATCCATTCCCGATCGCGAATTATGCGTGTTCATGGAAGTTCGCGACGCGAACTTCTGATGGCGATCGCGAACTGTTGACGAGCAGTATTAAAACGGGTTTGAGCTAGGGTTTCTTCATTTTCCACCCAATTGTGGTGCAGCCGATCCTAGAGAGAGAAAGAGGCGATCTTGGCGTTATTGAGCTCAAATCTTCACCATCTTGAAGGATCTAAACATCAAAGGTAAGATTTCTTGATTGTTGATGTTATCTAGTTAGTTATGAACTTTATTTGGGGAAATTTGGTGGTTTGGGTAACCTACCAAGTCATCTTTGGAGAAGATGACTTAGATGAGTGTAGAACACTCTTTGTAAGCTTAAGAACCTTGTGTTCTTCTTGGATCTGGGCTTTGTTGATAGAAATCTTGAGCTTGGGTTTTGGGGTTTCACCAAGTTGGATGAACTTGGTGTTAAGAATGATGTTATGGAGTTATTGGTAACTAGTTGTGGATAATAACTAGATTTTATGATGATATGGATGATAGGTCAAGAAGACCTAAAGATTGGTGACATTTCACAAATTGGATAGCAAGGATTCGTGTTGATAGACACGATTTGGAGTTAGCTTGGCTAATGTGAGTACATGTGAACTTTAAAACTGGGTACATAGCGGTAAAGAGATATTTTTAATATGTGACTATTAATGATAAACTAGTTATTTAATTTCTTTATATTAACTAGTTGCTTGATTGTGTGAATACTAAGTGAGATTAGTATGTGGATAGTTTGTAAGATGGCCTTATGGCATTGATGTTAGATGTGACACATAGTCACATGAAATAGTTATGACGGGTAGATTGAAATAGGGCAGGTACATGATAAATTTGGAGGCATTCTGGATTATCATGGTATCTTGAATAAAACTGATGAGTCGGAGGCATTCCGATCACCCAACAAGATGTTGGATATTACTGAACTGGAGGCATTCTGGTTAGTAAGATGAAGATAGGTCACTTTGGCTGAACACTGTGGCAATGGGGGTTCTACTGAATCGGAGGCATTCCGGTTAGTAGGGCAAAATGGGGTCTCGTTGGATTGGAGGCATTCCGAACAACTTGACGGGTCGAATAGACTATGAATGAATGTGATAGAATCACCGAAGAGGTGATTGATGTATATGAATGAGATAGGGTTACCACGGAGGTCACTAAAGTATATAGATATATATATATATATATATATATATATATATATATATATATATATATATATATATATATATATATATATATATATATATTTATATACCTATTAAATGTGATTATTAATAAATGTGATTATTTATATACATTAATATCGGGTCTAAACCCATGTATCTCACGAGACTATTTTGTCTCACGTACTACTTTGTTTTTGGCTATGTACTCAGGTTCAGGATCGATGGATTAGAGGGTCTCGTTAGAAGTGGCCTTGTGTTGATTAGCTCGGGAGCTCGTAAGTAGTTCTCGTTTATCCTATGGCTATGATATTGTTTTTGTAACACCAGCTTTAATACTCTGATAAACTTTGATGATTTTGTTAAACCGTAGAAATTGGGGAATATCGGAATTGTAAAGTTTTCATTTAAAAATATGTTTTAAAAAGTGTTTTGAAAATTGAGGTGTTACAACTTGGTATCAGAGCTATAATTTAAGTGAATTAGGTTGGATGTCCATCCTAGTCTTAGACTGTAGCAATAGGAATGTAAGATTCCTTGAGATCGATAGGTTGACCTTGAGACTTTATGTTAAGTTTAGGGTTGAACCTAGGGGACCTATAGAAGTTGTTATGCAGTGTGCAATATGAGTCTTTTGAGACCGTAGGGCATTAGTATGATAGGGTCGACCCCTATGAGAAGTGCCATGTTTTGATCTAATTGTGTTGTTTTTGATCTAATTGTGTTGTTTTTGACTGTTGAGCTGACCGTTTGAATCTTGTTTGTTGAATACGTTGGTATGGCGAAAGAATGAATGTGAAAAGTGGACGAGCTCCACTAAATTGGGAAGAGTTATGAATGAGAATGTGAACTAGACTATTGATAACCGTATGAAGGAAGAGTCATCGAATGTCGAAGTCCGTGGTGAGAAGTAGCTACATAAAGAGGTAGCCATACCTAGTCGGAAGAAATGGAAGGATGTTGTATAAGGTTGTCATAGCATGTAAAACCGTTGAGTAAATCGGAAGTTCTGAACCGGAGGTCACGATTGGAGGATTCGGTAGATTGAGCAAGTGCTAAAGAGTAGCAAGCGAAGAAAGAAAGATATGATAAGTTTGACATCCATATAATTAAAGGGTGAGGCGTTGACACGGTGGAACGTGTAGTATGAAACTTTTGGAAAGAAAGTGCGGTATAATATGTTGTGAAAGGAACTCACGAGTGAGTTGAAAGGGGAAGTCTTCCCGGAAGGAAATCTAGAGGGGGGTTCATGATGCAGCCTCAGAGATCTTAGGTGAAGATTGATGTTATGTGATTATGGCTTAATTGTTTGGTTGTTGCACGAATTGGTGCTTTTAGAAATTGGAGACGAGTCGTACGACATGGGGATTTATTTTTGGGAATAGTCTTCCCGGTTAGTGATGTGTGTGGAAGCATGTATTGGAAAGGACTATAGACAAGTGTGTCGCATATAGTAAGGATATAAGGGTTGATACTAATATGTAAAAAGGATGAGACACGAGATATGGTGAGTATTTCTAACAGAAATGTAGTAGTACAATGAAGTACTAAGTCTTGATAAGAATTATTACTATGGATGAATTTTTTTTTTTTGGAATAGGATCCTTGGAAATGGAATTTGGATATTCGGCGGGAATCCGAATAAGTAATGTAATATTATGCGTGAACGGTAAAGGAAAGAATGACTAAGGTATAGTGATGCCTTAGAATTTATGAATGGGAAATATGTGGAAAAGAATAAGTGTCAGGAACGACGAATTTGATCGTTGAAAGCGGTTGAGTAAAAAAAAAAAAAAAAAAAATTGGCATATAGCCATGTCAAGTTTTGTGACAATAACGATGAAGTCGATATCAACGGTAGGAAAACAATTATTGGTTACATGTCATGGTAATGACATGACGGTATGGGGCATGGGGTAGTGTGAGACTACGAATGGAAAATAAGTATTTTAAGTATCGCGATGTATAAAGACGAGAGTATGGAAAGTTGGGCCAATGTGTGCCAAGTCATGAGTTACAAATGTGGACCGGAGTCGATTGGTCGACTTAAGATGACCGGGTTGACCGGTGAACTATGGTTGAAGGAATAGATTGATAGTTACCCCGGTGGTGACAAAAGATTTGGAAAGTTGATTAATAGGGAAATGAACCGTTTAAGGGTGATTAGTGTGTGAGTGAGACGGTAAATGGGAATCGGAAATTTTATTGGTTACCCGCGAGGTACAATGCTTGTGCATTATATGATGGCTTTAAAGGCATGTGATAATGAAAAAGGTAATGTTATATGAAACGTATTAAGTAGTATGTCCGACGAGAAACGTGTGAATATGGAAGAAAATGATAACGCGATGTTATGAAAAATGTGCTGAATTGCATGGTGAATAAATGGACGATTAAAAGGGGTAAGATAGGGGTAAAGTAAGTGATGTGAAAAGGTGTATACTAGTGAAGTATGCATGGTAGAATAAGAAAGAAATGATGTGATTAGCTCGGGGGATCCCCGGCTACTATGATGTTTGGGGGTGGAATCGGTTGGGCGAATCCCAATGGTTCCATTCCGAGATTGGAGATGTTCCAATCACTGTGACAGCTTGGATCATGATGGATTGGAGGCTTTCCAGTCATCTTGATGTGATAGTTGATTTATGGATTGTTATGTCCGTATGATAATGTTTATGTATTAATGAGATGAATGTAGGACCATGTGGTTAATTTGTATTGTTATAATTTTACGTGTTAAATAAGAAGTTGGTTTGCTAGTGCGGGTTGCATTAGGTCATGTATGGGTAGGAGATGCCTACGGTTTATAGAATATGAGGAAAGAGAACTCCTAGAGACCAATTTATTACTTGGTAACCAAGGTATGGTAAAATTTCGTGAAAATTGTAGAATGTGTTGCGGTAGAGGATTTAATACCGATGTTTGAGAATAAAAAGTTATGAAATTGATCGGTGGGGGTACAAAGATGGTTGAAGGAATACTAAGTGATAGTATGAGTGACCAAATGAAGGTCAAGAAACGGTAAATGTTAGTGTGACCTTTAAGTAAAGGTGCGACTCTCGGATTATTTGGGGAGGACCTTAAGTAAAAAGGAAACGGGAACAATTATTAAGGAAATAATGATGAGTAAAACCGGAAGTGATAAATTGCGGGTAGTACCTCGTGAGTAGAGAATTTATTAGTTGGGAGAAGTATGGTTGACTTTATGCAAAAGTCAAAATTTATCAATTTGTGATTGGTTGACTCATGATGACCGGGTGAAAGAAAAGTTAGAAGTTTTAGTAATGATAGAATGGATCGAATAAGGACGGTTGATGAATGAGTAGATTGGTGGGAAGCACTAGAAATGATTATGTGTATACCGTGTGGTATAATGTATAAGTAAGAAAACTGAAAGTAAATTGTGAAAGAAAATGATAGCATGATGCTAAGTGTAATAATGCATACATGAATTGTATGAAAGATGGAATAGTTTTGTATGAATCACTTTGGATTGGAGGCTTTCCGATCATTGTGACAGTTTGGGCCCTGATGGATTGGAGGCTTTCCGATCATCTCGGTGGCATAGTTAAAGTATGATTTGATGTATCAGGAATGTGAGGTTATATCTGTTGTATGTAGAACTTTATGGTTAATTATCATTATAATTTTATGGAAAATGAGAATTTGGGTTGAAAACGCGGGTCGTGTTTAAGTAGAAGTATGAGTAGGGGATACCTACAAGTTAATGGTTCATGAAAAAGGAATGCTTTAGGAAGCAAAGTGGTTAGTAGCCAATGAGTGGTGAAAGATGTATATCGGGTGGTTAGGCCACAATTGGATATAATTGAGGCTCTAGAGCCGGTAATCGGGAAATTCAAGTATAGTATAAGGATGCTTGAAGGAAATTATAAAAGGTATAAGTAATCGGATGGAAGTTAAAAAGTAATAGAGATTTGGTATTGATTTAAATGGAAGTTGTTAATCGATTGTGGAAATCGAACTCGAGGAAAAAGGGAACAATTGAGAAAGGAAATCTAGATAGGAAATCGGGAATGAAAAGCTTGGGAAGCGATGCCTTAGTAATAAAGAATATGTGGAATTTAGCAAGGATAAGGGCATAATGTATCACATATAAAGTCAAGGTTAGTCAACTAGTACATTGTTGACTTTGGTCAAAATTGGATTTTTACTTTCGTTTAAAATGATTAGTCAAGGATAAGGGCATAATGTATCACATATATGTGTGTTTGATAGTGGTGGATTGATTAACGGAAATAATTGTAGTCAAAGGGTGCGACTTTGACCATTGGGTATTTCGAATGGAACCTAGAAATCGAGTATGATTATTGTTGGACCACGAGTGTAAGATTGATGGTTAAGGAATTGATGATTAATGGAACCACTAATGGATAAGGAAAGTTTCCAAGATATCGTTGACTTTGTGCTTAAGTCAAAGATGGAACAATGTTGACAATTTGGTCAAAGCGAGGGTTTGACTATCATTTTGGTCAAATGGTTATTAGTAATGATTGGGTCATATCATCCCAATGGGAGTAAGGAGTTTGGTTAAATGATGAGAAAGGTTAAGGTCAAATTGTGAAATTTTAACCCGTTCGGGTATTAGGAACTCAAGTTTGGATCTTTGGCCCGTTTGGGTATAACGGGTCGAGTGGGCGATTAAATGCATAAGTATTATCGAATCATAATTTGGGAGTGGAATGAGGATTGGAAATCCTTGAGTTGATTCCGAGGACGGAATCCTTTTAAGGGGTGGATAGTTGTAACGACCCGAAATTTGAACAAAATAAATTATGGGAAAAAATATGATAAATAAGGATAAATCGTTTAAAACACGTAGGAATTGGTTTCGTGTCATTTGGACATCGTACGAGGAAGTTATGGGCGAAACCGAGTCGTGCAAGAAACGAAAAAGTGCAGCCTGCGCTGCATTGCAAGTTCGCGACGCGAACTTATGTTCGCGGATCGTGAAGTCGAGGCAGGGAAATTGGTAGCTAGCCGTGAAGAGTTCCCGATCCATTCCCGATCGCGAATTATGCGTGTTCATGGAAGTTCGCGACGCGAACTTCTGATGGCGATCGCGAACTATTGACGAGCAGTATTAAAACGGGTTTGAGCTAGGGTTTCTTCATTTTCCACCCAATTGTGGTGCAGCCGATCCTAGAGAGAGAAAGAGGCGATCTTGGCGTTCTTGAGCTCAAATATTCACCATCTTGAAGGATCTAAACATCAAAGGTAAGATTTCTTGATTGTTGATGTTATCTAGTTAGTTATGAACTTTATTTGGGGAAATTTGGTGGTTTAGGTAACCTACCAAGTCATCTTTGGAGAAGATGACTTAGATGAGTGTAGAACACTCTTTGTAAGCTTAAGAACCTTGTGTTCTTCTTGGATCTGCGCTTTGTTGATAGAAATCTTGAGCTAGGGTTTTGGGGTTTCACCAAGTTGGATGAACTTGGTGTTAAGAATGATGTTATGGAGTTATTGGTAACTAGTTGTGGATAATAACTAGATTTTATGATGATATGGATGATAGGTCAAGAAGACCTAAAGATTGGTGACATTTCACAAATTGGATAGCAAGGATTCGTGTTGATAGACACGATTTGGAGTTAGCTTGGCTAAGGTGAGTACATGTGAACTTTAAAACTGGGTACATAGCGGTAAAGAGATATTTTTAATATGTGACTATTAATGATAAACTAGTTATTTAATTTCTGTATATTAACTAGTTGCTTGATTGTGTGAATACTAAGTGAGATTAGTATGTGGATAGTTTGTAAGATGGCCTTATGGCATTGATGTTAGATGTGACACATAGTCACATGAAATAGTTATGACGGGTAGATTGAAATAAGGCAGGTACATGATAGATTTGGAGGCATTCTGGATTATCATGGTATCTTGAATAAAACTGATGAGTCGGAGGCATTCCGATCACCCAACAAGATGTTGGATCTTACTGAACTGGAGGCATTCTGGTTAGTAAGATGAAGATAGGTCACTTTGGCTGAACACTGTGGCAATGGGGGTTCTACTGAATCGGAGGCATTCCCGTTAGTAGGGCAAAATGGGGTCTCGTTGGATTGGAGGCATTCCGAACAACTTGACGGGTCGAATAGACTATGAATGAATGTGATAGAATCACCGAAGAGGTGATTGATGTATATGAATGAGATAGGGTTACCACGGAGGTAACTATAGTATATAGATATATATATATATATATATATATATATATATATATATATATATATATATATATATATATATATATATATATATATATATATATATATATATATATATATATATATATATATATATATTTATATATATATTTATATACCTATTAAATTTGATTATTAATAAATGTGATTATTTATATACATTAATATCGGGTCTAAACCTATGTATCTCACGAGACTATTTTGTCTCACGTAATACTTTGTTTTTGGCTATGTACTCAGGTTCAGGATCGATGGATTAGAGGGTCGCGTTAGAAGTGGCCTTGTGTTGATTAGCTCGGGAGCTCGTAAGTAGTTCTCGTTTATCCTATGGCTATGATATTGTTTTTGTAACACCGACTTTAATACTCTGATAAACTTTGATGATTTTGTTAAACCGTAGAAATTGGGGAATATCGGAATTGTAAAGTTTTCATTTAAAAATATGTTTTAAAAAGTGTTTTGAAAATTGAGGTGTTACAGCTTATGTTATTTTTCATTATGTTATTTTGTTAAAGAGATTATCTCACCAATACCTTAAAATATGAGATAATAAAAATTGAATGAACGAAAATTTTTCGAACATAAAGAAAAATATGTATATATCACACATTAATGAATTTTTTTTATACATATATTAAATACAATTTCAATTATAAATGACATGAATGAAAAGTTTTAGTTTATTTAAATCTCTTATCTCATATTCTTATGACATAAGTTAGAAAATCTCTTGTTAAAAATCCAACTTAAAATCCCCTAAACTGGGTCTCTAATCCCTTTACGAGAGGATCAATCTCAGTGTAACCGTCAGTTTTGCGAGTTTCCTGAAGTCGGACGCAGGAGAAACTCCGTTGCCACAAGGAGATATTTTATTTACTCATAAGGATTGAACTTGTAACATGCTGAAAAAAATTTCAATTTTTTAGAGACCAAATTTAATCATTATGAAACCATCATTATAGTTTATTTGTACTTTTTTACTAATTACTCAAATTCATTTTTATTTGTTATCCAATCATTGGTATCTATCTATTCACTACAAATGTCTTTGTTCAAAAAAAGTTAAACAAGAAAATTCTGTAAAAACAATTTTTGTTTTGTTTTAGTACAACTTTGTTTTGTGACACTATTGTTCTGCATATAAATATAAAAGAGTGCCAGAGTGAGTAAAGCTGGTAAACAGTTGGAAGGACACATTATCTTGGCGCTTTGTTTCTAAAGGAAAGCTCCCCACCATCTCTTTTCTGGTTAGTTAAACCCCCACATGTTTCTTGTTTTACCTTGTCCCGAATATGTCATCTGTTTTTTTAATCAACTGTTTGTTTTACATTTCAATTATTTATAATCACAAATGGCATTTATCCAATTAAGCGGTACAGTGTGTTGATCGCCATCCTTGTGGTCAGAGTTGAAATCTCATTAATTATGGATACATATATTATTTAGGAATAGATTAGTATTTTCCGTTCAAAAAAATTATTTACAATCCAAAAAATATTATTTACCAAGACGGTCCACCTTATAAAGTATAAACATTTACAATTATATATTCGTAGAACTTATTTTATATTACTTATTTTGAAACGGAAAAAGTATACTATTTTGCATTTTAATCTACAATACAAAGTTCGACAAAGATTATAATAGGAAGGACGTTAGTAGCACTACCTCGAACTTTTCACCAGCGGGTGCTTCTTTCCATCTACGTATTTTCTTGTTGCATTCTTGAACAAATTTTGGTTCCATCACAAGACATCAAACAAGCAATCTTTCTTAAATATTACTCCGTAATTTATTGAAAAATAAAATGGCTCGGTTATCTTGATCATATGTCGGTTGGATTCTAGCATGCACCGATGACACCACCCTTTTCATCTCATTAACGTCACTTTCTTTGTATATTCAAGGTTTAAGGGTCACTTTCTATGTATATTCAAGGTTTAAGGGTCACTTTCTACTTTTCTAGGCTCTTAAGAAGATATTCTTGAATGTGGTGGTTTAATGGTTAGATTTATTATCTCTAAGCGTGAAATTCTTAAGAGGTACTAATTTTAATCCTTAAGAGTAAAAACATGCCCCTTTGTAGTCATTGAGGTTCACCCGAGACAACTGCGGGCTACCACCTACCTGCAAAGCAGATAGTTGTACAGTCGTACTAAGATTAGTCAGCTCACAAAATAATTCATAACTCAAGTCAGGCTACCAAAAAAATATAGTTAAAAGTTAGTCGATTAGCGTAGTTTTTTTCTTGTAATTTAGATAATAAAAAGAATGTAAATGTGTCCGTTCGTGTCTATGAAAATGAACATCACAAACAAACCTTGATTTGGAAGTTTTACATCATCTTTTTATTTTCTTATATTTTAAAACATAACTTAAGAAAAAATAAATAGCTAAAGCATACCGTTCCATTTAGATGATAATCTTGGAAGCTAGCCGAACCGCCCAGCACATTATTATAAGGTCTTGCCCCAAAAAGTTACATAACTTTAGAATGACAGATATATACTCATAAACGAGTCTTAGATATATATGCAAAACCATTACAAATCATCGATTTAAGACTCGTTTATGAGTACATTAAAATTTGAGTTAGAAAAGTCAAGCTTGTTAAAATATAGAGGGAATTATTGAATAGTTAATTTTAATACTTCGTATATTATTGAACTAGTTACATGACCCGCCCGAATGGGCGGGATTGCTTCGAGAAACTACGTGAGAGAATAACAATAACAAATGACTTAAGAATTTAAAAAAACAAATTGAAATTGATGATACCCATTTGTTTTTGTTAAATGATTGAAATACATAGTATTGTTTAAAGATGAAATAAAACTTCTTTATATACTACATTTGTTGTCGAGTTTGTATAATTGTAATCTTTGTCACAACATATAACCTTCAATCCTCTCTTGCTTTTAACTCTTGAGACAGCCACATACAATTGACTATGTGAGAAAACTGGTTTTTTAAGAAACAAACCAACTTGGGACAAAGTATGGCCTTGACTTTTATTAATAGTCATAGCGAAGCATACTTGAACAGAAAATTGTCTTCTGTTCAATTTGAAAGGCATCTTATTGTCTGAAGGGCTAATAACCAGCGGGGGATAGCGCAAAATGTACCCACATTTCCGCCGGATATGATATTACATTCGATTGCATTTATTCCCATTCGTAATATCTGTAGCCTTGTTCCATTGCATAAGCCTGCTTTCTGATCAATGTTTCGCATTAACATAATTGGAGCACCAATCTTTAAAATCAACTTATGATGCGGGACACCAGACATATTTATACTGTTTAAAAAATCAGTGGTGTAGAGATCCAGGTTAAACATAGTATCATCTTCATCTGCAGCGGATACCGAGTCTGAAGACATGTATTCCTTTAGATCTCCTGGAATTAAAGAAAGCATCCGTTCATTTATTATGTCAACCATTTCGTGCGTGGGTGCCAGAATGACTCTTTCTTGAAAGAAACTCGGGGTCCATAGATTGTGTAGCAAATTAGGATATGTTTCTTGAATAATGGACCCAACAATATCATCGGACTCTGGAATTAACATTTCATCCGGGAACTGAATAGATGATTCACCATCATTGTCATCACCTGTGTTAAAATCATTGTGAAAAATTGAAGATTAATAATAATAGTAATAGATTTAAAAATAAAATAAATAAATACAAATCTATGGAAAACTTCACCATATATACCTATCATTCCGTTTCCAATATCTAAAATCCAATCTGCGAATTCTTTTATTTCTCCTCTTTCAACTTCAGATGCTCCTGAACCCAACCTCATGTTGACTGTTAAATTAAAGACAGTGCAATGTTCCCAAAGGTAAGAAGCGTTGATTGTTGCATGAACCACGTCCTGTCTGCTACCATGTGGAATAACAGGAAGAATTTGCCGAAAATCACCACCAAACAAAACAACTTTTCCACCGAATACATTTTCTGATGGTATAGAAGGGTCTTCCCTGCATATATCTCTCAGAGTTCTATCAAATGCCTCGAAACAAAAGCGATTTATCATTGGTTCCTCGTCCCAGATAATTAGCTTCGCTTGTCGTATCAACTCAGCAAGGTCGCCATCAGCGGATATGTGACACATTGAGTCTTCCAGCACGTTAATCGGAATTGCAAACCTGGAATGAGCCGTCCTACCACCCTCCAACAAAAGTGATGCAATACCACTTGAGGCAACATTCAAAACTATAGAACCCTGTGAACGTAATGCAGCTGACAGAGTTCTATATAGGTAAGTCTTGCCAGTACCACCATAACCATATATGAAGAACATTCCACCAGTGTTATTATGAGCAGCATCCATAACTTTTTTGTAAATACCTTTTTGTTCTAATGTCAAACTGCCAAAAAGTGTTCGGTGTTGCTCCCTTAATACTTCTTTGTTGTAAGATTGCTCGTCATATATTAATCTGTTATAATTGTCCATTGT
Organism: Calendula officinalis; assembly: GCA_963853835.1. Classification (NCBI taxonomy): domain Eukaryota; kingdom Viridiplantae; phylum Streptophyta; class Magnoliopsida; order Asterales; family Asteraceae; genus Calendula; species Calendula officinalis. The sequence goes on along the minus strand of OY970829.1, from coordinate 71,908,645 downwards.
GTATTCTTCATTTGGGTATGGCATATTCGAAAAGGATTTTAAACTCTTGTTGTTACACAGCAACATGTGTTCAATATACGTAAGGCATATATTCATCCTTTGTGTGTCAGACAGTTCTAAATCTGCATTTTTACAGGTTTTGTAAATAAAAAAAGTATAATTAAGCTGTCATAATGATATCATTATTAGTTTGAGTTTTAAATGTAATAAAATAATAAGTAATACCTGGATCATTATGTTTCCTTCGTTCAACGTTTAACACATCTTCGGCCAAAACATGCCATGTTTTTTTCCCACACAAACTCGGGGCGAGACATACTATCAGTCATGAGGAGCGTGACAAAAAAGGACCGCAGATAATCACCCATTCCCCACAAACTTGCTTCTAACAATCCGTCGATGTATTCCTTGTCGTCCTCGAGAAGTCCACGAGCATAGCAAGCGTCTCTATATGTTGTATAAAGAACACCGCCGTATGACTTGAGGGCATCCCAGTTTGTAGGACCTGGGACCTTGTTTAGTAATATACGTAAATAATAAAGCTCACCCCATGAGGTTGGTACATGATGTATACGTCCAAGACTGAGTCCTCGTTGCCTTCTTTGCCAAATACGTTGCTGCTGGTTCCACACGTAATCCTTTTGGGATCTCAACATAAAGGAGCTTCTTTGCTTCTTCATCTCTCTCGTTTAGTTCCATCCACCCAATAAATTTTGTTTCGTTTACAGATGACTTATCTAACGCGTAATCAATACTTTCCCTTGCATCAAATATTACAGACTGTTCATTTTCTAAATGAAAGGGCAACCTTTCGACGGAGGGTGTCCTGTAGTGAATATCAAACTGAAAAATACGCCAAGATGCCTCACATGCTGAAAGATATCTACAATCATAATACTCTTTTACTTCGTCGATCTCTTCACCCTCCACAGCAACCGTAACCCTGTCTGGTCCCTTGTTTACGTACTTAAAAAGATATTTAATGGAGCCAATCTGGTTGCACCATTCAACGTTTATATGAGACTGGTATTTCCTAAGCAAACCTGGATTGTATGGAACGACAAAGCCATTGTGCAAATCAATTCCATTTTTTCTTACAGTATTACCGTCATTTCTTCTCTTGTAAATTGCGTATCCACTTTCACCGATAAATGTCGATTCGTTAAACTGTTTTGGGAAGTTTTTGTACATTTAAAATTAACTGTGCAAGGGCATCTTGGATTATCAGCACCGCATGGGCCATGCATCATATGATCTGTAACAATCTGGTACAACTCCGGATCTTGATCTTTATCGGGTATCTCTGCTGATATAAATTCATCTATCTTTGATTCGGTGGTTATCTTATCATGTGACTCAAGCCATAATAATATTTGGCAATGCGGAAGACCACGTTTTTGAAACTCAATAGTGTTGACAACTGTGACATAAAAAAAATTAATATTAAAAAATAATAATAATTAAAAACTATTTAAATATAGAATTACAAATTTCAGTAATTGTGTTACCTCCTCTAACTCTTCCAAACGTATTTTTCTCTTTGAATTCCTTTATGAGGCAGTCGAGCTTGATTTTAAACACTCTACTAATAATATCGGGCGATCTACAGATTTCAATCATTTCTTGGACATTTCACGTGCAATCTCAGGCCAATTCGGGTTACATGTAAATGTTATGAATAGATCAGGGTAACCAAAAAAACTTACATATTGTCATGGCGTCTAAGTAGTTCTGCATCATATACCTTGGACTTCCAGTAAAGGACGAGGGTAGCACATACTTTTTACCACGTAATTTCACCCCATTATCTTGATTTTGTGCCAAAATTGCTAATTTCGAATACGTCTCAGTTCTTAGGTCTTTTTGCTGTGTACGTATGTATCTCATCCTCTCAGCCTCCACCATCATTTGTGCGTCTACTATGAATTGCTGTAACAATCGCCTGCCATTTAGTATCATTGAGAATTGATTTCTCCTGTCTTGCAGACGATATGCGAACCACTCTCTCATTGTTACTCGCGAACCTTTGTTTTTTTCGTTAAAATCACTCACGCTTTGGTGGTAAATATCCACCCGATAGCCATCTTCTACATATGGAAATAATAATGGGTACTGCAATGCAAGGTATAATACATGCAGCTCACTAATTTGTTTAAGTTTTCCATTTTGTCTGTGGAGGATAATATCCCTTTTACTGGCTGTGGAGTCAAAATCCCCAACAATTAATGCAGCTACTTCGGATGCAGTTGGTAGATTGTGGTTTCTTCCATCTCGTGGCCTACTACCAATAAGCCTAAGCTTAATATTTTTGTCATTTGATGACTTTATCATTTGACCTGCCATCCGAAACTTGGCAACCAATGAATTGATGGAATCAAACATGTCTCGAATCTGAGTCGTAAGCTGTTAGTTTATCTCATTAGAAGCTGTTGATGTACATCTACCATTGCTGAAAGGAAACAACTATAAGTATTAGAAAATGTAAATTTTATATTAGAGAATTTCTCATGTAAAATTCGATTTTAGAAATTTCATAGTAATGAATTATTTATAAGAATACAATTTACCTGACAACTTGTATACGATTTCGAATCTCGATTTCCGTGTCATATATATAAAGTTGGCAAAATTTAGGCTTTTTTCCATGTTCCGGCATAAGATCTCCCAATCTGTGTGGATTTTCTCCGTTTATCCTGAAGCAATACGGGCCGCGTCCAACATTAACAGACTCGTCTTGTTTACCACCCATAGAGGTGAAAGCGAACATTGAGTTATATCGCCGTATATTGTTAATAAAAGAAGCGCTCTTTGGATGTTCTTTTGTAATAAGTTCTTTCAACAATTTTGGTGATTCAATAATGTCAACATCCGCTTAACTTTACCCCTCATGCAACATAGTGAATATGATTGTTCTTTTGAATTGTATCCTCCCCGACTCTTTTCTAAAAACCAAAGCATAGCACCACAAGAGGAGCATTCAAAAGCTGGATCTCCATAATCAATGTATTCTGCATTAAATTAGGTTGAAAAGTTTTATGTTGTGTTTTTTATGGTAAAGTAAATGAGCACGTGAAACAATGAAAATAAAATTTATTAGCGTTTGAAATTCCAACATATGCATTACTTTCTAATTGTGGTTCATTTCCTTGTTGGGGCAACGTAAAATTAAAACTACGTGAAGATTTAATATCAATTTTTTTGACCTTTTTGTGAGGCTGTTTTTCCTTAGCACAAGAAGTATCTCCTGTTACACATCATAAAGTGCACCAATTGTGTATCATTAGTTTAACATTAATTATATTACATTTTTGTTTTAACATATGTCTATGTTAGTAAAGTGAACAATATCTTAATAAAAAAAAAGTAAAACGAACATCTTGCATATTTGATTTTTAAAATAAAGTAATATATCTTAATTATATTACTTTTTGCCCATTCGGATTGATATATGGGAAATGGTGAAGTACTTGTTGTTGGTGTTGTGAATGATACATTTTCCCATTTGTTAGTTTCATAAGGTATATTTAAAGGTGAACCTAATTGTATAAATTGAAATGGTTAAACATGATTAAAATATAAGTTATTTAAATGATCAAAATCATCTAAGTAAATGCATTAAATTTGTTAGATATAAATACAACTTACATGTTGATAAGTGACCAATACTTGGATATATCATAGGCATCGGTGATAAAAATGAGAGACCTAATGCAATATAATAAAAGATGTTAAAGTGTCACTCACAATTTGATAACCATTTTAGATGAGTTGATAATTTGTGAAATAAGATATGACGTTAACCTATTATTACAATAACGAATAAGTAGCATATATTTATATTGATACCTTTTGATTCATTGTTGTTGACCGGTGTCGCTGTTTTTGTATTCTTTGGATGCCTCCCAGGACGTCGCTTAGTTAAATCATCTTGCATATTTGATTTTTAAAATAAAATAAAAAGTGAAGCAATGTAAAATTAACTGTGTGGTAAAAAAGTAAATTATTAAAATAGGAATAGATAAAATAAATTACATACGTTCACTAATGGGCATAAGTGATCTCCTTCCGACAGGTCTTCCAGGTTTCCTTACCACATTTGGAAACTCATTTGGCAACGCTGATATGAAAAATAGGTAAAAATTTATTAAATAGTTAGACACTTTATATAATATCAATATGTGAACTAACTAAATAAAAAACTAACCTTTTTTTGAAGGCCTTCCCATTGGTCTTTTAGAGATATCATGTATTGGGGTGTTGGAGGAAGAGCAATGTCCATGTATTAGTGATTCTACTTTGAGGCTTGAAATGTTTTCTGGCGAATTTTCATTGTTTTCCACCCACTTTTTTCTTTTTCCAATTTTTTATATTATTTTGTAACATAGTGTCATTTGTAGTGTGATTATTTTTTTCCATGAAATCTTTATAAACCTGTATGTAGTAAAAATAAAACATATATTCACAAATAAAAGTTAAAGGATGATAAATAAACGAAAGCATATAAATTAAAGATGCTCAATATAATTGGGTGGTAATATGAAATTTGTTGAAGGTTTAAAAAGGAATATAAAACAAAGCACACAATTGTTATATTCTCATAAACATTTTATATATTTAATATAATTAAGTAAAAATGTTAATTGACTAATAAAGTAAAAATGTAACAATCTGGTACATACTTATGCGCATGAAGTTTTTTTTGTTGGTAAAAATGTTAATTGACTAATTAGGTAAAAATGTAAAACTACAATTCTTTAATTGCATTCAGACAGTTCAAAATGTTCACCCTTGAAAACGTGCCCTAATTGCTTTCGTCTATACTTCAGTAGAAGCAATCAAAAGCTCCGATGGACTGCAACTGCAAATTAACAATGTTCTCACCAAATGAAATCTGAATTATACATTACGCAAACCCTAATAGCTTCTACATTTCTCGAGCAACACTGATGAGTTTGAACTTAGGGCTCAAAAGTCGTCGAACATTCACAGTTAAAAGGAAATTCGTATCAGAAATTATGCGGGGGTTAAAATTCGGGGGTGATCTCATGTATTTTCCAAAGTCTGAATCCGAATTTCACGGTGTAGAAATCTTGTTGTCTACATCGTCGGAATTCATGGATTGAAGTGAAGAATATCCTATAACTGCTTTCTAGAAATTAATCAATTTAAGAGTTAGGGCTACAAATTGCTGGTTATATATGGAATGATCAACAATTTCGAATTAGGGAAACAAGATAAATAGGGAAGATTCCTACGACGTCCTCCATCCGTGAACGGGATAGAGGTACTTCTCCTTTGATCGATTCCTAAATTTATATTATCATTTCATTATCTTGTTTATTAATTTTTCCCGGAAACGTTTTCCACAGAATTTAGCGATCAGTGGGAGCAAACCACATTGGCCGCCGGAGATCCAGAATAATTGAGTTTAAATGAACTTAAACGCTATCTATCGAATTGTGCCACCTTACCACTAATTAAGTCTGTGAATATATAAGGTAAAAGAAAGTAACATACATTACAATGTGTTAAAAATATAACAGGTTTTTTTGTGTACCTTTGAAACTGCAGTGACGACCAATTGTTAACGACTTGAAGGATTCTGGAATTTGACTGCGTTTATAAGGTATGTACAAAATAACGTGTTTATCATTTGATTTATAAGGAAGTTTGGTTGTTTTTGGTTTTGAAACAATTTCTTGAGCGGATTTGGGCTATAATTAAGGAGATTTGATATATAACAAACACTGATTGTTGTTTCCTAAAATTATGCAAAATTGGTGTAATCTCAACATATGATTTGCTAATTTAGGGGATATCTTCTGCATTGCACAACACGAGTTATGAAAAAAAAAAAGAAATGAGGTGTATTATACCGCCCATTTTAATAATTACATAGTTTAAGATTAAGTACAAGAAATTAGTTATGAACACTTACATTTGATAACATCTTTACCACTTCTGGCCATTATATCAGATACAAAAGTAGCATCATAAATAAAACCGTGTTAATCAATATTGACATTATGCTTGTTTAACGTGTTGTGTGAATTGGATGCATAATTTGACATAAGGCATACCTTGTTTGATGCTGCAGAATGAAAAAGCTTGGAGACTGCGAATTATGAAGGAGCAAAGTGTTTTCTAGAAGTGTATGGGTGGACACCTTGTAACAAAGCTTATATAATGAAGAGGTAAATACCGAAATTCCTGAAATTTCTTTAAAGTGGTTTTGATATTATCATAAATTCAACTGTTTAACGGAAAATGGCAAAAATTTTATAAGTATATTTTGTTTGAATTTCGGGGATATAAATTAACGCTTATTTCCTCAATTATGGTATTCTTTAAATAAGGATACTAATTGATTCTGAATCCGGTTTTTAGAAGAAAATATTGTTACCTTTTATCAAATCAATTATTTAGGATATGATTTGTTAGGAGATAATATATTGGATTAATGGAGATATTCGGAAAACAAAATTGAACGTGTCTTCATACATATAAACTACTCAGATCATAACTTAAATGGTGGAAACAAAAATCATTAAAGTCGGTTATTAATTAATTAATTGCCAAAACTATTTACATTATGAGAGTAATCAAATATAGCCAAAAATATACCAGCCATTGAATTAAACCACCATCTTCGTCATGAGAAATAATCCTGTAACATATTAGTAATAGCATAACTTGTAGTATCTGCATCCTATACTAATAAAAGATTACCACATAATGCCATTAAACAAAAACTCAAAAATATAAAAAAAAACTTAAATAAGCACATATTCTAAACCAAGTCTTAAAATATAATAATTATTTCTAAAGCATATAATGAAAAACAAAAAACAGTAACACAAGTCTTAAAAATAAGATAAACCAAACCGAGCAAAAAAGTTTAACAAAATCGTATCAACCAAAAAAAACCACAAAGAAGGAAAGACAAAATGTTTAAAAAGTTGAATTGCGCTAATTTATGAGCCTCAATCTCGTGGTTCGATTTTCACCTGAACAAATCCCTCCGAATTCTGATTAGTGTTTTCACCCTCATCATCTGTGTCCAAATCATCTAGATTAATAATGAAACGACGTTTCTTATTTGATGAATCCCCCCCACTTCCAGATGCTCCTTCCACAAAAGGTGGTGTTTGCATATCGAAAACACGGTTTAGACTTGAATCCTTCATGCTGACTTTCCTGATCAAGCTTGAAGGAGTGGTGAAATCCTCCAACTGTTCATCCTCCACCTCCTCCACATGCACATACAACTAAATTAGTTGTTTATAGTAATTATATTAATAAGTGATCGGTCAAATGGTGTATAATATGTTTACCTCATCAACAACATCATCAACAACCAGGTCTTCAATAAAATCTTTCTTGAAATGTGTAATTAATTCAAGATCATCAGACAAACCAGTACATCGGTACGTACGGTTCCTTGCTTCAACGTTTTCCGTAGAGACGAAAAGCTTGAAAAGGAATTTCTTCCCAACAACATTTTGTAACTCAGCTGGGAAATATGATTTAGTATCCTTCCCATATCTCTCAATCAAGTCCAACGCGTTTAGGCCAGATAGCTTTTGAAAGTAGCTGTTGAAAAAAACAACCGCAGCGGTACCGGTCTCATCGATGAGCCTCAAAATAACTTTAAACCTATTATAAAATAAATTTTTGTATTTTATAAATCATAATTCTACAAAAAATTGATATAATGCTTAAACAGATGTCACATATAATTGTTTTTATTTTAAACCTCGATGTCGCTTGTACATTGCCATGGTCCGCACACACATAAGAAGTATTCCGACCCTTTGTTGTAACGACGTCCACTCTCTTGTTGCATTTTTTACATGCTGTATATACCCAACCCAACTGGTCGTGACCCGACTGGTCGTGGACACAGTAAACCGTTGCATATACAACACATTCAGAATCTTGTTTTAGTAAGAAATTAAATGTAGTTAATTTAAATACAACAATATATATATATATATATATATATATATATATATATATATATATATATATATATATATATATATATATATATATATATATATATATATATATATATATATATATATATATTCATGGCTGGGGTATGACTTAATCAGTTCTAAAATTAAGTTAATTTAAATACACCTTTAATATTTATATAAATATATATTTAGATTTAGAATAATTTATAATCATAATAGTTTATGAATGGTCGGTATATTCACCTTCTTAACTTCGGGAATTTGACCGACCATTGTTTTAACTGAATTCTTGAAAAAATCATTTATAGTAACCACGTTAACGTCACGAGCAAATGTTTCAATTTTAAATTGATCTTGATGCTACCCCTCTTGGTTTTGAACTCTGCAATATCAAATAAAGATGACAAATTGTATAATTTCAACATATTTTATAATTTTAATTGGCTAAGTTATTAAAAATAAATTACGAACTCTGATCTAAAATCAACAATTGCTGGATGATTTTGATCAATGATTATTTTAGTTCCAAACAACGCATTGTGGACGGCCATTTCACCTGCACAAATTAGTGGTTAAGTAGTAAGTTAGTTTTCTTTTTAACACAAATAATAAACTTATGCATAAAATGTATGATGAAAGTTGTTAATGTAATATGTAAGATAATCCATACCAAGATAGTATTTAACCTTGCCAAGTTGTAGTATGAACACAACATGGCCAATCTCTTCACGGTTTTTGGCATACTCATCCCACAGAGTGGCCCAAGTTTCCGAAAATGTGAATTCAACTTGTTCACCCCTGAAATGTATGACATAAAAACGTGAAAACTTTGAATTAAATTATAATGATTTAACTATATAAATTGTGTGTAGTACTTACTGAGCATCTTCCGCAACCACTGTACGTTTTAGCTTTTTCCCATTTTGAGTCCTAATTGTTTCGATGTCACATATACCCACGACTGATCCGATGACATCTGTTGAAGCATTCAATTAACAAACGTGTTGCCAAATGTTATAATATCGTATAATGTACCACAAAAACCTATATTAGAAAATTAGATAAACAAAATGTTACCGACTACATCTTCCTCAGAATAAGTATGACCCGTGTCCAACAATTTGCTATAGGGTTCAAGGACCAGACCATTTGTATTTGTGTCAATTGGCTCAATGCGAGTGACTATGGTGTTAAACCCAAATTGAATTTTGTAGCGGTGAGGTAACAATGGAAGCTTTCCACTATTCTCAATAATGGTGAAATCTGAAATGAAGTAACACTGCCCTTCTTCGAACAAAGGTTCATACTTGTGCATAAGTTCCTTTCTTATCACAACTTGTATCCTGTCACCCTGCAACAATCATGAATTTCTTTAGCATAATCCGCTAATAGAATATAATAAATTATAAGATACATAAAAATACCTTAACATCATGCAAAACCAAGTCGAGAGAATACGGATTATGCGCCTCATTTAACCTATGCGAATGCCAGATTGAGATACATCTGGCATTCAATGAAATGACACCCAGCCCGAAGTCAATTTCGCTGATTGGTGTAATCTTCTTTTGTATATCAGTCGCTAAAAACCAAAAAAGTTAATTGATGAGAAATGCACGCAAGTGGAATAGAGAACACAATAAAAGCAAAATTATTTTTAAAAACAATATAGGAATTCAACCTTCATCGCATTAAATTTAATATTAAAAAATATAAAATAGTGACCTGCAATACTTCCAGGACTATTGACCGCACCACGAAAACGTCTTGAACCTAAAACAACCCCAGCACTTCCTAACCTTCGCATATTGCCGACTGAGGCAACGGGTTTTCTTGTCTCGTTCATTTTGCCCTTCCCTTTGTCAGTTTTGTTGTTCATCTGTGAAATATAAAGTAAAGTTATCAACCCTGTTTATTATAGAAAAAATCATGTGAATACTATTTTTCTCAGAATTTATTGTGTTAAAACTAATTAGGCAGATCTAAATATTTACAGTTTATTTGTTGTTTAAAAATAAGCTTCCTCTTTTTTTCTGTTGATTTGTTGAATGTTGATACACAACCAGAAATTAACCTCATAATCAAAACAGAGTGTTAATATGTTAATACTGTTTGTTAAAAAAACGGTGTTAATCAATATTGACAGTATGCTCTATTAACGTGTTATGTGAATTGGACAAAGCATTTGACTGAAGACATACCTTGTGTTCTGCTGCAGATTACCAAAGCTTGGAGCGTATGAATTATGAAGGAGCAAACTGTGTTATAGAAGTGTCCGGTTGGACCCTTTGTAACCCTGCTTATATAATGAAGAGGTAAATACTGAAATCCCTGAAATTTCGTTAACGTAGTTTTGGTATTATCATAAATACAAAATTCGAATAATGGCAAAAATTTGAAAACCGGATTCCCTCACAATTATTATCTCCATAAATTTAACCGTATTTAATGAGATAATACAGTTACCTTATATCAAATCATTTGTTTAGGAAACACCATTTGTGGCTTTAAAATCGGATTCTATAACCATTTGTGTTCCTAAAATTTGGCCGTGTGATTTGATATTAAAAATTAGATAATCTGTTTTTTCTATAAAAAATCAATTGTTTAGGAAACGATTTATGTCTTTAAAACCGGATACTATAACAAACAATGTTTCCTAAAAATCGGATTTGAATTTAAAAATTAGATAATCCGTTTTTTCTATAAAAAATCAATTGTTTAGGAAACGATTTAAGGCTTTTAAAACGGATACTATAACAAACAATGTTTCCTAGACATCGGATTTGAATTTAAAAATTAGATAATCCGTTTTTTTATAAAAAATCAATTGTTTAGGAAACGATTTATGGCTTTTAAAACGGATACTATAACAAACAATGTTTCCTAAAAATTCGCCACTAAATTTGTTAGCAGATAATATCCTGGAATCAAGGTGTAATTCGAAGTATCAAATTGTTGTGCTGACGTGGACATAATGGTTAGTTACACATCAGCATTGATAGCCAATGGGAGGCGTGCATAATGACATGTGGCGAGTTAAACTCATGTCCAAGCTGCATATTAAATGTGTATAATGACATGTGGAATCAAGGTGTAATTCGAAGTATCAAATTGTTGTGCTGACGTGGACATAATGGTTAGTTACACATCAGCATTGATAGCCAATGGGAGGCGTGCATAATGACATGTGGCGAGTTAAACTCATGTCCAAGCTGCATATTAAATGTGGGATTGTTGAGAATTTAAGATATCCTCATTAGTTCAACACTTTTTTTTCATTACTACCAACCTTTTAACCATTTAAACACCTATATGGGTTACATGTTGATTTATCGCTCAATTCACTCTGACTAGTCACTTCACATGTTTTCGCTCTTAACGATCTCCGATATTAAAGAATCTTTAGAGTTGAAGAGAATAATTATTAATAATATAACATATGCCCCAGATGAATTAAATAATATTAATAAACTTTAATTTTTATTATTTTAGAAGATGAATTAAATATAATTTTCTATTTAAATGTAAATTTTATATTTACTAAATGTACCTTGAGCATACATTAGAAAAAAAACATTAATAAATAGCGAACATATCTTTTTTAATATTATACTACATATGAAACGTTTTCTATTGTTTATATAAAATAACTACTCCATATTACTATTACTACTATTAGGTCATAGTGGTGTGATTTCACACCACGCTTTTAGCTCATGTACCACAAATATAGCTTGATATATTTGTACAATTAGCTGTAAAATTTGTATTATATGGTATAAGAAGTAAAAATTGTGATGTTGAAATGAATTCCCATTAGATCATACATGATTTGTTCAGTTTCTTATTGTCTTTTTGACATTCTTTGGCTATTTTTTTTAATTATATTTCTATTTGAGTTGGCACCATTTTGCTTATTGATGACCCTATGATTCTCTATCTACTCTTTTGCATAAGCTCTCTAACACACACAAGAGAGCTACCTTTTAGAGACATCAAGAGTCAAAGCACATGTCTTTTCTTTAACAAAATCCATGGATTATTTTATTTTGTAGCTTTAATCTTGTAATATAACAACTAATGAAGTTGAGATTTACAATAAAAAACGAACCTTTGATAGCTATTTATCGTAACACACAAGTTGAAAGTGAGATAATGACTTGTGCTCTCGTCTCTTACGTGTGTTAACGTGTTAATCGTAGTGATTATGACTTAGGACCTACATTGAAACAACGGTCTCAATACTCAGCTTATCTCTTATATACATGTTTAATCTTTGATTAAGAAATGTTTGGATAAGGACCAAGCCATGTGATGCACATCAAACTGATAGTTACGTTGTTCATGCTTATCTAGTATTTTCACCATATAGTTCTAAAAATATTGCCTTGCCTTCGTATGACTTGACAAGACTTGAGAATTGACCATGATGCCACACCATGGTTCAAAGCTTGGGTATAAGACTTGACGTATGCTAAGGTCCAAGTTGACTCACATTTACCCATTATAAGTTGTGTTTTCAGGGGTATTAAAGAGCACTGAGCTATACATGCCATATATATATAGAGTTATTTAGTTATAAAAATGATTTGATATGCCAAAAATGAAGAAAATTTTTGATGAATTATGTTATATATTTACAATTATGTGTTTCCATCTTTGGTTGTATAAGTGTATATATAATAATATTGTAATTTATATAAAAATTTAGCGTCTTATATCATGTCTTAGAAAACGGACATGGTTTCACCATAGCTCCACCATGGTTTCTGAAAAGCATAGATTCATTGATTCAATCCATTAGATGGTGTTAGATGATGATTTTGGTGAGAAAGATGAAGAACAAATTAGGGTTTTAGAGAGAGAAAGTTAGAGAGAGAGAGTGAACAAATACTGTAAATTGGAATGTTTAATTGTGCAAAAGTTGAAGAATTAAGCCTTACACCTTGGTATTTATACCATGGCTTAATTCTTGGTTAGTTAGGACCATTTCCTAAACTATTCTTAACTTATATACAATGTTACACTTTACCCCCCCTAGACTATCTATTACAACTTTCTAGTACCTAACAATCTCCCCCTTTGTAATAGTAGACTAGGTTGCATATCTTTGAAGACTTCTGTGTTTGTAAGGCTGGAGCTGAGAATTGAACCGTTGAGCAGTTATGTTGATAAAACAGCATCAGCCTTTAATCATCAGTGACAGACATACTTTTAATCGGCTTTTCAACCAATATAAAGTATTCCAGAAGACTTCATGCAAATCGACTGAATGTAGACCCATAGATAGAGCGGTTAGCAGCGGAAGTCCTTTCTTGAAGTTGTGGCGTTTGTCGATTTGCTGCAGATCCTTGGTTCCTGATGTTTGTTGAAGTTAAAGCAGTGCGGAATGTTGATATGTTGTGGATTTTCTGACCGTTGTTGATAATGTTGGAGTACGGTCATAGAATCCCTTATCTGATATATTGACTGTTGTTGATAAGATTGAAGTACAGTCATCAGATTTTCTATCAGACATAGTGACAGTTGTTGATAAGAATGGAGTACGGTCGTCTGATCTTCGCACAAGAATGTATCAGGGTAACCCAGGATCACATAGATTGCATGTTAGCACAACAGTTACAGAAACTGTGTGACCTACGTTCAGTGTTGGCATTGATGTTAGCACTGGTAGGATTTCCATTCAATCATCGTGGAATACCAATAATTTTGGTATCACTATGAATGTTCCGGCATTATCTCAAAGATATGCTTGGTAGAGTGCCTGTGTCCTAGAGAAATTTAATTCGGTTCTAGACTCTATATGTGGACAAACGAAGGCGAGGACTGGAGGTGAGCCCTCTTTTTCAATATCAACAATTTCCAAATGAGATGTCGATAGTGGATGTGGTTATCTCCGTGATTTTGAAACAAGTACTTTTTGTACTTGAGTGGTCAATGGGGGGTTGTGCATTGCATCACTGGGTCCATGATGTCTTAATCAGAAAGCAACATATGCAATCTGATATAGATGAGGTTACCCGGTCATTTGTTCGGTTTAGGGAGGGTTTTCCGTTTTCTTTTAACCCTTTCACACACGCTCCTCACTCAACTCACTTTTTCATTTTTCAACCACACCCTCGTTTTTGTTTTTACCATGTGATAAGCTGATTTGCACCCCATACTTCATACCCCCTCTCAATTTTTACCTCAGCGCACCCAATCAAGATCCCATGATACTTGATTCTGCTCACCTAGACCTAGGGACCCTCACTTTTTAGTTCCTATATTGTCGGTGGCTCCGGGGAAGATCATGCTGGGTTTAGCAGATCATAGGAGTAATTTGAGAGTGGACTATTACGCTCATGTGCATTTTAATCAGCTTTTTGAAGATGTTTCGTTTTAGGAGTTTCACATGGATTTTAGGTAACACCGGACTCACTTAGAGTATCCGTTAGCACACGGTATGAATCGGTAGTCATTTGCACAACCGTTGGTTCAAATGCGTGACCTGCGTTTAGAGTTGGCGTGATTTTAGCTCTAGCAGGATTTCCACTCGATCCTCGTGAAACATCAGATTGTGATGCCACTACGAGTGTTCCGATGGATTCACGGAGATCCATGTTTGTAGTGCAAGTGTCCTATATTGGAAATATTCTTGGGGGTGAGAACTAGACACACTGTGCATACAAAGAGACTTAACCCGGGGCAGGAGGTTATTATTATTCAATACCGACATACTCCGAATGAGTAGTCAGTAGCTTTTGTGCTACGTCCCCTGATGAAATGAAACATATCCCTGTTGAGAGGAATTTGAGTAGTTGGTGGTGGCGTGCATTTGCTTTACTGGGCCAGTAAAGTCTAGTGAAACATTCAACGAATGAATGATCACCTATTTAATTGGTTGCCCGGTTTGTTTTCGGTTTGGATGCACTCATAAGGTGTGTTTTCTTTGATTTATCATGTTTTCACATCACCTTGCACTCACCTATTACTATACCCTAGACCTAAACCCTCACATTTACCAGTTGGCTGAAATATTTCCCTGGGAAGGTGTGGCCGGATCTGGCAAACCATGGGAAGGTATGTCTTTTGAAGTAGTAAGTAACGAGAATTAAAAGAATTTGTAATAAACAGATGCAATCTTTACTAGAGAACTAGTAAAGAGATCGTTTACGGATATTACAACAACTTATGATTAACGTTACAAACATAAAACCTTTTTATTTGGGTATTTTGTTTTTGTTTTTCTGAATTTTCTCCCCCTAGAAATAATAATTCTCCCCCTAGAATTAATATTTCTCCCCCTCGACAAAACAAAAGTATTAAAAAGTTTTGAGTTTTGAGGACGTACCTTATACATCATCGGAGGGTTGAAGGAGAGTATTTGCGGTGAAGCTTGATTGAGCTTTGTGCTTTCTTTTGAGTGCGGGTTCTGAATCTGTTTTGATTAGAAGCCATCTTTCATTGAGAACCGGGTTTCAAGCTGAAGTACTTGAAAGCCATTGCATTGAAGCGCGGGTCATACACTGAAGTGTGTAAGAGCCATACTGATGAAGCTTGAGTTATACACCGAATTGTGTATAAGTCATTCTGTTGAAATGCGAGTTATACACTGAATTATGTATAAGTCATCCTCCAAACTCCAAACACCTTTCTGGTAATTCTACATAAAACAATTAAAACATGTTTGGTACCCAATTATGTATGGGTCCTATACGATTAGTGACAGATGTTTTATGTAAAATTGTTTTAAGATCAATTTAGAGCTTTGGAGAACTGCAAGGAGGCAGTTCAGAGGTTGTGGATTTAACTACCCATTTTAAAGATTTTTCAGAGGATTGGATAATCCAATGAGATTTTTCATTTTTGATCCATGTGTATTTCACAAACGTTGAAGATTTGGTCGTTGTTTTGTTGTCGCTGTTTGAGGAACCTGAAGACTTTGGCTTAGGTGCGGAAGATCCTCGAGAAACTTTGCGACGAGAAGACGAGTGTTTATCAGAGATTGGTGGGGTTTTGGAAGAACTCTTCGCCTTTTTGGAAGCATGTGCAGATGAACCTTTTTATTTGCTTTGTGTGGATGAGAGACAGATTTCTTGCATGGTTGTGGAAAACATGTTTTGCATGATTTTATAATTTTACCAGATTTATGGAAAACATTGATTTTTAAACCACATGGAGCATTTAGCTTAACAAAAAATCGATCATCATTCTGAGAAATTTGTTTATTTGTAGATTTATCTCTCAATATCTTTTTACCAAGTTTTTCAGATTTGACACACACATTACCAAAATCAGGTGAGTAATTTACAGGACGATAAACAGAAGCATCATACACAGTTCCAAATGCAAGTGCCGGAGATTTAAATTTTTTGGAGTTGTTATTGTTAATTTTAACAGTGGAAGAAGAAATTGAAGACGTATATGGTCTAGACTTCTTAAGCTCGCAAGGCTTCTTAGGCGTGCTAGACTTAGACGAACTCGGCTTCTTAGACTGCACATCTCCTTTGACTCCATTGGGCTTGGGCTCCTTGCTCCGAGGCTCTAAAGTACTAATGGAAGCATTTAAGACTGGTGAATTAGAGTTTCTCCTCAATATGATTGGAACTGGATTAGCTGGTGCTGGTCCTAATAAAGAGGCTTTAGAATTTTGAGAAACAGTATTGTTCGTTTTAGCTTTTAATTCTAAAATGGTGTCCTCCAAATTATGTATCTTTGTTTGAAGATTTTCCTTTTCTTTGTCAAATGCTTTGTGGGTTTCGTCAATTTCAGATTCAAGTTGAACAATTTTCTTTTCTAAAATCAACGGCGGAACATAAAGCTTTGGTTCAACTGTTTGTTTTAAAACTTCATTATCAGAGATGGAAAATTCTTCTGGAGTGACAATCGGGAAGTACTCATTGTTTTCAAATTTTGCTTTCTTCTTTTCGTACGTTGAGTTTAAGGCATCATAATTGAAGCTAATTTGAGCATATTCTTCCTTTGCCCGGTTGAACTTTACAACTTCTGCTTCTTCATATGGCATATGAAGGAAGCTTTGCCAGATTCTCAAGTTCATGTAATCGTAGTTATATAACGTTGGAAGAACATCTGCAGCTTTTTCCAGAGGACGGATGTTTTCTGCTCCAAGACCCACTTTTGACTTGAAAGATCAGAACTCTTTAGGCTGGTTTAATTTTATCGTTTGTTCAGTATGACCAGCTTTCACAATCGTCTGCTCCAGTTTTGAGATGTGTTCTTCAGCATTTTCTTTTCTGACAGTAAGACTGTGTATAGTTGCTGATTGTTCATCGATTTCCTTTTTAAAATCGTTTGTTATGTTTTTGATTTGTTCATTCAATTTTTGAATTTCGATGTCAGCCGTCTTCAACTGTTCTTGGTAGTCTTCTATCTTGATGTCTGCGGACTTCATCCATGTTTGCTGTCGATTTAGTTGATTCGCCAAGTCATTTATCAGCTGCTTCGAGTCGTCTTTATCACTTGACACCGTCTTCATCGTTTTTAGGTTCGAAATTTCAAGATTTTTTGTATTAATAATGTGATTTAGACGATTTACTTCACTGGTGTAAGCAGCTTGAAATGTTGACAATTGTTGTTGTAACTCTTGTGTTTTTTGATTTGAATGATTATTTTGATTTACTTGAGGAACAAGAGTTTCAAGTTGGCGACGAAAGGTTAAATTTTCTTCCTTTAATTTTAGGATTTGTGTATTTGATGCATTGGTTGTATTTACTTGTTTTTGTAGATCATTTTGTAACTCAGTAATTTGAAATTGAAAAGCTGACTTTGATGTAGACAACTGATTTTGTGATTCCTTGTTTACTTGAGTTATTTGAAGAGAACATTGACTTAAATCACTTAAATCATTTAAAAGTTGTTCCTTTTCGGATTCTAAAGAAGTAATTTGTTTTGTCAGTTGTGATTTCTCATCAATTTTAGTAAAAAGTTTTTCATTAAACAAGGAATTTTCTGATTCATCAGTGTCTGAATCAGATAATAAAGAGTCAAAGGAAAAAGAGAGTACCTCATTTTCATCATTTTTTGGAATGCCTAACACAGCTGTAGCCTCAGTTGGTATTGCCATGAATGCCAGGTTGGCAATGCACTGTTTATCCTCCTTGGCATTCGACCCGGCAGACAATGTTTCTTTGGTAGTCATGTTAAGAACAATTCACGGGAATTTTGATTGAAACGGGGTAAAGAAAATTTTAAGAATGAGACGGTTCTGGAATAGAATATGTGATGTAGACCGTGGATTGGTCTTCAAAAATTCAAAATTACCGAAATCTTAAACTGGTTATTCCAGATGATAAAGTACACTTTAAATGTGCCTAAGATTTTCGAATTAGGGAAAAACGACGATCGGGTTAGAAACTGGGGCTAAACGAAGTTTGGAAATTGACCGAGAAATCACAAAAACGCAAATTAAGCGATCGAAACAAGCGTTTTTGGGCCGGCAAGTTGGGTAAACCGCCTACGGCGGTTTATCACGTCGTAGCCTTCGTCTTAAGCTTCGATTTGGTTACTCGTGGGCTCGAAACGGACACCCGAGCTGAAAGTTATGACCGTTACAGTACAGCCCCTTTTGTCACGCGAGTGTAGAAAGAGTTCGGGCCGAAGTTGTGTAGAAGTTCGGGCCGAAGTTGTGTAGAAAGAGTTCGGGCCGAAGTTGTGTAGAAGTTCGGGCCGAAGTTGTGTAGAAGTTCGGGCCGAAGTTGTGTAGAAGTTCGGGCCGAAGTTGTGTAGAAGTTCGGGCCGAAGTTCGGGGTGAAGTTCGGGCCGAAGTTCGGGGTGAAGTTCGGGCCGAAGTTCGGGGTGAAGTTCGGGCCGAAGTTCGGGGTGAAGTTCGGGCCGAACTTTGGGTTGAAGTTCGGGCCGAACTTTGGGTTGAAGTTCGGGCCGAACTTGTTACTGTTCTCGGGCCGAAGTTGTTCTTGGCAGAACAGTGACGAACAGAACAGAAAAACCCACTAATTTGATCCTAAAATGGTCGTTTCTTAGCCAAAAACTTTGATTCTTTTTGCAAAATGACCCAAAAACTATT
Organism: Calendula officinalis; assembly: GCA_963853835.1. Lineage (NCBI taxonomy): Eukaryota > Viridiplantae > Streptophyta > Magnoliopsida > Asterales > Asteraceae > Calendula > Calendula officinalis. The sequence continues at coordinate 71,889,634 of OY970829.1, read as the reverse complement.
TCCTTCAATCCACTACTACTATTTTACTCAAAAACAACCTAGATCTATTCGAAAATTTGAATTTAGAGGGTTTTTGAAGCTCCAATGGTTTTTCCTAAAAATCCAAATTCTTCATCAGAATGGATTAGATTCGATCCTAACTTGATTCTAAGCTTAATATATCAACAAAATGAAGCTATTCAATCCATAATAACAAGAAATAGTACCTTAAATCTGATTTTTGATCTTAAACCCCTTTTTCTTCAAAAACTTTCAAAAACCCACTGATTCTTCTGATTTTAACACCAATTGATGGATTTGGATCGTTTTCAAGATGAAATTATGCTCTGATACCAATTGAAAAGCATAGATTCATTGATTCAATCCATTAGATGGTGTTAGATGATGATTTTGGTGAGAAAGATGAAGAACAAATTAGGGTTTTAGAGAGAGAAAGTTAGAGAGAGAGAGTGAACAAATGCTGTAAATTGGAATGTTTAATTGTGCAAAAGTTGAAGAATTAAGCCTTACACCTTGGTATTTATACCATGGCTTAATTCTTGGTTAGTTAGGACCATTTCCTAAACTATTCTTAACTTATATACAATGTTACACTTTACCCCCCTAGACTATCTATTACAACTTTCTAGTACCTAACAGTTTCTAACATTTGAAGCTTGAGCATGCAACCACGTCTCATATTATTTATAACGCAATGTGATGCATATAAGAGGATATGTTATTTTGAATCGCATAGATTTGATGTATTTTAAAAGAGGGTTAAGTGCGCATAACTTTGTACTAACTTAAATATTTGACTATTTGTTGATGACTAGATATAGTTGTTGGGCCTCATTCAAAAGTCAAAACAATGATGAGTAATTTTTGTTTGGGCTTTAGAAAAATCACTAAGAGGCCAAAAATGAGACCACATAGCACATGAATGTGAAATGTAATATCTTTTGTCTGTATATAATCTTTGGTAATTTGAGTTTAATTTTCAGACTTGCAATCGGGACAAATTTGTATTTAATCAAATATATACATTAATCAATACTTAAACATGTACCCTCTATATTATTAGTACAATGCCACCACTATCAACCACAGAGGATCCACCACCCACAACTATCATGATACACTCCAGGAGTATATCAAATAATTGTACATGTGAGAACAGCTCAATGTACCAATTCTTATTGCACAAACAATACAATCAACATACAAAGTGATCTAAGATATCGTTCTTATCAGGCTAATCCCCTATTTATACTACTTAGACCATGCGTATCGCACGACCTCAAACTCGGTCGCGACCTCCACCTCGGACACCCACGACGCGTCGCCCCCGTTACGGGTTCCCTTGCTCGACGCGTCGAGCACCTTGAACGGTCGGGGAGTCGAACGTTGGCGAACGGTCTGAAATGGACGAAATTTAATGGGCAACGGCTATAAACGGCTAGTTTGCCCCACACCTCTTCAAATTTTACCCCTTTTTTTACCTTATAAATACCCAATCTTTTTCTAAAAAATTTCACACTTCTCATTTCTTTTCTTCATACTTACTCACATCACACACACTATATTAAGAATGAGTTCCGACGATGAAATGAATGTCGCTAATTTCATTTTTGGCGACGAGGAAGAGGACAGGGTTATACATCTTGGTTTTTTACAAACGGCGGTCGCGTTTCTTGAAAGTTCTAGTTCTACTATCCCTAGAGCTCCTAGAAGATACGTGAATAGGGACCGTGGCGGTGCGAATGACCGTCTCGTGGCAGCTTACTTCGCTGAAAATCCGACGTATAACGAGCATAATTTTCGCAAACGTTTCAGGATGAGTCGTGATCTTTTCACACGCATTGTTCGCGATCTCACTAACACCGTCCCATTATTTGCGCAACGATATGATGCACTCGGGAACCCAGGTACTTCTCCGCTAATGAGGTGCACGTCTGCAATTCGTCAGTTAGCATACGGGACCGTACCGGATGCTCTAGATGAATACTTACAAATTGGTGAGAAAACTAGCCGTGATAGTCTCGCAGAGTTCTGTAAAGGGGTTATGCACTTGTATGGAGACGAGTTTCTGCGAAAGCCTACTCATACTGATGTGGCGAAGCTATACGCTTTTCATGAGGAGAAACATGGGTTTCCCGGTATGCTAGGAAGCATTGATTGTACTGATTGGCCTTGGGCTCAATGTCCAAATGCTTACCGTGGGCAATATGTTAGAGGGGATCACGGGAACGAACCATTCATCTTACTTGAAGCGGTTGCCTCGCAAGATTTGTGGATTTGGCACGCGTTCTTTGGTGTCGCCGGGTCGAACAACGACATCAACGTGTTACGAGCGTCCCATATTTTCAATGATCTCAAAGACGGGAAAGCACCTGAGGTACCCTTTTTGGCAAACGGGGTGTCTTACAAATGGGGATATTATCTTACTGACGGGATATATCCGGAATGGTCCGTTCTTGTTAAGTCCATTTCACACCCAAATGCGAATGATGTTAAGCGGGTGAACTACAAGAAAGCACACGAAGCTGCAAGGAAAGACGTAGAACGAGCATTTGGCGTTCTAAAGAAAAAATGGGGTATAATAAAAACGGCTGCAAGGTCCCCAAATGTTAACAAAATAAGGGATATAATGTACACTTGTATCATATTACATAATATGATTATCAAAGACAAAGGCAGGGCCATATGTCCCGATTTTCATCCGGAAGAGCGACATAGTGAAGGCGACCCTGTACGATCACATGAAGAAGTATTACAAGTTATCAGGGAGATCAATGATAAACAAACTCATCTTAATCTTAGATCTGATTTGGTGGAACACGTTTGGAATCGACGACTCCACCAGTAGTTTTTTTAATGTTTTTTTAATTATGTTTAATGTAATGTTTTAAATTATTTTTTATGTAATGTTTTAATTATTAATGAAATTTAAATTAAAAAAAAAAAAAAATTCCGAACGGTCACCCATTACGGGCATTTGGTCGCTGTCTGGTCGTGTGGTTGATCAGGAGAGAGAAAGCTGATGTGGCGCAGATGTGGCAGGGGTGACCAAACTGCGAACGGTCACCCATTACGCCCAGTCTTATAGCTAACGACTTACTAACCCTAATCTAACAAAATTACATAATTAACACATAAGTCCCTGGACTTTCACAAAGATACTAATAAGTCCCTGAACTATTATTGACACATATCATATCCACCCCAACATCATCCGCTAATTGGTCGCCGCAAAATATAACTATAAAATATCACACACCACAACATATGTATCGAGATATTTGTACAGTCTGCTTTAAATACTTGTAAACTATGGTAGATGAAGTAAGTTTTATGGTGTAGATATCACCTCCCTTTTATTAATGACAGCCCTAAGGGCTGTCTCTAACATGCATGAAAGGATTGTACATTTATTGATAAGGTAGTGATCCTAAAATAAAGGGGACGATTTTATATCTATTTTGCATTCTTATTGACAGCCTAAGTCAATTAGTGGGACCGTATATAGACACGTGTATCCTTATATGGTTCCTTGTATATATAGAGACGGTTAGGCAGAAAGAGAAGGTGAATGAAATCGAAATCCTGCTAATGGCGGAAATATTTAATGGTCACGTTAAACCTCGAGGTTTTAGGGTTTCAATCTGCGGTGGTGCACGAGAACTCGAACAGATGTCTAGAGATGGCAGTCAATACAGTCTCACCACTGCAATCCTACCGTCACTCGGTGCTCGTAGTAATCGCCGTGTTAAACTCAGCAATTTCATCATATCTCCCTACGATCGACATTATAGGTATACTGAATAGCTCAGAATGCTACAATACATTTAGATATAGATTATATTGTGATTGAACTTATGATACTACTTAAACCTCGTGATTTCATTATATCCGTTTCCGATGGCCGTTACAGAATTACCGGTTTACTGGAATCTGTTCAATTACTTGAAGATATTTACATGTAGATATATGCATGAATTGTATGTTTGGATGGTGAAATTTTGATACTGTTATCAATTTGATGTGTTGATTCCTGCTTGGAGTTCATATGTTGTCGATAAACTCGTTTGATCACTCTTAAATGTCGCTTCAATCACTCTGCATTTTTTATTAGAGTATTTATTTTTATCCTTGAGCAGGACACCTTTTATTCAATTAAGATATTAAAGCCAACAATCACTTTTCATTGTGGACTGCATTGACTAATTCCCTACAGGTCTCTGGAATTTGAAAGGAAATTTTGGAGTGATTAAATGATCTGTTCTGTTCTGCTAGCTGACTTCTATTTTTGGATATTCTATTGATTAACATAAACTGCATATTTACTTATTCCTATTTATCTTTTTTACTCAATTTTACTGAACTTAATTTCATTTTTCAGGGCATGGGAGACATATCTAGTACTTTTGGTCCTCTACACTGCTTGGGTCTCCCCATTTGAATTTGGATTTCTTAAAAAGCCACATCAGCCACTTTCAATCATTGACAATGTTGTCAATGGCTTCTTTGCTATTGATATTATCCTTACTTTTTTCTTAGCTTATCTTGATAAAGGTACTTATCTTCTTGTGGATGACCGAAAAAAGATTGCTCGGAAATATATAACCACTTGGTTGGTTTTTGATGTTATTTCCACAATTCCTTCTGAACTTGTTAGGAAGATTTCATCTGGTGGTTTCCAAACATATGGATTATTTAACATGTGTAGACTTTGGCGGTTACGCAGAGTTAGTGCCTTATTTTCCAGGTACATTCCTTTCAAATCAAAATCTAGTTAATATATTCTTTATTTAATTTAATGTTTTTTAATCTTTGTTGTTGGAACAGGTTGGAGAAAGATAGGAACTTTAACTACTTTTGGGTCCGATGTGCCAAGCTTATTGCTGTAAGTATTTTATTATAGGCATTATTAACAAATAAAATAATGTGAATTAAAATTATTTAGTTTTTTATATTTGTAGGTTACTCTTTTTGCTGTACTGGATGCTTCTACTATTTTCTTGCTGCTGATTACCCTAATCCAGGCAAAACATGGATCGGGTACGGTAATGAGGATTTTGAAAAAGAAAGTTTATGGATTCGTTATGTTACATCAATGTATTGGTCAATTACAACTTTGACCACTGTTGGATATGGTGATTTACATGCCCAAAATAGAAGAGAAATGGTATTTGTCATATGTTATATGCTTTTCAATCTTGGAATGACAACATATTTGATAGGAAATATGACCAATTTGGTTGTTCATGGAACCAGCAAAACTAGGCACTTTGTAAGTAGATCTTGATTTAACCATGATTGAGTTAATTAACCGTGATTAAGTTAAACTTTTGTCTTGATTGTAGAGAGATACCATTCAAGCTGCTTCAAGTTTTGCTCAGAGAAATCAGTTACCGATTCAGTTACAAGATCAAATGCTTGCTCATTTGTGTTTGAAATTTAGAACTGATTCAGAAGGACTTCAACAGCAAGAAAGTCTTGATTCACTTCCAAAAGCTATTCGATCAAGTATTTCTCATTTTCTTTTTTATTCACTTTTGGATAAAGCTTATTTGTTTCATGGGGTCTCAAATGACTTGCTTTTTCAACTGGTACACTTCATTACTTACAAAATAATTAATTAATTAATTATATTCTTTTCAATACAATATCCTGTTTACAAACTTATAGCTAAAATTGCCATATTTGAAGGTTTCAGAAATGAAAGCCGAATATTTTCCTCCAAAAGAAGATGTAATTTTGCAGAATGAAGCACCAACAGATTTCTATATTTTGGTTACAGGAGCAGTAGTGAGTATTGAATTTTTTCTTTATTTTTTATTTAATTTTCTATTGGCTTAAAAATTAGTTATACTTACTAAAAGGTGTTTTGATGGTTAATTACTTGATCAGGAACTGGTGATTACCAAAAACGGAGGTGAACATGTGAGGTTTCAATCGATGTTAAACATTAAATGTTAAAAATATTAATTCAAGATTGGTGTAAAGGAAAAATATTTAATGATTTCAGGTTGTTGGAGAAGCTAAAACGGGTGAACTTTGTGGTGAAATTGGTGTACTTTGTTACAGACCACAACTCTTTACGATTCGAACCAAGCGGTTAAGTCAGTTGTTACGGTTGAACCGTACAACATTCTTGAACATTATTCAAGCAAATGTTGGTGATGGGACAATTATCATGAACAACTTACTCAAGGTTTGTATACATATACATATACATATACATATACCCTTCTAAATTTAATATTTTTAATTAATGAAACAGCATTTGAAAGACATGAATGACCCACTTATGGAAGGGGTATTAATGGAAACAGAAAATATGTTGGCACGTGGCAGGATGGATTTACCATTGAGTTTATGTTTTGCAACACTTAGAGGAGATGATCTTTTACTGCAGAAATTGTTAAAACGAGGTCTTGATCCTAATGAATCTGATAATAATGGAAGAACAGCTTTGGTAAATAATTTTTCTAATATTCATTTTTACTTTAATGCGTGTAATAATTGGACTTTTTTCTTTGGGTTTTATAAACATGCACAGCACATAGCGTCATCAGAAGGCTTTGTGAATTGTGTACTCCTTCTGCTAGATTATGGAGCTGATCCTAATAGTAGAGGTATTTATAATTCATTTACTTTTTACCGAGTAAATTAGCGTTATTGTTTAACATTTAATAATAACGAATGTTATACAGATTCAGAAGGTAATGTTCCACTGTGGGAAGCCATACTAGGAAACCATGAACAAATCATTAAAATCTTAACAGACAATAACGCGACAATATTATCGGGTGATATGGAGCAATTTTCTTGCATTGCAGCCGAACAGAACAAATTGGAAATACTTGAACAAATTGTTAACCATGGTGGTGATGTCAGACTTCCTAAAAACAACGGCTCAACCGCACTTCATGTAGCCGTGTGTGAAGGCAATGTTGAAATGGTTGTTGGATCAAGGAGCAAACATTGACAAACCGGATGACCACGGTTGGACCCCTAGGGACCTAGCCGACCAACAAGGTCACCACGAGATTAGGAACCATTTTCTATCGGTTAAGTCAACCGCTGATGACAATACTCAGTTGACCGAAACTCCACCACTGTTACCAATTCAACAAGCTGAGTCACGACATGCACAGTTTATCGGGAGGTTTAAAAGCGATCCTGTTATGAAAACAACCGTTTCACAGTACGGGGATGAGGGGGCGTTTAGTCAACCTCGTGAAAGACGGAGGGTTGATAATTTTAATAGTTCCATTTTTGGGGTAATGTTGAATAAAAATGTTGAGAACCCAAAAAGGGTGGTAGTTAGTTGTCCTAAAAAAGGAGGGGAAGCTTGTACTTTTACCACAAAGCTTTCAAGAGTTGTTTGATATTTGTGTTGACAAGTTTGGTTTTTTGCCTTCACGAGTTTTGACTAAAGAGGGAGCGGAAATAGAGCTAATTAGAGACGGTGACCACTTGGTTTTTGATATTGATGATGAGAATTTAAGATGACATCACATCTAATTGTAGTTTGTTTTATATTTTAGTCACAAATGCCGAAAGTGAAGTATAGTTATGTTGAAAAAACAAGTTATAAAACAAAGAAAATGAGGTTAAGATTATATGTTACAGAAATGAAGTGTTTGTTGAGTAAATAGTTATAAAAGCTTTAGCATCTTTAGGCGGTCCAAGTGCTGTGGATCCAGTTTTGGAGGGGTGTAACAACCGTTAAGATCCTCCACTACATACTCCTGTCAATATAAAATGTAACTTTAACAGTCTTTTGGACAAGTTTTTAACCAAATTACAAGTCACAATAATCCATCCTTATGGGAAATTGCATACAAAAATTGGCCAACTTTTACAGGTAAGGGGTTTTTTAGTTGTAGAAAAATGTGGTACTTCTCTAGAAAATTTTGCTAAATATGGACTTTTGAAGTTGATAGAAAGAAGAAAACTTGCTTTTCAATTTTATAACTGAATTTTTGAAAAATGGGTTTTGCAGTTTTCAACTATTTTTTCCTTCAAGGGATAGAAAATCCACCTTGTTTTCTAATCTGGAAATCAGAACATATTTTCAAATATTCAATAGTTTTTTGGAACTCAAAAAAAAAGTCCCCCAAACTTTTGATATACCGATCTAAGGTAGTTTTTAACGTTGTCAGCAGGTTAGGTATCACACCAACATCATCAAAGTTATTACACAGAATTTAAAAGCTTAATGGGTTACCTTTTTTACAGAAAAATAGTTACCTTTTTGACTGTGTGTGTGGTGTGGAGTGTGTTATTTTAAAGTAAATGTAAGAATATATTACCTGAGTAAGTTCTCTCTTGGTGAGAATGTGGTAGTGTCTCTGCCATATCCTCTGAATAGCCATGGTGGCAGCAAGAAAACCATATGCAATACCAAGAATTGCAAATATCACAACAAAAACAATCACCAAAGCAAAACATGCTTCCATTGATGCTGGAAAACAGTCCAAAATCCCCCAACCATAACAACAGTTTTGGCACCCAGCCATTCTTGGATCATTATTCAAGGAAGAACAATGTAGTATGATTCCAAAAAAACCAACCAATACAAAGAACACAAGCACCCCTGTCAAAACAAACTTACAAATACTTAGTTAAAATTTAATGACCTTAACCCGTTGTTGTGTGATAAAAAAAGAGGGAAACTTACCTATACAATAGTAGAATGGTATTGGGTGCCTTGACAATATACGGTCCCAACTGTCGTTAAAAGAATCTCTAAACGACCCGTCTTTGTCAGCAAGATATGCAAGCCCTCCCATCATTCCAATCACCTGTTTAATGGAGTATTTTAATTACTCAGAATTCTGTAATAAAAGATGATAACAAAAAGACAACTTGACGTTTATACCAAGTATTGAAAACAGTAAGTAAAGCTAGAAGACTCAACTGTTTGTACAGCCAAAAATACAAGGCAAACATCTCTGGCAACAAATATTCTGAATTTTACTTTTCTCCATGAGTTTTCTTCTAATTCAACAACTCGAAGATGAAATTGGGCTTTGCAAGTTGTGCAATGTGAAAATGCATGACCTTCCTGTTAAATGTAATATCAGAATTAGGAAGATTCTTATTTTCCAAGAAACAATATGAGATATTGACCTTTACGGATCGCCAATGATCAAGGCATGATCGATGCACAAACTGCTGTGTGCCTTTGCACATGCATGGGGATATTAGATCATCATCTGCAGAATAGGAAAATAACTTGATGAAAATCAATTAGCAACATGGCTTGATGAAAGTAATTCAACTTAAGCAAGAGCTGGTAAAATCATAAAATGGCTGATTACTTGATATAATAGAAATTATGGTACACAAAAGCAATATATGATGTGTTTTCCATCCTTTGAAACAATATACTCCACTAAAAACATAATCAGAATTTCCAACCTAATTATTCCAAATTAGGAAAACACGCACAAAAGAGAGAGTGATTTACCTTCCCCTCCGTCGCATTCAAGGCAAATACGACAAGTAGCTATCGAATTGCCTTCAACATCTTCTTCATCTTTTATCTCACCGGAACTCGCACCGGCCGGCGATGTTAACAGTGATCCAGAATCAACGGTTTGATGATTTGGAAGCAGAGGATCTGAATCGCTAGGGTTTTCAAAACCTCTAGCTTCTAGCTGTAATTCTCCTTTCATTCAACAATTTCTATTTCTGACCTGATCAATAATCAGAAAACCCTAGAATATCAAACAAACGAAAACGATCAAAGCAATTGTGTAAATGATAACTCAAACAATTCAGACGAAGAGATCAAAGCTGGAAGTATGATTTGACGTAAGAGACGAATAATTCAGAATTGTTTGATCTGCTATAATTTAATTACCTGAAATGAAATTTGCAGAAAGAAACTGGGCTACAAGAACGTTCGAACAACTGACGGAACCGATTTTGGAAATGAGTGTCTTATCTACACGGCACGTGGTTCGTATGGCGCCCGCCCATTGGTAAAAGTCGGGTAGACCCGGTTATAGATAGTTGTGGTAAAACCAAGGTTCTAAAAGGGGCGTGTCGACGTTACGAAACAGACCATGGCGGCTAGGCTATGCGTGGCGTGAAATAAGGCGCGATAAGGCGCGCCTTATGACGAGTTTTCTTGAAGGCGACTGTAAAAAATGAATTTTTTTTTTAAAAATTAACATATATAATTATAAATTTAAATGTAATATTTTTTATGAGCTTTATATATGAATTGTTATATAAATATATAAATTTATAAAAAAAAAAAATTAATATACGTATATATATAAATTATATAAAAAATTTACCGCCTTAAGCGACGCCTTGAGAAACGCCATGGCCCGTCATGGCTCGCCTTGACTGAGACTTGATGGTGCCGCCACGCCACGCCTTACGCTTTCTAGAACCTTGGGTAAAACTGCTAATCAGAGCTATTTTGATCATTTGGTAGCCAGATGATATATTTTAAGTGGCATATTTTGATAGTTATAAGGTTATAAACATGAAATATAACTACTAGTAGACCTTAAAACTTAAAAGAGAAATGATATTTAGTCATATCATTTAGACCTACTCATAGGCCTACCTATTTGATAGAATGACATGTGTATTCCACTAATTCTCTCTATTAATATTATCATTTGATTTTGACACGTGTCTTCATCTCATGAGTAGCCTTATGAGTAGGTCTACGTGGTAGGCCTAAATACCACTCAACTTAGGGCATGTTTGGGTAAGCTTATTAACGGGGCTTATTAGCTTATTAAGCTCCAAATTCAAGCTTATTTGGAGTTTAATAAGCTAATAAGCTCATAAATCCCGTTAATAAGCTTACCCAAACATGCTATTAAAAGCCTTCGTTTAATTACCACAAAATTAAAATATGCCGATTCAAAACTTATAATTATGTATGTAAGTGAGCTGAGATGTTCGTGATCTACTCGAGCTCAGCTCGTTAAAAGGTTGATAACAACTCAAGTTAAACGAACTCGAATCGAGATTGAGCTTAACTCAGAGCTCGTTTACTAAAAAAGCTCGAACCCGAGCTTAAAATGCATTTAGGCTCGCAAGTTTAAACAAACTAATATACAATATTTGTTATAAAAAATAAAAATAAAAATATATATTACTACGTATATATTTATATAATTATACATCTATGCATATATTATAATTAAATAAAAGAATAATATATTTCATATATATGAGAATGAGCATAATTTACACATATGGTTTGAAATGCTCGAACTCTCTAACTTAAAGGAGCATAGTCTCATTGACACCCGATAACTAGTTAAAAAGATCTAGTAATTTGCAATAGAGACAACCAGGTAAGTGTGATTGATATTTTTATGACATACACATGTTTGATTATAACACAACGGTCAACTTGGTTCTTCGTCTAAAATTCAAGATTTCAGTTCTCATATGCTAATAAATTGGAATCACTTTACACTTGTACTTTTGCTTTGCTCTAAGTTCATCATGAGTTCATAATCCAACAATGTTCTTTCACAATGAAATAGAAAATGAGATATCCTACTTAATAGACATTTCAAGTCTTTATGTAGTGTTTCAAAACATAACATATGGTGTGAAGACCAAAGGTCATAGTGGCATATCAACTACAAAAGCTTAAAAGATTGAGAAAATTCAAGAGGGAGAATTATTTCCAGAGTTTGCGGAGTGACATGTTTTTATCGGTTTCCTTTTTCATGACCTTGGCAACTGCCATCTCAAAATCTTCTTGTGTCACGTGTACTCTTCTTTCTCTTAATGCAAACATCCCTGCTTCTGTGCAAACCGCCTACAAATATTCCAATTTTTATCTCATTATTCCATAATTAGTCATTACAAAGCTCGTATTATTTCAATAATAATAATCTGTTTTTTTTAAAATAAAATGTCTAGACTGCTTTGTGAAAACTGACCTTGAGTTCTGCACCAGAAGCACCATTCATCTTGTCAGAAATCTTTTTCAGATCAATACCACGCATTAAGTTCATTCTCCTTGAATGAATTTTCAAGATATCAAACCGCGACTGTCAAAAACAAATTATTATAACCATAAAGAGAGATTAAATAATAATATTCAATTCCAAAAAGCATTAATATTATGCTAATACTAATACTTACATCTTCATTTGGATTTGGGAATTCAATCTTTCTGTCAATTCTTCCTGGCCTCAGAAGGGCTTGATCAAGGATATCAATACGATTTGTAGCCATCAAAACCTGCACACATTAAAAACACATGCATAAACCTAATGCCTGCTACTAGATGAAACGGGTCAGATTGGCCCAAAACACTGTTTGTCCAAAAATTAAATAAAGTCGAATTATCTCAATAATAGTAGGAATAATAATCTAAGTTTCTGAATAAGATAAATTAGGAGATGAAACATTTAAATAGATATTTAGTGCAAAACGAAAGTACTTTGATTTTGTTTGATGCTTCAAATCCATCGAGTTGGTTAAGAAGCTCAAGCATTGTTCTTTGGACTTCACTGTCACCATTCCCACTTCCAGATTCCATACGAGCAGATCCAATACTGTCTATTTCATCCATAAATATAATTGATGGGGCATGCTCCCTGCACATGCCACAAATTCCTAACAATTACATCCAATATTACTAGGAAAAATAATAAACACAAATTATTAAAATAAAAAACAAGAACTTTTGGACAGGAAGTGTGTTAGGTCAACCCGACCCAACCCTTTAGACCTGTGCCAAAAAGCACCTGTTTTTACACATTTTGCCACCCCTACATTTGGCAAAAGAGCACTAAGGGCAAAACCGTAAAAGGACCATACTATAAACATGCAGACAGATGAATTTAGAAGAAAAAACAAACCTGGCCATAACAAAAAGTTCTCTAACCATTCTGGACCCTTCTCCAATATATTTTTGTACTAATTCAGAACCAGAAACCCTAATGAAAGTACAGTCAGTATGGTGGGCCACAGCACGGGCCAATAATGTCTTCCCAGTACCCGGTGGCCCGTATAATAAAACTCCCTAAAAGGAGAATATAATAAGTCAGTACAAAAATTTTAAAAATAAAGAATTAAAAATAATAAATTATAGAATAGGAGAGCACCTTTGGTTGGGCAATACCAAGACTCTCAAATAACTCTGGATGTTTGATTGGGAGTTCAATAACCTGAAATTTGTTTTAGAGATTAAAAACAAACAAAATTAAACTGAAAAATGGAACAAATGAACACGTTTCCAAAATTTTCAGTAGTTTTCACATTTTCACCCTAAGATTTCTAAGGTCAAACTAACAAAAAAGAAATAATTAAAAACCTCCTTAATCTCTTTAATTTGCTGATCAAGCCCACCAATCATGTCATATGTAGAATCAGGAACTTTTTCAACTTTCATAAGGTTGACCAGAGGGTCAACTTTGCTTGGCAAAACTAAATGAAGGACATAACTGTCATTACGCAGTGCCACCCTGGTTGATGGTGTGATTTTAGTAATGTCGATGCTTTTATCAATATCAACCACATATTTGCCCTCTGGGTGCACCTGTAAATAACAAATAAAATAAAAAAGGTCAAAGGTCGAAATTCAAAGTTTCATAAAAACCACAAGGACGATTTATGTAATTTAATATTTTTAAAATCAAATTAGAATATGAAACAAGTATAAACTATAAAGCATAAATGCAATGATCACTAGAAAAAGATATAAATTTACACTAACCTTCACTAAAACTTTTGATTTTCCCATTACTTTAACAACTTCACCAACATAAGATCCAGGCTCTTGAAGCAGCTGTATCTCTTCCTTAAGCATCCTTACTGTGTATTAGTAAATAAAAAAATACATTACTGACCAACCAAATATTAAATATAATAAGTGTAACAGACACATTGAGCTTATAACAAAAAAGCTGAACAAAAGTTGGACTAATTGACAAAAATAATCAGTTGGTTAAGTTACAATAACAGATTAAGTAATTAAACATGTATGAAAATATAAAACATCAAACTAACAAATCATACATACCACCTGTTATTGGACATAAGAATCAATATGGTTACATGTTACAGAATAACAGCTAAAGTGATTTTCATCAGAATAACAGTAGATGCATCACTATAATGTACCCGATGTAAATATGTAATCCACATACTCAATAACTCACAAGCAAATTGAACATGACCTAACTTAACAACATAATAAAAGTAACTGACATTTAAACGCATGCCACCACGAGTAATATCAAACATAATTTTGACTGAATAAATTCTAGGTTTTGTGTCTCTTCAATTTAGGGATTTCAATAACTTACCATTAGAATTTAGATCGTTACGCTGAGCCTCGAGACGATTAAGATTATGAGCCTTCTGGCGAACCTGGAGCTGATAATCGTGAATTCTTTGCATGTAATATTGTTTCAACCCTTCACCCGATTTCGTCCCCATGTGCCTAGATGAACAGTTCTCGTCTTTCTCCCCTGAACCCGCTGGATTCATCGCTATATCCGCTGTTGCCATTCGTGTTTATCAGATAGAATTCGGGAGATTGCAGATTCTTGTTTCAATGGAGATTTAATTTCGATAGTCGGTGTAGTATGGAGTGCTATCGTGTTGATCACGAAAGCGTACAAGTTTCTCGTTTTAAAGTTAAATGGGGAAGCTTTTTACCTTTTACCTTTTCAGTCCTCAAATGTTTACATCTTTACCAGTTTAGGCCCTTGTATTTTCTTTTCATCACATTTATCATACGTTTGTAGATTACACTCAAGTACTCAACCATGGTTATGGTCATTTTTTCTAGCTTAAGAGCACAAGATGTGATCATGTTAGAGCTATATTATAACATATAACATGGGTTATATCACATCATGACTTATGTTATAACCATGTTAAAACTAAAATGTTGTGGTCATGGCAGTATATTATAAGATTTTATGCCTGAAAATTATGTTTTACATGATTTTAACATGCTCGGATGTACTTAAAGATATGTTAAACTTGTATTAAAACACACAAACTTTATAACATAATTATAACACTCATCTCACATGCTCTAATACATCATTTATTTTGTTAGGTCCATGTGAATATTAACAAAAAGAAACAAAAACGCCATTCTAATACGTTTGACTAAACAATACACATGCATCGTTAAGATATAGATAAAAAGCCAAAAAGGTGATTTACTAATATAGTATGCAATATGTTCCAAAAACAAATTCATAGAAGGACCAACTTTGTACAATCGCAAGTCTAATGGGTTAAAACTGTAGTTTTAGAAAAATAAATAGAGCGATCGATCCTTTGCGCCTATAAAAACACCTCGACCGCTTTACCATTCGCCATTCCCGTTTTCGTCCTGCAATTCCACACCCCCAAAAACTCAGTTTCGTTTTCTTTTTCTTTCGAGTGAAAAAATGTCGGGCAAAGGAGCAAAAGGTTTGATTATGGGCAAGGCAGATAAAGACAAGGATAAAAAGAAACCTACCTCTCGATCTTCACGAGCCGGTCTCCAGGTGCGTGAATCTGTCTCTAATCTGTGTGCGTTTGTATGTAATGTTCTAATTTTGTGTGTTTGTATGTACTTTTATGCGTAATTTGTTCTTGATCTGTGTATAAACCCTAATTTGTTATACGTCGAGGAAATTAGGATAATTTCACGAATGCTTTTTCTATCTAACAGATTAGATTAATTGATTTAATCATGATCGATTGATTGATGAATACATGTCTAGTTGTTGGAATTTTGACCTACCATGCAGAATGTACTGAGAATGAACTAATTTTGTAATGAGGGTAGTAGTTCTAAACTTATAATCAAAAAAATTTAACATGTTAGGTATGATTCTAATGGATCTTAAGGATTATTAGAAGTTTAGATTATTTGAAATTTAATGGAGCTTGGTCTTGATGATAACATGACATATTTTATTGGAATTAAAGGCTTCAGAAGCTTAAACTTGCACACAATTCGAGTTTGTGTATGGAAATTTGACCAAAAAAAAAAAAAAAACAAAGAAAAATAAACCTATTAAGCTACCATGTTCTTTAATTTAGGAATCATTTAATTATAAAGAAGCTTAATTATTTAATTAACTGAAGCATTTATGCATAAATATGTTTACATTCTATTAATGATTATGTGATAGCAAAAGCCCATTATTTGAATTGCAGTTTCCAGTTGGTAGAATCCACCGTTTACTGAAACAACGAACGACGGCTAACGGGCGGGTGGGGGCCACAGCAGCCGTCTACTCAGCCGCCATTTTGGAATATTTGACGGCTGAGGTACTGGAGTTAGCTGGGAACGCCAGCAAGGATCTAAAAGTCAAACGTATCACTCCAAGACATTTGCAGCTTGCAATTCGAGGTGATGAAGAACTTGATACTCTGATTAAAGGAACCATAGCTGGTGGTGGAGTTATTCCTCACATTCATAAATCACTCATCAACAAAACCACAAAAGATTAGATATGTTATTAATATGGTTTTCTGTCATTGTTTGAGGATTGTTAATTGGTGGTAGTTAATAGTTGGTTGGTTGTTAGGTATTTGATGATTATGATGATATTGTTGGTTTATACTTGTGAGATTGATCTATCTTGTGGTTACTCGTGTTCTTGTTGGAAATTATGGTTTTACATGTTAAAATTAAATGCAGTTATTTGATCACAAAATTAAAGTATATTTCTAATTATATTGTAAAAAGGAGTATGATACATAGTAGTTGCAAGAATAATAATCTCTGGTTTTCTACTGCTACAATATATTCATATTCAGGCTTCTTTTTCTTCTATTTTTGGTTGTAAAATGTAATCATAAAGACCGAACCATGAAGCTTGATCAACACCAACAGAACTAGTCCAACAAAAATTCTTCGAGCCAAATAAGAACCTCATTCCTCTTTATTTGACAATTTAGACAAACAAAACATATACAAAGGTTAGTAAATTTTAAAAAATGTTACTTCCATAAACAAAAAATGATTAAAAAAAGCATATTTGTAATAAAACGATTTAGGAGGTTTTATGCATGTTAAATGCACTTTGGGTGACTTTCAACCAGTTTGACCATCCAACTGTCTGTCATTTAAGCTAATTTTGGAAACTTAATTCATTTTACCCAAATCAATCCATTTAGTGTTTATTTGAAATAAATAAATAAACTTACCATCATAAAACTTTTAGTTCGACCAGGATCGTTATAACGGGCCAGCAAACATCCGTTTTTAGGTTTAAGACCATCAGAAAGAAGACTAGACCTTAATAATTTCTCTTTTTCACGAACAATATCTTCCATAGGTTTACCACTGAATTTTAATACAGCTGCAAATCCTCCTTGAACACTTCTTAAACTAACGTCTTCTTTATTAGGATCTGGTAAACTGAAAAACAAAAAAACAGTTATGTCTTGATCATTATAAATTTTGTTTAATTAAGATAATGGAAATTCACCTGTTTATGTCTTTATCTGATGGAAGCACAATTTGAATAGACGTTTTTGATACTTCGGAATCAAATGCTTGAGTGAAAACGGGTGTTGTCATGGCTATCTTTTCTTCCCTCGAATTCTTCCCAAATATATACCTGCAAATAGAGGAATGTTTGACCTTTAGTCAAATTTGAAAATTTTACTTAAAGGGGAATGGGTCAAACGGGTTCAAAATAACCCAAAGCATACAACCTCCCAAAATCGTTTTCTTCAAGGATTTAGGTTGTTATTGTACTAATATTATTTATGTAATCATAGTAAGCACATTTATTATTAATTAATAATTTTTAAAAATGGACAAAAAGTGTAATTGGGTCAACCAGGTCCCGCGCATTCGACCCACATCAAACCCACATAACCATCCATCTTTCCACCACTATATGTAATGATTGCAAGTAATATTTGGGGGAAATTGCCACAAAATGTTGCCTTTTTAATGAAATAAAAAGATTAATGAAAACAAGAACTCACCCAGCTACATCATTAAATCCTGTTGAGGTAGCAAGCTTGTCGCTTTGTGTTTCAACAATTACAAAGGGACTGTATTTTCTTACCTGGATAAATAATTTTAATAAATATGATTAAATACCACAATATTTTCTTGAAAACTTTGAGTAAAAAAGGATCAACAAACCTCATAATATGCGGTTCTTTTCAGTATCTGATATTTTGGTGTTTCCAAATCTGGGGTTTTGTAAATCCGCAACTGCAGAAAAACAGGAAACACGAAACTAAATCTCTGAACATATTGTTAACCGTTACAAAAATTAATATATACCTGTTTTATTAAATCCATGAGACCTTCCGAAGAAAAATACTCATTGTTCTTTATAGAATCCCAATAGTCCTGTGGAGATGATGAAAAACAAAATGTGAATTAATCATCAAATGAAGATTGTGTATGTTTAATATTAGGGGTGAAAATAAAATAAAATTGACTGTACCATATGACTGCAAAATTTTCCATTTTCTGGATTTATGCCCATAACTGAAGTTCCTGTGAATACTAACAATGGCTTCCATGGTAAAAGAGAGAATGTCATTTCCATTGTCCACCTTGTAGTTATTTCATAATTTCCTGTCTATTCAGAAAAAAAAAAATTAAATAATAAAGGGATTAAATATGAAGCACATTGTACTTGTAATTGTAATATGACTATATATGAGTGACATGAGTTGTTCGGGTCGGGTTGGATTTTAATCCTTGCCTTTCTAAACGTTTTGATTACAATTGCAACTCAATCAATACCTAATTTGCATCTAAACGCCCAATTATACAATTACGTCAATCTAGTTTCAGTATTTGTTTAGATAATTACCTGTTTTACCGAATGGAGCTCAAATTTTGGGGAAAACACCAGCTTCAACATCGCAATGTTGAACAAATATCCACTTATACTGTCATGTTTCGTAATCGGATCCCTAAACTTGACCTGTTCGTCATACGCCGTCCGATCAATCCCTTGATCATCGAATAGATGAGGAAGGTCCTCGTACAAAAAATCCACCAACTGTGTAACGTCGATTTTTGACGATTTTGGCGGGATTTGTTCTACTAAACTCAGTCTAACGCGAGTTCTGTTTGTGGATTGTTTGATGAAGAAAACGGAGTTTGGCGGTGGTTTTAGCCTCCGGTGAGGAGTATAATTGCCGGAAATTGGCCGGATAATGGTGTCGGAGAGATGTGCGGTAGCCATTTTCTCTGTGTTTTTGTTAATGAGTTATGGCTCACAGTCACAGGCATACAAGAAACATGAGTTGAAAGTTTTTTTTTTTTTTTTTTTTGGTGGGAGGGCAACAACCACGTTTCAGGTAGGGGAATGTACAAGTGATGAAGCCTAAGGTACATCTAAGGAATCGGGCATACTTTAATGTAAAAAAAATTAATGTCCAATTAGTTTTTTTTAACGGCAATTCTAATCTACTGCTAAATCTACCTATGTCAACTATGTAATTTGAACCCTTAACCATAAAGTTGGGGACAAATACTTTTACCGCTAGGCTATTGACTAGTTAGTAATTTGAATTATGCAATAGCATTTAAGCGGATAATATATCTTCTTCTTTTTCTTAGGAAGAAACTCTATCTTTTTTATCTCCTGATAAATGTACTCGGTAAGTTATGAACCTAAGAACTTTTGAAAGAAAATCCCACAACCTTATACTCTAGGTGAAATAATGAAGAATTTATTTGGTTGGAGCAAACCATTGGCATGGTTCGTCAGTGCCTTCTCTTTAGTTTTTTGCTTCGACTAGTCGAAGTGAAGAGAGAGGGAAAGTAAGCCCAAAGGATATTATAATATAATATTTATTATTTTGTGCGTGTAGAAAATAAATATTATTGGTTTTAATAGTAAACTTAAAATGTTTGATAAATATAGTTTATTTATTATATGACTCATGTTCATTTTTATAAACGGGCTTAAAGTTCATTAAGATTTCTTACGTATCGACTATCTATTAATGGTGCTATATTTTACTTACAAGATCGCAAGTTAATGTCGATTTTTTTAGTTTTAGATGTCATTAACCGAACCTTGAGACTTATATTTAATAATAAAGCGAAAAAAAAAAACATTATACTTCTTCTCAACTTTTATTGTAATTGTATTAGGTTACAATGTAAACTATACATACAATTAATAAAGCATGGTTTGAGGCGTATATATGTAACTCCATAATTGATCAAGTGATCCAACGCTATTAGTTCAATGTGTCGTCTCATCAGTCCAACGTGAATTCCTCGAGCCAAATAAGAACCTCGTTCCTCTTAATTCATCGCGAAATTCACACAACAAAAATATACACGGGTTAGGAATTATTATCATAGTAACAAAAAACGGAAAAATAAACAATGTGCTAATCTATCAATTATTAAAGAAAAAGAATATGTTGTATCAAGTTCTCGTTTATGGATTTTAAAAAGTAACACTCGGAAAATGCATCGAAAACTAAATTTTTTTTATCGAATTTATCAATAAAAAGCTTACCATCGTACAACTTTTTGTTTGACCAAAGTGATTGTAGCGAGCTAGTAAAAATCCGTCTTTAGGTTTGATTCAATCAAAAATAAGAGCACGCCTGAGTAATTTCTCTTTTCCACGAACAATCTCCTCTATAGGTTCGTCATTGAACTTTAATACAGCTGCACATCCTCTTTGAACATTTCTTAAATTGACATTTTCTTTATTAGGATCTGGTAAACTGAAGAACAAAAAAAAAAATCAGGGTTCTATTTATTGTGATATTATAAAATTTATTTAATTATATTAATCGAAATGACCTGTTTATGTGTTTATCTGATGGAAGAACGATTTGAATAGACATTTTGGACATTTCGGGATCAAATGCTTGAGTGAAAACTGGAGTTGTCATAGCTATCTTTTCCTTTTCCGAGTTTTGTCCGAATATATACCTGCAAAGGATGTAATATTGCGTTAATTAATTAGCAAGGTCTATGATTGAGAAATTTTTTGACTACATGTGGCAAAATGAGTGGGTAGTTGGGTCTGGTTTACCCTGAATCGTTTTGTTCAAGTGTTTTAATAATAAATAAATAAAAGCATTGCATTGAGTAGAGTGCATTACAATCTCTACAATAATGTAGTTTTTAACAAAAATGAAGGCGGGCTTAGGTCCATTTTTGGGGAAGCACAAGCTCAAGCTTTTTATTGGATCAAACATAGGTCGAAGGTTAAGTGGGGTAGTCTCGAGTGGCCTGCTTGGTGTTGCGATCCGATGTCCATTTAAGCTTCTGCTCGAATTTAAGGTGGCTGTAATCTTTCTATATCATTGTATTTGGTGTTTTTTTTTTCTTTTTTTTTTTTGTCTTTTTTATTTGTAATTAGTATGGCGAGGAGTGGGTATTGGCTTGTATTAATACCTTTGTTCCCTAGCTGCTCTCTAGTTTATTATTAATATAAGTTTTTCGGGGGTCTCAATGCGGGTGATGGCATTGCCGAAACTCGTTTTTGTTGCCCCTTTTGCTGTTCAAAAAAAAAAAACTTGTATTTATTTGGATTCTGCTTTTTCGTTACTAAACTTTTTTTTTTCATTTTTTTATATCTATGTGATCCTCATTTTAATTTATTTTGTCAATTTCCACATAAATTGACCAAAATACGATTATTTTTAATTTATCTGGTTTTTTAGACTTATACTTCCTCCATTTTAAAATAAGTTATATACTTTAAAAACTTATCTTATTTGGTAAAAAATATTGGTACCAACACCTACTAACAATCTCATTTAATATAGTAAAATCACTAATTATATCGTTACTTTTACTTTTAAACATCATTAAATTCACTTTAATCAAGATGTGTATGACTTATCTACACTAACTATCTAATTTAATCCTTACTTTTACTTGTCTCGATAAACGTAAAATTTTAAATGTATCATTTATTTTGAAACGGAGGAAGTATAAACTTATATATATGCACTTTATCAAAAATACTCCCTCCGTCCCTAAATAAAGTTCTCATTTCACTTTGAATTTTTGTCCCTAAATAAAGTTCTCATTTCACAAGTTGATAGGGTCCACTTAATAAATAATATAATTACCATGGACCCCACTACTAACTATCCACTAACAATTCTTCTCTCTCCAAATCAACTTTATATTTTAATCAAATTTATTACCAATAACCTCACCACTAACTTTCTCCTTAAATATTGTGCCCAAGAGAAATGAGAACTTTATTTAGGGACGGATGGAGTAATAAACTTGCGATTATGCATGGATATAGATAGTACGTACTCACCCAACTACGTCATTAAATCCTATCAATCCAGTAAGCTTGTCGGTTGGTGTTTCAACTATTATGAACGGGCAGTATTTTCGTACCTGGAAACACAATTTTAATTAGTAACTTAATTAATGTGATTAAACACCATCATATTTTCTTGAATATTTACCAAAACTTTGAGTTAAATGTACGATTAACAAACCTCATAAGTAGCCGTTCTTTTAAGTATGTGATATTTCGGTGTTTCTAAGTCCGAAGACTCGTTAATCTGCAACTGTAACATAAGGCAGCAAAATATTTAAACGTATTATCAAATGGCCAAAAATTGTATATATAATATACCTGTTTTATAAAATCCACGAGACCTTCTAAAGAAAAGTAGTCGTTGTTTATAGAATCCCAATAATCCTGTTGAGTTAATGATCGAGAAACAAAAAAGTGAATTAATCATCAAATATTGAAAACATGATGTGTGTTTGAGATCGAATATGGATGAAAACGGTGTCCGTACCACGTAACTGCAAATCTTGCCGTTTTCTGGATTAATGCCCAAAACAGAAGTTCCGGTAATTATGAAAACTGGCTTCCATGGTAGAAGAGAGAATGTGAATTCTGTTGTCCACCTTGTAGTTATTTCATAAGCTCCTGTCTAAATAAAAAAGAGAAATTAAACTAAGTTCAAATAGATCTACATATATATATGTTGCGTCCTGATTTCGGGAGCCTCGGACCGAACGGTTTGCTGTGCTGTGTACCTGAAATCACGAACAACCCTAAGTCAGAAGTCCTCCGGAAGGGATTTCCGGGAGGACACTCCGAAGCTTAAGTAAGTTAATATGATCGACGTAAGGTCGTATATGGATAGAAAGGAGGAATTATAGGTAAGAGTAATAAATGATAGTGTATTCAATGCTTCCTTCGTTGGAGTTTGATCTCTATTTATGGACCTGTTTCTTGAGCGGGAAAGAGAACAAGTCTTAGGAGCGAGAAAACGGGATATAACCTTTGGTCCGTATCTCTTATTAACCTCCGGTCCTTCGCCAATGACCAGTCTGTGCCTGCCGGATAATAGCACCGGTCATATTCAGACCTTGACTTCATTTAATGCTAGCATGGCTCGATGATAACTTTTCCCCAAAATCCGGCCACGCTTTGACAGGGCCTTTGGGACTTGTAATCTAATGATGACTATCCTTAGCTTCCTGTTTTGGGTAGTACGCAGGTCGCTTCGTTCATGCGACCTTTCGGACGTCCGGTCGTTAATGGGTTCGTCCCATACCTCATTAAGTCCCCTAGATTAGAAGCCAATTAAATATTCGAGTTAGTTGGTTCTAATTTAATCTTTCGTCGTTCTGTTCGGTCTGTTGAGGAATTTCAACCGTTTCGAAAATAGTTACCGTTATCCTAAAATATTACCGTTATCTGTCACTTCCAACTTAAAGTCCTTTGGTATTCCCTTCCTACTTATACGTACTGTGGGTCGCTTGCTTCTTCTCATCGCCTTCTTTAACCGTTTCCTCCCTTCCCTTTCTTGACCCCCTATCTTTGTTCGTAATTTTGCTGCCATTATGAAGAAAGATAAAGCAACTCGAGAGAAGACTGACAAAGGGTTTAAAGAAAAACGAACAGCCGCCAATACTTTTTGCAACTTATCTCCCAGCGATCTCCCCGTGATTATTCGTGATTATCAAATCGATCCGCGATTTGATCTTCGAATCCCTGGCGTAGGAGAAACCATAAAATCTGCTCCGGATGGTTATGAGCCCGTATACCTGCAGTATTTGCAAGGAGGGCTCCGATTTCCTGTGGACGATTTCATCTGGGTCCTGCTTCAGGATTTAGGCATTCACATGGCCCAACTTGTACCCAATTCGTTTCGTAAAATCATTGGTTTTATCATGCTTTGTCGTGGTTTAAACATCCCCCCCTCTGCCAAATTGTTTCGCTACTTTTACATCGTTACCGGTCGCGGCGATTGGGCCATATTTTCCCTCCGTCCTGGTCAAAGCGATCGAATCTTTGGCCTGAGGGACTCGATTCATGATTGGAAGTTTCAATTTGTTTATGTCAGTCGCTCTGCTTTCCGCGATGTCGCCTTGCCCTGGGGGAGGGTTGTTGGGCGTCCTTCCGATCCACTTCCTGAGCTATCTGAGCAAGAATCAGAGTACATAACAAGCCTTACCGCCGCTCAAGTGGATTGGGAAGATCCAGATGAGGTGCTTCTTGGTATGGCCGATTTAAGCCCATTTTACGCTTCTAAGGGAATTCGCCCGCTATGGAAATTAAATGGGGAGGCCGTCCCGCTCCTTCACCGGTTACGGATGGCAAGAGGTTCTTATGCCGAAAGTGCCGTGTCTGTGGATGACGGAGGGTTAGTCCCTGTTAATGTTCCCATCATTCAAGACGTTAGCTCTGAGGAAACTCCTTCTCTTGGTTCTGGTAAATAGGAAGCTGCTGGTCGCGTAAGTGTGGAGGAAATCAGTTCCCCAACCGTCTCTCTTGGTTTTGACCCGCTTCCTGGTCTCGATTTTACTACTGAGGGTACAATGATACCTGATTCTCAGACCGAGTCTGTCCTTCCCCCCCGGGTTCGCTCCATCAGTGCATTGACTTCTCCGCCAAAAGGGATCCGTCAAAAAAGAAGGAAAGGGGACGTTCCGTCTCCTTCTCAGAAGCGGCCCAAGGTCCTACCACAAGGTACGCTAGTTTTGACTTTCACCGCTACATGCACCTTTTTCCTTTGCTTTATTGAAGGTATATAACTGTCTTAATGTGTTTTGCAGTTCAACCACCAGTACCTGGGGCTTCTGTTACGACTGGGCAAGTGTCTCTTCCACCCCTTTCCGTGTCTCTCAAGACTTCCGCTCCAATTGTGCCTTCTATTGTTGCTACCACTATTCCTCAGTCTTCTTCTTCCGGGGGACCCGTCATCCTGCGCAGGATTCCTCCCGCTCGTCCGACTTCTTCAGCTGTTGCTCGTTTTAGTAGTCGTCTTTTTAGCTCTTCCGTTCAATCTTTAGCCCCAGATCAAGGCTCGTTATCTCCACAATCTGCTAAGAGTCAATCAAACATCCCTGACCTCGCCTTTTCTAGGTAAAGATTCTTATCCCTTATATACCCCTCTCATTTTTATTTTCTTTGAATCGTAAGTTTTATGGGCTCCCCTTATTTTGTTTCCTTACATTTTTTTTTACTTGCAGGAGGTTTTGCTCGATTTGCTGGTTCCTCATCTGTTGCCATTACCACGCTGCCCGTTGCAGAAGTGAAAGAAAAAGCCGAAAGCCAGCAGCCGCAAACCACTCAACCTTTCACCCCTTTTGGATTTACCACCTCTCCTGCCGTATTGGAGGCTTCCATATCCAAAGCGCCGTTTACCGGGGAGATAATGACCCTTACACCTGATGATGCCATTCTTAGGGCTAAGGCTAGCTTGTTGAGCACCGTTGATCTGTTAACCGACCTTCAAGCCCAAAGAACTCAGCAAGAGCAAATTTCTCGGAACCAGCATGCTGAATTCACCCGATTATCTGAGCTAATGAAAACTGCTAAAGATTTATTTGAGCGAGAGAAATTCGAGAAGAACCAACTAGCAGGAGCCATGAATCAACTTTCTGAGGAAAACGAGAGTCTGAAGCGTTCTTTAAAGGCCAAAGATGTGCAGATGCTAGAGCTTGAAGATCAGAATAAATCTTCTTCTGCTCGTATCGCAGAATTGGAAGCTTCCCTCGTTGAGAAGGACCTACAACTATCGGAGACCCAACGTCTCCTTGCTAAGACGGAGGCAGATACTAATCTGCTTAAAAGGGAGGTAGTTGAGAGTCGTGAAAATATGGAATGGGTACTTCAGAAAGGAATTCCTGGGGCTTTTGAGTCGCTCCTTTCTTCTGATGAGTTTGTGAATGGCAATACCATTCTTCAAGAAGAAAGTTTAAAGTATGGGCATTATCAAGGGTGTGTGGATACCCAGAGAGCCTATCCGGATGCTCTTAGTAATGCTAAACTTGTTCATGACTACCCCCAGGCCCAGGCAAAAATAATGAGCCTTTTTGAAGATCTGGTTGCACCTGACTATGATCTCATTCGTTCTTTTGAAGAAGGTATTGTGAGTCTGGAAGATCTCAAGCGACTTGTTGCTCGGCTCCCTACCGGAGTGGAAGGAGTAGGGGAAAGCTCCGTCCGTCCTTCTTAATTTGCTTAATCGATGTTTATGTCTTGTTTTTTAGTGGTTATTTGTTTCCTCTTTTTTGTAATGAAGACTTTGTATGTCGTCTGAATGAAGCATCGTACTTTTCCTTTTATATTACGTGTTCTGTTCGTTTGTTTTAGCTTATTTCATTATTAATTTTTAAAGAAGCGTCCCTGATTAAAATTTATAACTACTCTAAACGTTTTCGTCGCTCTGTTAAGGCTCCGGTTTTCGTCCGGAGGGAAGGTTGTATTCGTCTCTCGACTTGTAATACAAACTTTAAACTTCTTCATAGCTATGAGGTCGATTTCTTTTTTTATTTTTTCGTCGTATATATATGTTTTAACAGGTACGTATGTTCGCATAGTTCGCTTATTCGTCATTTCGACCTAGGTGTGTGAAGATAAATTAGCAAAATGTCCTGCTTAAAGCAGGTTCGTTCGATTTGTTTGTTACAGACACGACCCTTCGTACCCACAAAACGGGCCGGGCTTTAACACGCTCTTTCTTCTAAAAATGGAACCTACGAAGGTTCCTCATATTCCATGTTCGTGGAACCCGTACTCCGTCCATTGACTCTAAGACATACGAGCCATCCTGCCTTGCTTCTCTGACACGATATGGACCTTCCCAATTTGGGCAGAGCTTCCCCGGTTTATGCTGAAGGCTTGCTTCGTTTTTTCGCAGAACGAGGCTTCCTGCTCTGCATGCAGTTCCGCGTACCTTTTTGTTGTAGTAGTTCTCTGATAGCAACTTGTACGCCGCCTGTCTACTTGCCGCTATTTCACGACGTTCATCGACCAGATCCAAGTTATATCTGAGGGCCTCTTCATTTTCACCTAAACTGAAATTCCTTACCCGGTGAGATGGTAACATTGCTTCCAGCGGGATGACGGCCTCCGTCCCGTATACTAGGCAAAATGGGGTTTCTCCGGTCGCCCTTCTGGCCGTCGTCCGGTATGCCCATAATACACTTTGCAATTCATCCACCCATGCACCCTGAGCTCGCCCTAGATGAGTTTTTATCCCTTTAACAATTGTTCTGTTGGTGACCTCTGTCTGACCATTCGCTTGGGGGTGGGCGACGGATGTGAAATTTTGGTTGATACTTTGCTTGATGCACCACTCTCTGAAGGGGTTGCTGGCAAATTGCTTTCCATTGTCACTAACAATCGTGTGCGGGAGGCCAAACCGGCATACAATTTGTCGCCATACAAATTTTATAATGTTGGAACCTGATATGCATGCCAAGGCCTCTGCTTCCACCCACTTGGTGAAGTAATCCACTGCCACCACCAGGAATTGAACCCCTCCCGGAGCTTTGGGGAAAGGGCCCACGATGTCAATTCCCCATTGGCAGAAAGGCCAGGGGCTAGTAATGCTTGTGAGATTTACTACCGCCGTATTTGGGACATTCGCATACACTTGACATTGTTGGCATTTCTTGACATATTCCTGCATGTCCATGGACATGCTTGGCCAGAAATAACCCGTTCGGAGCAATTTCTGGGTGAGCGCCCGCGGACCGGAATGCGAACCGCATAACCCTTCATGCACATCTACTATTGCCCGCATTCCCTCTTCCCTGCTTAGGCATCTTAACCAGGGAGTTAAGTACCCTTTTCTGTATAGAGTCTCGTCTTTAATCGTGTACTTACTCGCGTTGAGCCTGATTTTCCTCGCCTCCGTCACCTTGTTCGGTAAGGTACCCTTCTGTAGATATTGCTGTATAGGGAAAGTCCAACAGGATTCTTCCGGACCTACATGCATTGCCTCTTCTTCTATACCTTCGATGCTTCGCTTTGATAGGACCTCTACTAGAACCTTCTTAGTTAAGTGAAGGAATAACATTGACGCTAACTTACTTAAAGCGTCCGCCTCCTTATTTTTCGTTCTGGGGATTTGGGTTATTTCGAACTTGCTAAACCCTGAAATTAACTCCTTAGCCCTTGATAGGTATTTCTTTATGTGAGTTTCTTTTGCTTCGTATGAGCCCTTTATCTGGTTAACTACCAACATCGAATCCGCAAAAGCCTCCAGTCCGTCGATTTCAAGGCTTTTGGCTAATCCCAAACCTGCTATCAATGTTTCGTATTCTGCTTCGTTGTTAGAACATTTGAAATCAAATCTAAGGGCGTATGTCACTCTTTCATCATTGGGGCCTGTGAGAATTACTCCTGCCCCGCAACCTTCTGCACTTGCTGCTCCGTCTGTGAACATCTGCCAAACCTGCGGAGACGAAGCATTTGCTTTTGAGAGTTCTCCACTTTCTACGATAGACACATTGTCTTCCCCTGGCATTTCCACCGGAAAATCGGCTAAGGCTTCACCTTTAATGCTCTGCCTTGGACGAAAGGTTATGTCGTGTTCACCCAGCTCGATTGCCCACTTTGTCAATCGTCATGAGCGCTCTGGTCGCAGCAGGATGCTTTTCACAGGTTGGTTAGTCAAAACCGTTATTGGGTGAGCTTGAAAATATCTCTTCAACCGTCTTGCAGCGTATACTAGCGCCAATATCAATTTCTCAATCACTGAATAGTTCAACTCTGCGTCCTGCAGAGCTCTGCTAACGAAGTAAACGGGTATTTGTTTTTTATCCCGCTCGGCTACGAGCACCGAACTAATCGCTTCTAGATTCGTCGATAAATAAACGATCAGGGGTTCCCCGCTTACCGGGCTCGCCATGGTAGGGATGGTTCGGAGGTGTTGTTTTAGGTTGACAAAGGCTTTCTCCGCTTCGTCCGTCCATTCCACCATTCACTTTTTTGTGCAACCATGGAGGGCCTTGAAGAATGGAACTGATTTTTCTGCGGACTTGGCTAAGTACCTCCCCAAGGCGGCTAATTTCCCATTGAGGCTCTGTACATCTTTCATCGTTCGTGGAGTTTTCATTCCAAGCAAATTGTCTACCTTCTCTGGGTTCGCCCGGATCCCGGATGCAGTTACGATATGACCAAGGAACTTCCCTTCTTCCATCCCGAAAGAGCACTTCTTGGGATTCAACTTCATGCTGATCTTTTGTAACCGCCACAATGTCTCCTCCACGTCTTTGATCAGGTCGTCATTATTTTTGCTTTTGATTACCATATCGTCTACGTATACTTCTAAGTTCCTGCCAATCTGATCCTGGAACGCTCTGTCTACCAACCGTTGGTAAGTGGCCTCGGCGTTTCACAGACCAAACGGCATTTTTACGTAACAGAAAGTCCCTTTTTCGGTGTGAAAAGAAGTCTTTTCCTCGTCCTCCCGAGCCATCTGAATCTGATGGTACCCCTTGTAGGCATCCAGGAATGATTTCCACCGATATCCTCCGAGCGATTCCACCTTATCTTCAATCTCAGGCAGAGGATAACTGTCTTTCGGACATGCTTTGTTAAGGTCTTTAAAGTCGACGCACATGCGCATCGATCCGTCGCTCTTTTTGACAAGAACAGGGTTTGCTATCCACTCCGGATATTGAGTGCTACGTAGGACCCCTGCGGCTACTAAGTCAACCACCTCCTTATTAACTATTTCATTACGATGTCTAGCCATGATTCGTTTTGATTGCTTCACCGGAGGGAATGCAGGATTTAGACCCAGCTTGTGCTCCGTTACTTCTCTTGAGACGCCGGTCATATCCTTAGGTTCCCACGCGAACACATGCTTATATCTTCTTAAAAGATCTCCTATTTCTTTTTGCAACTCCTGTGGGAGCCCTCCTCCGATCCGAACCTTGATGTCCGGATACTTCGGGTTAACTACTAACTGGATTTCGTTCTGTTCCGTCCAACTATCTTGGTGGGTGATGCTATTACACTCTAAAGGAGGCATGGGCATGCTCCGGACGGTTATTACGCCATGCTCTGAGGGGAATTTGAGCAGGCCGTGGATGGTCGACGGAACGGCCTGGAACTGCCATAAACCGGTTCTGCCCAGGATGGCATTGTACCTTGAAGGTGCTTCGATAATAACGAATTCTGCTAAAATGGTCTTGCAATCTCCTCTTTCCCAATCGGTCAATGTGAAGGGAAGGTGTATCTTCTCTCTAGGCCACACCGATTACCCTGCAAAGCCTACGACCGTCCCTGCGGCAGGTTTTAACAAAGATTTGATATCGGAGGGGAATTTATCGAAGCAGTGGCTGTACATGATGTTGGCTGAGCTTCCCGAATCAACGTACACCCGACGGACCATAACCTTGGCTATTACGCCGAAGATGACCAAAGGCTCCGTCCCTACATATCCTTCCGGGATGGGTTCCCCCCTTCCGAACTCTACTACCCCTTTATGCCTCTTTCCTAGGGAGGGGATCGACGATTCCCCTTCCAGAGCAAAGATTTCTGTGTTGTATACCGCTGCTTCTTTCTTGGTCGAAGGCTCAACTATGGCGACCTCCGCCTTTCCCCCTCGTGCCTCCTTATCTCTCTTGTAGCTTTCGCATGAGGCGGTTGAGTGTCCCATAATCTTGTGGAACT
This sequence comes from Calendula officinalis, assembly GCA_963853835.1. Taxonomy (NCBI): domain Eukaryota; kingdom Viridiplantae; phylum Streptophyta; class Magnoliopsida; order Asterales; family Asteraceae; genus Calendula; species Calendula officinalis. The sequence goes on along the minus strand of OY970829.1, from coordinate 71,858,762 downwards.
CGCAATAGGCGTTGGGGTCCCTAGGATATCGCTTCCTGGTCCCTTTCACCTCCAAACGGCGAGTTTCATAAGTGGAATAAGGTTCTTGTCTGGAGGAGCCATATCGCTCTGGCGGAGGTCTCCCTTCCTGGAACCGTCCTCGATACGAAGGTTTTCCTCCGTATCCGGACCTAAACCCTCCTTTCGTCTTCCCTTCGTTTTTGTAAGAGCTGGCACTGATTGTTCCTTTCTTTTCTTGCGCCTCGAAGCGTAACTTCTCCGCACTCTCCTCCTCTTGTTTTAACACTTTGTTTACTACATTGATCATATCGTCTGCTTTTACGAAATCTCTTTTCGACAGCTCCCTAAACAACTCTCCTTAACGAAGGCCATAAGTGAAGGCTGCTATTATCAAAGAATCCTCCCGGACGGGCATTTTCCGGCTCTGCTCATTAAACCTTTTGAAGTATGATTTGTTTGACTCCCCTTCCCGTTGCCTGCATGCCATTATAGACTGAGATTTTTGCTGATACTTCTTCTGCTGTATGAAGCTGTGGCTGAACTGCGCAGCGAGCTCCTCGAAGCTAGCAATGCTTCTTTGAGGCAAACTAGACAGCCAATACCGAGCCGAACCCTCCAAAGTACCTGCGAAGTATAAGCACCACAATTTTTGGTCCATTGGAATCATTTTCACAGCCTAACGGAAGCTGGCCACATGATCATCCGGATCCCCAGTTCCGTCATATGACTTTACTCGGGGGCCTTTGAGTCCCGTAGGGATCGGCATTTCAATGATTTCGTCAGTAAACGGGGACCGAAAGCTTTTGGATGTCAAAGAAGGATGCTGGGTAAAACCTTCTCCTCTTTCCCCTAGGGACTGTCCCCTTCTCAGTGGGGGTCGTTCTGTTCTTCTCTCCAGAGTTTTTCTTCTCTTCCTTCTTCCCTCTCGCCCGGACTCCTGACTTCGATCCGGAACAGGAGGGGTTTTCTCCTTATACACCTCCTCCGCATATTCTTCTTCTGAAGATTCTTCGCTAGAGTAAGTGAGGGTTCTCCCGGCCCCACCTGCTCCTTCTATTACTTTCTTTCGACTTTTCTCCAAGTCTCGCAGCTTCCGAAATTTGCAAAAGAGATGGAATTCTTTAATTTCCTCTTCTGTTGGGTCATCCTTTCCAGACCCGGAAGGAGGAGGTGATGTTTCGACGCCGACGACGGCCGAAGTAGGAAAAGGAGGGGTGAGGCTATCTCCTGGTGGCATCAAAGGTTGATTCCCTCCTTTTGGTGTTGAATCGAGGACCATTTTATTCAAGGTCCCACGGCCTCGGACCGAACGGTTTGCTGTGCTGTGTACCTGAAATCACGAACAACCCTAAGTCAGAAGTCCTCCGGAAGGGAATTCCGGGAGGACACTCCGAAGCTTAAGTAAGTTAATATGATCGACGTAAGGTCGTATATGGATAGAAAGGAGGAATTATAGGTAAGAGTAATAAATGATAGTGTGTCAATGCTTCCTTCGTTGGAGCTTGATCTCTATTTATGGACCTGTTTCTTGAGCGGGAAAGAGAACAAGTCTTAGGAGCGGGAAAACGGGATATAACCTTTGGTCCGTATCTCTTATTAACCTCCGTCCTTCGCCAATGACCAGTCTGTGCCTGCCGGATAATAGCACCGGTCATATTCAGACCTTGACTTCATTTAATGCTAGCATGGCTCGAGGATAACTTTTCCCCAAAATCCGGCCACGCTTTGACAGGGCCTTTGGGACTTAGAGGATCGGAAGAAGTTGAAGGTTGAGAAAGAAGGATCAGATGTGTACGAACAGAATGAACCCCAGATAGAGAAAGCGGACCAAGGGGAGATTCAATCTAATGATGACTATCCTTAGCTTCCTGTTTTGGGTAGTACGCAGGTCGCTTCGTTCATGCGACCTTTCGGACGTCCGGTCGTTAATGGGTTCGTCCCATACCTCGTTAATATATATATGAAAACAATTAAAAAAAACCATAGGTAGAAAGTGAACTGAACTGAGAACGATTCTTCTATTTTTTCGGTTTTTTCTCAATTATGGGCCGAACCGCTCGAAACCGAATCGAACGGAAAGGAACTAATTTTGCATGAAAATTAGAACCGAAGGCTAGTTCTCGGTCAAGTTTACATGTACCTAATCTCTTTCATATATGTTTTAGTATTAAACACTAATTGTATCACAAATTTGTAATTATAAGTTTAAAGACGTGACCAACCGTGCAATATAACAGAGTATTAATAGTATTAACTATTACCTGTCTGATCCAATGGATTTGTACAGTTGGAGTAAACAGTAGCTTTAATATCGCAAGGTTGAACAAAAATCCGCTTATATTGTCGTGCTTTGTAAGTGGATCCCGAAACATAATGTGTTCATCGTACACCGTCAAATCACTAATTCCTTGATCATCGAAGACATGTGGAAGGTCGTCATGCAAAAAGTCAACCAACCGTTTAATATCCACTTTTGACACTTTCGACAGGCTTTGTTCTTCTAAACTCAGTCTAATGCGAGTTTTATTATCAACTAGACTTCTGTTTTTGGATTTTTTGATGAAGAAAATGGAATTTCGTTGTGGTTTAAATATCCGGTGAGCAACATAGTTACCGGAAATTGGCCGGATAATGGTCTCACAGCGAACAAGAAACATGACTACAAGTTTTTTTTTAATTAGGTGGGAGTCGAAAAACAACACCTTTTATGGAAAGAGAAAGTACAAGTGATGAAGCAACCGATCGTGCCTTATATTGGTGTCCATGTTTTGAAGGATCATGAGGTTTGGTGTACATGTGATTCGGCCAATTTGCACGTTTGATCACTGTACTTCAAGTGCAGACACAACCACAGTACCTAATGTTTGCATTTTTAGCACTTTTTATCCATCCCTCCTAACAAACGTTAGCTCAACTCCGTTAGTTGAGGGTAATTTAGTCATTTTGCATGTGTGGTCCCAGCTATACCTAAACCCGAACAACACTAACACCCATCGTCTTCACGCTTCTGAAGTTTACAAGATAATGTTTTTTTCATCTCTCTTCTAAAAAAATGCGAATCGGAGGATTCAAAATACATACAAATTAAAATCATCCCCTACAAAAACACGAATTCTTTCCCAAAACACAGATAAGAATCAAAATCATCCCCAAAAAGTACAAATTAAAAATGTAATTTTATGAAATTTTAGTTTATAAATATGATTTATATTCTTACAAACCCTGCGCGAACGCGAGCACTTAATATTCGGTTTAGAAACCAACAAACATCACGTTGAATATAAAGTAAGAGTACAAAGCTACCTTGAGTACAAAAGTACAAAGTAGAAATATATGTGGCTCTATACCTGAAACCAAAAATAAGCTCCTAGACGAAAAAACCCCAAAAATGGCAAGAGAAATCATCCCTTTTTATGTAAAAAGTTAACGACAAAATTGTCCCGGTACGTAAACTTTTTACCACAGGTCCATATCAAGAAGCTGTAGCATTTTATAAAATTTTCGTTCCACAACTTCCTATTTAATTAGTAGCTTATATATGTCTTTAAAAATAAAATTTCAAATTCCAAAAAACTGTCATCTAAACAAAACCTTTTTATCTACGAATAACTTTTAGTTAGCCATAAATGTTTATTATATTTCAAAAATCAATAGTCGTTAAATTCCAAAAGTTACAATGATGCTCATTAACTTTGGATGCTTGTAGCAAAAATGGTCCTTAAGGTGAATGTCAATAACAATGATCAATGTTAAAGGTTGTCACGATTGGTACTTGTGATTTGCTAAAAGTTTCACGTACAGTCCTTAAGTTTCAAAATTAAAAGTATTTAATGGTGATTTTTATTAACATCCGCTTTAAGGACCATTTGTGTTAAAAATATTCAGAATTAAGTATAATTGATGTAATATTTGAAAGGGGGTGATTTTCATACCACATCTTTTAAGCATTGTACCACAATAACTGTTTTATATACTTGTACAGTTTGCATAAATATGTATACATTGTGGTAGGGGAATCAAAAATTGTGGTATGAAAACTAATTCCAATATTTAAAACTTAAGGACATTCATCGGTTTGTGAGAAATATGCATAACCAAGGGCATGTGCATTGGTGGTGATGCTGAAATATGCATAACGTACAAGGGGAATGTGCATTGGTGGTGAGGCTAGTTCGGAGGATCTTGAAATATCTTCCTAAATCCTAATATAGTAATGAGTTGGGAGGATATTAATAGCCGCTAGATTAAAATATTTATATTAGCCATCAAATTGAGATGCGTATGCTTGTATAAAGGGGATGTCCGTATCGGCCAAACCAAAACGTACATATTTGTCTTTACAAACACTAACTTAGAGTAATGCCATGAACTCATGTTTCTATTAGTTCTTTTATTCTAGTTGCATTGTTATTTCTTTGTATTTTCTCATTTTTCTTGTTTACATGTAACACTCTTTGATTATGTAGGAGCTAATACCAATTTTATTAAATAAAATACAATACAATTGGGAAATGATTAAAACAAATACAAGATTGAAATAAGAATATGTAGAAACAAAGAAGAAACAAGTTTTGGTTGAGTCTCGTGAAATTCACGATCTCCTTAAAATAGATTCGTTATCTATTTCTCAGGGTAAAACAACCGAGTAGTTTTACGCTACCGAATATAATCCAAGCCCGAACACTTATCGAAAGTTCTTGTGTTTAAGGAACACTATCAATAGAGAGCAAATGGTGATAACTTGTAAGTGGTGTAAGAAAGTATGTGAATGTGTGTTGGTGTTCACAAGAATGTGTCTTACAAATGAACCACACATCTTCTATTTATACTAGAATTTGGTTCAAGGTCTAATGACACACATTAATGTCATTAATCTAATTCAGCACAATTCATTACAAAGAAATGAAACCACTAATTCAAATATATTTATAGACAACATTAAAAAATATAAATAATATTATCAATATTATTATTTGAATACTTCCACTAAATCAAGTGGCAAAAAACCGAGTGGCAAAACCGAACGCCCATGAAACCCAGGAGACGAGTGGATAGGTTCAAGTTCCCACTAGTTCATTTGTTTAATTTCTTTGTTTCATACACCACACTTTGAGAGTCGGTATCTCATTCACCACAACTACATTTTGGACTACCAACCATTAATTATATATAATAAAATATATAATTATAAATGTCCAAAATTTTCCAACAGATTCAAATTCTATAGTTACATCTTTGTGGTCAAGGAGGAGCTGAGGCATGCGTTTCATGGCGGGTTGCAAAGATATACATATCATATTTATAAACTTACATGTTAATAATTTCATTTGGGTAATTTAGACAGTTATTATCCTAGTCGACTTTTGAAGATGTGAACATATGTTGGTTAACAAATCTCTACTACTTATAAAGCATTTAGGACATTTCCCTAAATACCATCTTGAAAATTCAGCCATTTTCTTTCTATTTTTAGAATTTTTGTTACCAGTTAAAAAAATTGCAGCTTCCTGGATTCGAACACCAGACCACCCTTTATTAGGAAGGGTACTAAACCACTAGAGCATCTTCGAGTTTTGTTGAATTTTTGGCTACAGATTTAAATGGGTTGCAAACTTGTAATTAGTGAAGTCCAACAGGTTGCAATTAGGGAAGTCGAGACGGTTTGCTTCGGGTATTGAAACACCTAATTATCTGCTCCCACCACCATCATCAAACATACGGGTACTGAAACGCATCATCATCTTCTCCCACCACCATCATCTCAAAGTTAATGGAAAAGATGACCATCCGTCTCTCATATGTACCTCACCATCACAGGCCGCTCACCGAAACTCGGTCCTCATTCTCGATGAAGACTCACCTCCGGTCCGCTGTTTCTAAAGTTGTAAGCTTTTTTGATCTACGATTTCATCTTTACAGATCTAGGTTTTTTATTTCAATGTTTCGTATCCAGGTCCTTGAAAAATCGTTGTACGACGGCCACCCCAATAATCGTCGCAGTGTGGCGGAGACGTCGACGTTTTTGGTTTGACTCGATTTTCTAAATCACTTAAAAAGTAGCAAATTGAAGCTCAGATCTGTCATTTGGTTTATGTGTTTGACTCTGTTTTGATTAATTTCAAACTTTCATTAATTTCAGGAACAAAGTTGCCATTGTTAAAGCATGAGCATGACACAAGATGCGGTGTTTCTCTAGCCTGCAGACCAAAATGACTATAAACCAAAACTTCAATTAAAATCTTAATTCGATTTTCATAGGATGATTCAAGCAAGGTAATTCAAAATTTCCTTTTATTTATACATGTTTGGATTTGGATTTGGATTTGGATTCGGGTATGAATATATAACCATTTAAACTTCTTTTGGTTTCAGGATGATTTCCAAAGATTTAGGTATGAATATGTGTTCCATAAACTCAAGTGACTCAACCACATTTGAAATTAAGGTAACCATTTAACTTTTTCGATCGAGGTAAGAATGCAGTAGACCATTTTTGTCTATTTTTTCATTTTTTTGGTTGTTTGAACTTGTCTTTTATATCTATTATGTATATTCAACATCATCTCTTTGTTTGTATATTTGTCTATAACACACACATTTTACAAACCTCGTGTTCATAAAAAAAACATAGTTATATTTGCCTACAAACTATTTTGGGAATTCTTAAAGAGTTCATATGGAGAGTTGAAAATAAAAGACATTGATGAATATATTCAATACATTTTCTGGTGGGTAAAATATGACTTTTTTTTTTGTTCTGTAGGTCTATTGTAAAAGGAGCTTTAAATTGGTTCAAGGACAACTTCTAGAATTATGTCTTCCTCAGATTCTGTTGAAGAAATTGAAAAGCGTTCAAGAAAGAATTAGAAACCATTTCTCAAAGTTCATTAAATTGCTTACACCAGCAGTTTTGGTGGAAGCTTAAAATACAAATGGTTTGTGTTTGTAAAACACTTAAATTTAAATGACATTACATGTAGAATTATGCACCGGCTATTTGATAAATTTAGTTTTTATTGAAATTGAAGCAATGTTATTGTTCAGTAGGAGGCTTCCTTTGTTTAAAATTAAAACATATGCTAATATAGGTGTAAACAGTGTTTGGTTGTCTGACTGCTGGGCACGAGGATGCTGACATTATTTATTGCAACAACACCCGTGAAAGATTATACTCCAAGCTTTAATAAGAAGTTCAAGTCATCCTATTAAACCAAGAACTGAAGAATTAGGGAACTTTTAAAAGTAAATTAATCATTTAGCCAAAAACTATAACTAAAACTACAACGAAACAATAACTTCGTTCAGATCTTCCTAACATAAACAAAATGAAAATTTAGGTGCTGTTAAAAGAGAAAATATCATTCAGCTAAAAAAATTAAATGAAAAATAAATATAAAAGTAGTGTTTGGTATGTTGTATGAGATTTTGAGTCATGGTCATGTTCCATCATCATTCAGGATAATTCATTAATACCAAATTTTAGAAAAAACGAAAACGAACTCAGTAGGATTTGGTTGATTATATCTGATCTTGAGCTCCTATTTTGTTTCATTATCGTTTATCATAGCTCTACGAGATAAATCCATAATGAGCTAATCTAGAACTCCTAAACACCTCCATTTTATTACCAAGCGGTTCTAATAAAGATGTTGATTACCTGATTTTAATTACTTATGTACAATATTTTTTTATTAATCTTTAACTCATATTATCTATTGATCATCATCACCATGACAACTTACCACTACCACCCACTACCATCACCGACCCACAACCACCAGAATCACTACAGCCGTCATTGACCATCAATACGAACCACCACCCACCACCATAACTACTACCACCACCAACTATCATTACACACCACCGCCCACCACCATCACTACTGTCACCACCATCACTATCACCATAGGGTACCCGCCGCCGCATTGCGCGGGTACCCTTCTAGTAACAATAAATGCCTTAAATAAATCAATTCTCCTTTTAAAACCATGCTCCTAGTACAAGACTAGACTTCAACCTATACGTACGTGTATATCACTCTATGGTATATTTAAAATTAATTAATTTTATTCATGTTCTTTAACTGAAAAGAGGATTTAAATATTTAGTTATTAAAGGTGTTGTTATTTAAAAAAAATCAGTTTATATACCGTGAAACTAAATAATTGCTTAGTTTATGGTTATGATTTAAAAACGACTTGTAATTAATTACCGTATCATATCTCTACTATATTATAAATAGTTTATCACTTCCATAATTAGCAAGGCTGAAAATTCAGCCAACACACTTGCTATTTTGGAAGAGAATTGCGTTTAATCAAAAAATGCGTCATACCAAATTCGAACCCGCGACCGCCGTTTGGCAACAGAGAGATGTAACCAACTACGGTAGAAGGACAGCTGATAATTTATTTATATCTTTGTTTAATTAAACTCTACTTAATTCACGGGTTGCCTTGAAAACAGAAGTGAAAAGGGTTTGCATCGGTAGAACCACAACCTTTTGTTTTTACACACACAAGTAATCCTAGAAGTTGAAAGGGTTTGCATCGGGAGAAACACAAACCGTCGTTTATACACAAACAAATAATGCTAGAATTGAAAGGGTTTGCATCCGTCGTTTATACACAAAAGCCCTAATTCAGCCATCTACCTTTAATTGTTAAATTGTCATCGAGAAGAACTATTTGATGAGGGACCCTAAATATTAAGCTACAGAACCAGCAGAACTCAATCTAAACCATTGATTTTTGAAATGAAATGATCATGAAAGTCACATTAACGTATTTGATGAGGGACCCTAAATATTGGTTTGCATGGATGTCATTCATGTATGTATACATAAGTGTTATCTATACATATATGTATACATGAATGAGTAACATCCATGCAAACCAATATTTGAGGGTCCCTCATCAAATAAATTAATGTGTCTTCCATGATCATTTCATTTCAAAAATCAATGGTTTAGATTGAGTTATGTTGGCTCTGTAGCCTTAATTGGTTTTGATTCTAATTCTACAATATATATATATATATATATATATATATATATATATATATATATATATATATATATATATATATATATATATATATATATATATATATATATACACACACACACACACACACACACACACACACACACACACATGAATCTGAGTTGCTTTCCCTTATATTCTTCGTTTACAGGTCGACAAGTTCGCACCACTGTTCCGGAGTCCACTAAAGAGCTTTCAATTGCAAGTATTCCCGATCCAGCTAGTCTTACTGACGTCCAGGAACCACGAGAGCAACCTCTGCAAGCAACAGTTACTTCTACTCCACCGATCGTTCATACTACTGCGGGTGCTTCCCACATTGCTCCTGGCCTTGCTGACTTATCAGATGAAGGGGTCTTTTTACAAGCCAGGACCGACCTGTTGAATGCCGTAGAGCTTTTGTCAGAGTTCCAAGTGCGAGGTATCCGCAGTCGTCAATTGTTGCTCAACCGCCATGAGGAGTTTGCCCGTATGGAAGAACTGATGAATACTGTTAAGCGTTTGCATCAACACGAAGTCGAAGAGAAAAATCAATTGTCAGTTCTGAATGAACGCCTTGCTGAGGAAAACAGAGACTTATCTGCCGGTTTGGAAGAGATGAGGCGTTCATTATCTGCCAAAGATGCTCGTATCATTGAGCTGAACGCGGAACAAAGCTCTTCTTCCACCCGTATTGCTGAACTGGACATGTCTCTTGTTGAGAAGGATTCCCAGTTAGACGAAGTCGTACGTTGCCACGCAGAACTGGATGCTCAGAATGATAAACTGAAGGAAGAGTTTGCCGTGAAATCGCATCAGCTTGGTGCGTATCGTGAAGACATGGACTGGTTGATTGGGAAAGGGATATCTGGTTTGTGTAACGTGCTGTTGAATTCAGCGGAGTTTGTGGGTCGGAATTCCAAACTCCAAATGGAAAGTGTTAGGTTTGGGCAATCCCGAGGATGTATGGATACTCATAAGGAGTATGCTAGCCTGTTGAAGGATGCCCCTCTTGTTCATGACTATCCGTAGGCTCAGGACAACATTATGGGGCTTTTTGGTGAGTTGGTGACTCCGGATTACTCCCTCCTGCAATCGATTGAAGCTGGTGCTATTCCCTTGGACGAGTTAAAAAAGCTTGTGAAGAAGTCTTCGTCTGGTCCGGAAGATGTAGGAAAAAATTCTAACCGGGGAGAGGCCCCTCCTGCACCCTGAACTTGTTTTGAGTATTTCGAATGTACCTTGTTTAAACGTACTTTGCTTTCGTCGTCTTTTCAGGCTTTCGTTACTTTAGATATTTTGTTTCTTTTTGCGAATCGCAACGTATTTTTGCGATATTTGTTAATGGAAAATTTCTGTTTTATGTAGAGGCGTCCCCCTTTTTAGAAATTTTGCGCAATTTAAATGTTTGTTCGTTATTCGTCGACCCAGTGTTTCGTTTGTTCCGGAAGCAGATCGGCCAACCCCTTCCGGGGTCAGGGCGTTCTGTTCGTAGCTACGATATTAGAAATTAGTTAAATAATATTAGTTAATGATTGTTGCGACATTAATTAACATTACGCCAAAAGGTCCTTTTCGGAAGGCATTTAATTAACTCGCACGCATCGTTGGGTACATTGTCGATTGGTAGAAAAAAGTAGAAAAACATAGGACATCAAAACACAGAAAACCATCTGTATCACGTGAGTAACCAGGATCTTCTTAAAAGTGGAATTTGCGCAAATTCCTGATGTTCCAGGTTTGGGGATGGTCGACCTGTCCATCGTTTCTAGCACATGTGAGCCATTTCTCCTTGCTTCTTTCACTCTGTACGGGCCTTCCCATTTGGGAGATAATTTACTGGGTTTATAATGGAGACTAGCTTCATTCTTCCGTAGCACCAGATCCCCCACCTTACACGCTGCTCCACGGACCTTCACATTGTAGTATCCTTCTATTCTGGACTTGTACGTGGCTTGACGTAAAGCGGCGTTTTCCTTCGTTCATCTACGAGGTCTAAATTGTGCCTTAGTGCTTCCTTGTTTCCTTCTAAACGAACATTTTCAACCCTAGGGGATGGTAAAATAACCTCAAACAGAATGACCGCTTCAGACCCATACACCAAGCTGTATGGGGTTTCCTGCGTGGCACCTCTTGCTGTAGTCTGATATGCCCACAGGACGCTTTGTAACTCATCTGTGCATCCCCCTTCTGCTCGGTCCAAGCGAGTTTTTATTCCTTTCACAATGATTTTGTTAGTTACTTCGGTCTGCCCATTGGCTTGAGGATGAGCCACAGACGTGAAATTTTGCCGAACGCATAACCCCGCACACCAGTCTTTAAAAGGATTGTTAGCGAACTTCTTTCCGTTGTCGCTAATGATGGTGTGTGGGAGGCCGAACCGGCAAATGATTTGCTTCCATACGAACTTAACAATGTTCGCCCCTGAGATGCATGATAGCGGCTTTGCCTCAACCCACTTGGTAAAATAGTCTATTGCCACTACTAAGAACTTCAAATCTCCTGGGGCCTTCGGGAAAGGTCCTACTATGTCGATACCCCATTGACAGAACGACCACGGGCTATGGATGCTTGTAAGACCCACAGGTGGTTGGCTTGGAATGTTGGAGTACGCTTGACACTTTCGGCATTTCTTAACGTATTCTTGAATGTCTTTCGACATCTGAGGCCAGAAGTACCCCATCCGAAATACCTTCTGGGTCAGAGCCCTTGAACCTGTATGTGATCCGCACAAACATTCATGCACCTCTTCCACAGCCTTCCGGGATTCTTCCCGTCCTAAGCATCGTAACCAAGGGGTTGAGTACCCCTTTCGGTACAACATGCCGTTTTTGATCGCATACGTGCCTTCATTCATTATGACCTTCCTTGCTTGGACCGGGTCACCCAGAAGCATCCCTTCTGCTAAGTATCGTATGATCGGTTTCATCCAGCAGTTCACGTCTTCTACTGTATATGCTACCTCCTCACCGGGTATTTCCTCGATACTCCTTTTAGGGAGAACCTCTACCAAAAACTGCTTTGTGATATGATGATATAACATCGAAGCTAACTTGCTGAGTGCGTCTGCTTCTTTTTTTTGGTGCGGGGTACTTGTGTTATTCTAAACTTTTCGAGCTTGGCCACCCTCACCTTCACTTGTTCCAGGTAATGTTTCATGTGGCTTTCTTTAGCTTCGTAGGATCCGTTTACTTGATTAACAACCAAAATTGAGTCCGCAAATGCTTCGAGCTCTTTTATTTCCATATTTTTAGCCAGATTCAAACCTGCCAATAGTGCTTCATATCCGGCTTCGTTGTTCGAGCATGCGAAATCGAACCTTAAGGCATACGTTATTTTCTCTTCGTTTGGTCCGGACAGGACGACTCCTGCCCCGCACCCGTCCGATCCTGCAGCTCCATCTGTATACATTTGCCACGGGGCGTGACCTTTTCTAGGTAGTGACCCTTCTGGAACTTCTTGTTCTGCCAGCATGCTTTCCCCCATTGGCTTCCTTTCATCTGGCATTTCTAGTAAAAAATCTGCCAGTGCCTGGACCTTTATGCTGGGCATGGGTTTGAATGACATGTCATACTCTCCCAGCTCAATCGCCCACTTCGTCATGCGTCCTGACCGCTCGGGCTGGAGTAGGATGTTTTTGATCGGTTGGTTGGTCAGGATTGTTATCGAATGAGCCTGAAAGTATCTTTTTAGACGTCTGACCGAATATATTAGACTTTAGATCAGCTTCTCAATTAGCGAATAATTCAGCTCTGCTCCTTGCAGCACTCGGCTGACGAAATAAACTGGGATTTGCTTCTTCTCTCTTTCGGCAAGGAGAACCGAGCTGATTGCTTCCTTGCTAGTGGAAAGGTACATAACGAGTGCCTCTCCGACTTTTGGACTGGCCATGGTGGGGATGGTTCGCAAGTGCTGCTTGAGTTGCCCGAACGCCCTCTCGGCTTCCTCTGTCCATTTTACCTCTCCTTTCTTTGTGCACCTGTGCAACGCTTTAAAAAAAGGGATGGACATTTCTGCAGACTTTGCCAGGAAACGTCCGAGCGCGGCCAACTTCCCGTTCAGGGCCTGTACTTCCTTTACCGTTCGTGGAGTTTTTGCTTTCAACAAGTTTTCTATTTTCTCTGGGTTAGCCTGTATTTCGGATGGAGTGATGACGTGACCTAGGAACTTCCCTTTGCTCATCCTGAATGAACATTTCTTTGGGTTTAGCTTCATGTTAATTTCTTGTAATCGCCGGAAGGTTTCCTCAACGTCTTTGATCAGGTCTCCGTCTTCCTTGCTTTTAATCACCATATCATCAACGTAAACTTCCAAGTTACGCCCTATTTGTTCCTCGAAGGCTTTATCCACCAGGCGTTGATACGTGGCACCGGCGTTCCGTAACCCGAAAGGCATTTTAACGTAACAGTATGTGCCCTTGGCCGTATGGAAGGCCGTTTTCTCTTCATCTTCCTGGGACATCTGCACTTGATGATACCCTTTGTAAGCATCTAAGAATGACTTCCATTTGTATCCTCCTAGCGCTTCTACCTTCTGTTCAATTTACGGGAGGGGGTAACTGTCTTTTGGGCATGCCTTATTTAGATCCTTAAAATCCACACACATTCGCATGGACACATCCCCTCTTTTTACCAACACGGGGTTGGCTATCCATTCCGGATACTGAGTGCTCCGCACAACCCTGACTGATACCAAGTCCTCTACCTCTTTGTTAATCACCCCATTTCGATCAGCCACCATCCCTCTATTTGATTGCTTGACCGGCGTGAACGCAGGATTAATGTTTAGCCTGTGCTCTTCAAAGCTTCTCGATACACCCGTCATGTCTTTAGGTTCCCATGCGAACGCATGCTTGTTCTTCTTCAACAGGGCTTCCAGCTCCTTCCTTATCTTGGATGGCAGGTCGCCCCCCATTCGGATGGTGGCTTCAGGGACACTCCCACATTCTGTCCAGCTTATAACCACATGCACCTCTTCCTGCTCTGTCCAGCTATCTTGATGCGTGACACTCCCACATTCTGACACGGGCATATACATGCTTTGAACGGTAAGTATTCCGTGCTCTGATGGAAACTTGAGCAGGCCATGGATGGTGGAAGCTGTAGCCTGTAATTGCCACATTCCGGCTCGTCCTAGTATGGCATTATATCGGGACGGAGCCTCTATGACGACGAACTCTATTACGATAGCCTTACTGCGACGCGTGTTCCAGTCGGCCAATATCAATGGGAGGTGAATCTTTCCCCGCGGCCACACGGATCGTCCGGAGAACCCCACTACTGAAGAAGTGGCGGGCTTAAGGAATGCTTTGACGTCCGGTGGAAACTTCTCGAAGCAGTGATCGTACATCATATTTGCTGAGCTCCCCCCCCCCACCCCCCCCCCCCACATCCACATAGATCCAACGGACTATCGTCCGGGCAATGGCTCCACAGATTACTAGTGGCTCCATCCCGACATACCCCTCTGGGGTCGGCTCGCCCCTTCCGAACTCTATGGACACCTCCTTCCTTTTTCGCAGAGGGACACTAGGGGAACATGTTTCCTTCACGGCCAAGATTTATGTATCATAAACAGCTTCCTTCACCTTTGGAGCCTCTGTCTGGCCTTCCGTCCTTTTTCCTTTTCTCTGAGCTTCCTTCTCCCGCTTGTAGCTTTCGCAGGTAGTGGTAGCATGACCCATTATTTTGTGAAATTCACAATAAGCGTTGGGGTCCCTAGGATACCTCTTTCGGGGTGCTCCTCCATCCTTGTTTCCTTTGATTCGTTTGTCGCGAATGCTTCCTGACGATAGGGCTCGTAGCTTTCGTTTTGAAGCCTCCCTCCAGGCGCTCTTCCTCTGAAAGATGTTCTCCCAGGGAGAGGCGAACGGTAAGAGTTTTTTGGCCTTTCAATGCTTCGGTGAGAGGTGAAACTGAAAGTTCCTTTCTTTTCTTGAGCTTCAGAACGCAGCTTCTCTGTGTTTTCCTCCTCTTGCTTTAGCACCTTATTCACTACGTTGATCATGTCATCGGCTTTGTCAAAATCTCTTTTTGACAATTCCATGAATAAATCCCCTTCCCCCAGACCGTACGTAAATGGGCGCTGATGAGAGAATCTTCCCGTACGGGCATCTTCCGGCTCTGCTCATTAAACCTCTTGAAGTACGATTTGTTGGACTCTCCTTCCCGTTGTCTGCAAGCCATTATTGACTGGGATCGTTGTTGGTACTTCTTATGTTGTATGAAACTGTGGCTAAATTGTATAGCCAAGTCTTCAAAATTGGATACACTCTTTTGCGGGAGGCTCGACAACCAGTATCGCGCGGATCCCTCAAGGGTTCCTGCGAAGTAGAGACACCATAACTTTGGATCCATAGGGATCATTCGTACAGCCCACCGAAAGTTGGCTACGTGGTCGTCCGGATCTCCAGTCCCATCGTATGACTTTACCCTGGGTCCCTTCAAACCTGCGGGTATGGGCATTTCGTTTATTTCGTCCGTAAAAGGAGATCGAAAGTTCTTTGAACCGGGCAACCTGAGGCGATGAGAGGTTTCCCTTTCTCTTCCATGTTCAGTTCTCCTATCTTCCTCTAAGTCTTTTTGTCGGGCGACCTCTTCCTTCTGGGGCCTTCTCGTGGGGCTTGGGTCTCTGTATACCACTTCCGTAGACTCTTCTTCACTGGAATACATCAGATTTCTCTCTATGCCGAGTACCTCCCCCGTCGTTTTCGCCCAAGTCTTTTCCATCTTCCTCATCTTCCTGAACTTACAGAAGAGATTGTAATCCTCCAACTCCTCCGGTGTGGACTCATTTCCTCCACTTCCCGGAAGTGGACACGTCGAAGCGTTGACGATTGCAGAGGTTGAGGCGGGAGTAAGCTCCCCTCCAGATTTCCCCATGGGTCGACCGGGCGTCACCTGGCGGCGATTTGCGTCTCCTAACGTCGTCTCTTGGGCCATTTTGTTCAAGGTCTCACGGATGGCGCCAAATGTTGAAACCGATTCTCCGGGTGTTAGGACGGACGTGTACCTTCCTTAGGAACCTGAATGTAGAACCTGAAATCAACCGAAAACCTTGGTTCAGTTGCTCCCCGAGGGCAATCCTCGTGAGAACACTCCGACACTCAAGTTATTATTTATGACGTGAGGTCTATCGGGCATTCAATGCTTTGTTAAGAATCGTATATTGAATGCAAGTGTAAGGTAAAGTGAGTAATAAATGTACCGAGTGTTGTCCTTAGCCGATCATTATGCAAAGGTATTTATAGCCAAAGTGTTCAAGGCGGGAAGGAGGAAACGTCCTCCTTCGGACCGGTCTTTCGTAAGGCCCTTTGGTTAAAGAGGTCAACTCCAAACCTCTTACCCATTGTGTAATAGTACAAAACCACGCCAATGCCGTTCTGGGAACTTGATCGTATTTAATGCGCCCGTGGCTCGAAGCCACTTTTCCGTAATATCCGTTCCACCCTAGATTATTGTTCGTTCTTCTAACGTTCGCAGGCTCCTTATCGATCCGGAGGGTAGACCGTATACCTTATTAAAAATGAATATCATGGTCATCATCATGATCATGTTTATGGTCATGTTTATAAATATAATGATACCCATCACATTGGTTATGCCATTTGTGATGATGATGATGATGATGATGATGATGATGATGATGATGACGACGACGACGACGGCGGCGGCGGCGGCGGCGACGACGACGATGATGATGATGATGATGATGATGATGATGATGATGATGATGATGGTGATGATGATGGTCGTGGTTATGGAGATTATGATTATGCTCCTGCTGCATCCATGGAAGGTGATGGCTTTGGTCCCTCTTCCATTTGAATTGATCAAGATCGATGTTTTAGTCAAATAAAATGAGAAACCGTAGATTTCGACATTTATATAGTATCCGAAATCCTGGAGAGCTACTAACCCCAGCTGATATAGAGTTATAGTTTTCCGTAGTATTGGTTATCTTGTTAATTGTCTTTAATTAATTTTCTTTTTGGTCTTGTTGTGTTTTTGAACAAGGCCAAAAGCTCCATTTTCCAATAATTATGGTCTCATTGTGGATCCTTTTGTTTGTCATTTATAATCCTAGCTAGCTCCTCGCTAGCACTCTTGAATTTTGTTTCTAATGTAATGTTCTTCATTCTTAAACATAAAAGAATTAAGCTACATGTTTCTCCTGAATATTAGCTAGAACAAAAAAGAACGAATACAAATGTTACAAGTCTAAACATGTCAATTAAGAGATACAAATTTTTCCTTACGAGAAAACGTTTACATCCACTAGTGTATCTTTCCTAGGAATGGTAGATTGAAAGAACCGCCATAAGAACCAAGGGATAGAACAATCGACAACCTTGAGTTTCTGTTTTGCCAAGCTCAAAACCAAGAGGGCGTTTGGCCATAAATCAAGAGCCTCCGAGATGATTTTAGGTATTATATGATGTACCACAGATAGAATTCATTGCCAAACATATAAGATGAATTAGTTTGTCTAACACATACCCTAAGGCATAAGAGCATCGGATATGAGACATTTAATAATCTTGGATATTTCTAAAAATATACTTCCTTCGTTTCAAAATAAGTGATACACTTTACATTTTGGCTTATTTCAAGATAAGTGATATACTTTGAATACTTGTCTTATTTGGCAAAAAGTAGTCGTGACCAAACTCATTAACTATCTCATTTATTAAAGTGAAATGACAATTTACCCTTACTTTTATTTTTAAACACCATTGAACTCACTTTAATTGAAATATATGGGACCATACTGGATTAATTATCCAATTTAAACTTTGTTTTTAATTAATTTATGAGATTCATTAAATGAAATTTCAATTGTTTAAGGAATTTTTAGTTCATTAAATGTCTCTTATCTCATGTCCTTAACGCATAGTTCGACAATCTTATATAAAAAAAAGGATACATAATAAGGAGATAAATCAGTGAGAGAATGATGCATATGAGATCTTCAATGATGTTTATCATGATTAATATCTTGCATTAGTCATACTATCTTATAATATAAGTAATAACAAATAAACCTGTATTATTCACTCTTCTTGCAAGTTCTAAAAAGGGGGATTTTAATGTCAGTTGTACTGGTTGGTATAATCTACAAACCTTGTAAGAGATATAGAGACCCAAGATGATGCAATGGATATATTTTATTTCAAGAGTCCAATTGATAAAACGTTTCTTTATATATGACAGAAAATTCAAAGTCGGAGATATTCGATAGGGAGACGAAAAAAAAAACATTACAAAGTTACGCTTTCCATGCTACTCTAGGAATCTAGGATTATATAATAAGCCTCCAATCCAAATTGGGCCGTTCCGATAAACCCAATTAAACGAAGCCGCTTTATTTGGTTTGTTGGGCTTAAATAACAGATTCTTAGGAAATTGCCAAACCATCCAAATGAGGGTTTTAGCCTTTTAGGGGCAGTGTCGGATTTACTTATGAGTTTAGTATTACATGTTGAATACCTATAACTACTCCTATAGAAACCAATATAGTATTTGTGCCTATAATTTATATACCTATAATTTAACAAGTTATCAAAGGTTGATTGGTAAATTAGTTTATTTCACTCTTATAGACCAAATATTTAATGAGAAATAGTATATGTATCTATTGCTACTTACCATAACTTAACATGTGTAATCCACTAATTTTCTTTCCTCATATCATACTTTGATTTTGACATTTATCATGATTAAGTGAGTAGACATATAAGTAGGCATAAATACCATTTCTCATATTTAATATGTTGTTCATTATTTGAGTCAATTTATGCATAGTACCTTGAGTTTCATGTTAAGCTTGACTCAATTAGTGCGTTATGGTATATTAAGGCCTTGACCAGAAATGAAAAGGTATAATATTTTCAAAAGGTGATCATGGAATTAAACATAAAATAAAGATCATATAACTAATTAAAGCAACTTTTAAGATATAGAGACACATATATCAACATATGCTCTCTCACTAAATATATTCCAAATTCAGTATAAGTAGAGTGAGATCTGAAAAATGTTGCATTATGTCGTCATCTCAAAAACACATAATCTCCTTTTAGTTTTCAAGATAGGAAAGTACTATCCTTTTTTGAAGGTACTATCCTTGATTCAATCCAGTCTGTATATTTCTCATTCAATAGAATCAATATGTGCCAATAAAGCATCCACATGGTACCTCCCTTTGTGTCATTGTGTCATCATCGATCATCCCAAATCATACAGTCTTTTCGCATAGATTTTGTTTGTGAATTTAGGTTTTTTTAACGGCAAACTTTCATTAAAAACGTACACACCAGCAAGAAGCTAGTAGATTATAAATGAAAAAGATTCGCTATTTTTTGTGGACTAGGAGATCGATACTCGAACAAATGTGCTCATGTATTATATTTATCACTTAGTTATTGAGTCATCTATTTATCTATAAATTCAGTATCAGTCTTCCCCAAACATATATAGTTCAACTGAGAGCAAAGTAGTTCAAAGTAAACTAATTTCTAAAATGTTTCATGGTCTAAAGATGATGATGTGTAATCTGCATAATGATCAAAGTGAATATCTGGGTCATCTTGATCATAATCATGTTTATGAACATGCTTATAAATATAATGACACCCATCACATTGATTATGCAACTTATGCTGATGGTGATGATGATGATGATGACGATGATGATGATTGTTGGGGCAGATCACAGTTCAACTTATTACTGATGCTGCAGTTAGTACTGATCATAGTTATTACTGATGAATACTATGGTTGATACTGATGGGGCAGAACACGTTTACTACTGATGAGTTGATGCTAGTGAAGTCTATAACTTAGTTACTACTGATCAAGGCATATTGAAGATACTACTGATCAATAGTAGTTACTACTGACGTTGATATTGGACTTACTACTGATCACCAAACTTACTACTGATTATATGAATTTACTACTGGTGATTGCAGAATACTACTGATACGCGTTTTGGAAGCATATCAAGTCCGAGATCTTCGTAGAGATAGTTATAGAATGTAATTCAATGTATATCTTTATATTTCGAATGTAAATCAAGTCCTAGAATAACTAGGGTAAATAGTTAGGCTTCAACGACTATTATATATAGTTCCTTACGAATTGTAAACGTACGTGTGTATTGTGATTCAATAATATACATTGAAGCTTTTTGTGAAACTGTGTTCTTAATATTTTCGCATATTGTTCTTACAGTTCATTGTTTTTAATATATTGATATAGTGTTGATCCGCTGCAACTTCTATCATCAATTAGATCTAAAGGTGTTTATTAACTAATCTATAGTTAATCGATCCTGACAAGTGGTATCAGGGCATATTGGTTCTAGATCTACGATTGTTTTTAAGAACAACAAAAAGTTTTAATTTTTAAAAACACACAAATTGTTAATCATGACTGATAACAATGAGAGCACCCAAGCAAATAAAATACCTATGCTCACTCCCAATAACTTTGGGATGTGGAAAATCGTATTAAGCAATACATGCTTATTACTGATTATTCCATGTGGGAAGTTGTTTGTGAAGGAAACAAAACTGGTCCTGGTCAAGCATCAAGTTCTGCAACTGAAGCAGACAAACTCAAGTGTGAGAAAGAGAAGAAAGACAAAGGTATCGAACTCAAAGCCGTAAGCACTCTTCTACTAGCCATTCCTAATGACTATCAACACCTCTTCGTTGAATATGATGATGCAAAGGAGTTGTGGCAAGCACTGGAGAAGAGATTCGTTGGAACCAAGAGCACCAAGAGGAACATGAAGTCTGTTCTCAAGCAAGACTTTGAAAACTTCAAAGGAAAGCCCAATGAGACACTCACTCAAGTGTTTGACAGATTCAACAAGTTAATTGGTGAACTTAACCAGGTTGGGGTTAAGATGGATCAAGAAGATGTCAACATGAAATTCCTAAGATCTCTTAGTGAAGAATGGGCCATGTACACAGTGATATACAGACAAAGAGATGCACTAGAAGAAAAGGAGTTGGATGAACTCTACAATGATCTCAGAGTATTTGAAACTGAGGTAAATCAAAAGAACCCTTCTATTTCTTCTAATAATGCTGCATTTGTATCAAGTACAGGTCAAGGTCAAGACACTACCACAGGAAAGGCTACAGACTGTGAAGATGCTGCAAGAGAATCCTTTTTCACTAGTCATGTGCATACTGCACTGATTAGTGATGATTTGGAACAATTAAATCCAGATGATCTTGAGGAGATGGATCTTAAATGGAAGATGGCTATGCTGAGCCTAAGAACCAAAAGGTTCTTAAAAAGGACTGGTAGGACAAGCCTCAACTACAACAAAGGTGACAAAGCTGGATTTGACAAAACTAAAGTCAAATGTTACAACTGTAACAACCTTGGTCACTTTGCAAAAGAATGTCCTCAGCCAGACAAAAGATCAAAATCCACTGCTCTTGTTTCACAATAAGGACAAGGCTATGACTGGAGCTTTCAGGCAGAAGAGCATACTCAAAATCAAGCTCTAATGGCCTTCACTGACAACAAATCTGAGGTAAAAACTAAACCTTGTACTTCTGAATGTATTAAAACTGTTAAAAATTTAGAAAAAGAAAACACTAAATTAAATGAAGATTTAGCAAAAGCAGTAAGAAGAAATCATGAATTTGATGGTGTAATTGCTGATCAAGAACATCAGATAAAGGTGTACCAGATGATTGATCAAAGGATAAAGGAAGAACTGCTCCAAGCTGTAGATGAGAAAGAGTACTATGAATTAAAAAATAAAGAACTAACAAGTAAATTAGAAGAATGTCAACTTGAAATTGAACAAAATAAATTGACAATTAAAAAGTTTGAAAGAAGCACTAAAATTCTTGATGAATTAACTAATAATCAAACTACAGAAAAGGTTGTTCATGGGGTGGGATATCATGCTGTACCACCTCCATATAAATTCATTCATCCACTCAAAAACAGTTCAGAAAGGGTAATTAATGAATTAAATAATGAATCTAAAACTGAAACTTGCAATGAAACATCTGAATCAAATGATTCTTCTGATGATGATCAAACCAATGAATCAATTGAATTTACAATTTATCAAACTGAAACTACAAACTCAATTGATACAAGTTTTCGCACTGCACAAAGTCCAAATGATTCTCCTAAATATGATGCAGAAAATATACCCCAAATTTTAAAAAGAGGAAATCAAAGAAACAGGAATCAACTCTTAGAACAAAGAAAAACCATAAATGCTAAGGATAATAAATTAAAATGTGTTATTTGTAATAAGGTAAATCATTTAGCAAAGGATTGTCACTTCAATCCAATAAATTGTAAAGAATTCAAAGAATTTAAAAATTCTAAAGAAAAGGCAAAAACACAGAAATTAAAAGATACTACTGGTCCTTCAGTAGTAAATCAAACAAAAACTCCAAATACTGAAACACCAAGATTTGGAAGATGTGCATCAAGGTTTGTTCAAGGAAGAAGAGTTAGCAGCCCAAGAAACAGCAATTACTGCAAAAACAATGGAAAATCAAATCAAAATAAACAATATTCTAAATTTTCCAACACCAGTAAAAACTTTACCAACTTTGCTACTGGTGTTAACCCTAATTATAATGCTGTCTGGTACCGGTACAAAAACACTACTGGTAAAAACCCTAATTACAAGAATACTACTGGTCATTCTAAACCAACATTCAAAAACACTACTGGTTTCAACCCTAAAAACACTACTGATCATTCTAAACATGGTAAGTACCCAAATACTACTGGTCCATCAGTAGTAAAGCATTCAAAAGCTAAACTTAATGTGTATAAACCAAGGTCAGTACCAAACTTAAACACCAGTAACAAATCCAAAAGGGCAGTAGTAGAACAAAACATCAGTACCAAACAGGTTTGGGTACCAAAAATGTTTAAAGTTAAATCTCCTAAATCTTATTTCTCAAAGGATGAACCCAAGACATATAAAGCTTGGGTTCCCAAACTTAACTGATCATTTACTTCCTTGTGCAGAGCATTCAGATCCCTGAAGAAGGTAGAACATGGCACATTGATAGTGGATGCTCAAGGCACATGACTGGAAATCTGCAAATTCTTAAAGATTTCAAGTTATTTGATGGAGGTTATGTAGCCTTTGGTGAGAACCCAAAGGGAGGTAAGATTACAGGTAAAAGTACTGTTACTAATGGCAAAATTACTTTTGATGATGTATTTTATGTAGCCGAGCTAAAATACAATCTTGTCAGTGTGTCTCAAGTATGTGATAAGAAGAATAAAATTCTTTTCACAGACATTGAGTGCATCATTCTTTCTCCTGACTTTATTTTAGATGAAAAATATGTTGTTTTAAGAACTCCAAGGAGAAATAATGTGTATTGTCTGGATATAGGGGGAGAACTCATTTCTTCAAATGAGGTCAACTGTTTTATATCCAAGGCAAACACTACTGAATCAGAACTTTAGCATAGAAGGATGTGTCACACTAATTTCAAAAACATGAACAATTTAGTTAAAAGAAATTTGGTCATTGGATTACCTCAAAAACAATTCATGTGTGATCATCATTGTGTTGCATGCCTAAAAGGTAAACAACACAAGACTTCTCATAAGTCCAAAATTGTCAACTCTATTTCTGTTCCTTTACAACTCTTACATATGGACCTTTTTGGACCTACAAATGTAATGAGTATTGGAAAGAAACAATATTGTCTTGGTATTACTGATGACTTTTCCAGATACACATGGGTTTTCTTTCTCAGGACAAAGGATGAAACAAGTGAACTCATCAAGAACTTAATTGTCAAACTGGAAAACACATCTGATCAAAAAGTTAAAGCCATAAGATGTGATAATGGCACAGAATTTAAAAATGCTAACTTAATTAACTTTTGTGATCTTAAAGGTATTGACAGGCAATACAGCTCACCTAGAACTCCTCAACAAAATGGTGTAGCTGAAAGAAGAAATAGAACCATCATTGAAGCAGCAAGATCAATGCTAGCAGACTCAAAACTACCAATTACTTTTTGGGCAGAAGCTGTTAATACTGCATGTTATGTTCAAAACAGAGTATTAATAGTGAAGCCACATTATAAAACACCATATTAACTTTTCAATAAAAGAAAACCTTCTATAAGCTTTTTAAAATCATTTGGGTGTCCCTGTACTATTCTGATTACAAGGGAACAAATTGGTAAGTTTGACTGCAAAGCTGATGATGGAATCTTTGTGGGATACTCTACTCAAAGCAAATCATACAGAGTGTTCAACAAGAGATTAAGGATAGTTGAAGAAAGCATCAATGTATCCGTTAATGAAAATGTTCCTAATGAACAGGGAAATGGTCCAGATTGGCTATTTAATATAGACAATCTAACCAAATCCTTTAATTCTAACATGAATTTAAATGCAGATAATCCAGACTGTCATCCTCAAATACACGGAACATCATCTGTTAATACTGGTCAAGAAGAGATGAGATACATAGTAGTTTATACTGCTCCCATAGTTAATACTGATGTCAGTAATAACTCAAATTCTGGAAGCAGTAGTAACTCTGAGAATGAGGTCAGTAGTAATTCAAATACTACTGGTACCAGTAATAGTACTGAAAATACTACTGGTCCTAGCAATGACCTAAATTCTCAAGACACTACTGATCCCAGTATCAACAACAATACTACTGATCCCAGTAATACTGACCAAGATGATGATGAATCAGACATCAATGACAATGAAGGATCTCTAGAGGAACAAATGCCTGAGATAAATGAATCCAATCTTGAAAATCAACTAGTGGTTGATAGAGCTACAACAACAAGGACTCAGAAGAACCATCCACTAGACCTTGTTCTAAGTGATGTTAACTCACCACTGCAAACAAGAAGCAAATTAAACAAAAGCTTAACTGCAAATATGTGTAATATAAGTTTAATTGCTAATGAATGTATGTTTGAATGCTTTCTGTCTCAGGATGAACCAAAGAAGATTCAACAAGTAATGAAGGACTCAAACTGGATTGAGGCAATGCAAGAAGAACTCCTTCAATTTAAGTTACAAGCTGTTTGGACACTTGTACCTCTACCCAAAGGAAAAAGACCCATTGGAACAAGATGGATCTTTAGAAACAAGAAAGATGAAAGAGGTATAGTGATCAAGAATAAAGCCAGACTTGTAGCCCAAGGATACACTCAAGAAGAAGGAATAGACTATGATGAAGTATATGCTCCTGTTGCCAGAATTGAAGCAATAAGAATTTTCCTAGCATATGCTTCATTCAAAAAGTTCAAAGTCTATCAAATGGATGTGAAGAGTGCATTCCTGTACGGGAAGATTGAAGAAGAGGTCTATGTATGCCAACCTCCAGGTTTTGAAGATCCAAAACATGGTGATTATGTGTTCAAATTAGATAAAGCTCTGTATGGCCTACATCAGGCACCAAGAGCATGGTATGACACATTATCATCATATCTATTAAAGAATTACTTCAAAAGAGGAGCCATTGACAAAACTCTGTTCACAAAGAAAGTCAAAGATGATATACTACTGGTACAAATCTATGTAGATGATATCATCTTTGGTTCAACCAATGATTTATTGTGCAAAAAATTTGAAGAACTGATGCAGATTAAATTCAAGATGAGCTCTATGGGTCCAATGAACTTCTTCCTTGGACTCCAAGTCAGTCAAAGAACAGATGGTATTTTGATAAATCAATCAAAATATGTTAAAGACATCTTGGAAAAGTTTGATATGAAAGACTGCAAAAGTGCAAGTACACCAATGGAAACACACAAACACCTACATCCTGATGTTGAGGGGGAGGATGTAGATGAACACTTATATAGATCAATGATAGGTTCTTTGATGTACTTAACTGCATATAGACCTGACATTATGTATAGTGTTTGTGTGTGTGCAAGATATCAAGCAAGACCTAAAGAACTTCACTTGCAAGCTGTCAAAAGAATATTCAGATACTTGAAAGGCAAACCATCACTTGGTCTGTGGTATCCACATGATTCACCCTTTGAACTCATAGCCTACACAGATAGTGATTATGGAGGTGAATGTCAAGATAGAAAGTCCACTACCGGTGGATGTCAATTCTTTGGATCAAGACTGGTGTCATGGCAATGTAAGAAACAAACAAATGTATCAACATCAACTGCTGAAGCAGAGTATGTAGCTGCATCTGCTTGTTGTGCTCAAGTACTCTGGATTCAAAACCAGCTTCTAGACTTTGGTATCTCTATCCTTAAAACTCCTATCTTTATTGATAATCAAAGTGTTATTAGTATTGTGAACAATCCAGTAAAACACTCTAAAACTAAACACATTGAAATAAGATTTCATTTTATAAGAGATTGCAATGAAAAGAAGTTAATCAAAGTAGTTAAAATTCATACTGATGATCAATTAGCAGATCTTTTTACTAAAGCATTTGATGTAGGAAGATTCAACTTCTTGGTTAGCAGTATTGGAATGATTTTAATAAATTAAGTCTCTTAAAATCATGTGTAAAGTTTTGTTGTAAAAAGTTATTTAAGTGTTTAAGTGTTTTACTACTGGTAGGTCTGTATTACTGGTATGTAGGCATGTGCACAAAATACTACTGATAGTTCATTACTACTGGTGTGTATTAGGTTTACATAAATACTACTGGTAAGTCAGTACTACTGGTATTCACATATACTACTGGTCATGTGTGTTAGTGGTTACTACTGATATCAATGGTTACTACTGATGTCAAAATCTCTAGTTACTACTGGTGTTAGTAGATACTACTGACGTTTCTTACTGGCATATAAGTTACTACTGGTCTTTCAATATCAAAAATACCAAACTAACCCCCATGAAAATAACCGTTATGTTATGATTCGAAGGGCAATTTAGTCTTCTTGCAGGTTAAATCGAAAGATATAAAAGGCGGAAGTCGATTAGTTTAGCATTATCCTCACTTCGATTTGCTAAATCCTCTCGATAAACCCTAACTCACGATCAAAAAAGCCTTCATCAGTAACAAAATTCATACTCATTCTTCAAAAATCAAACAACAAATGGCAACTCTACAATCTCTGGATGTGCAAACCGATCTGAAATATTCAGAATTTCATAATATGTGTGCTTTCTTAAAGAATCCCGACGGAACCAAAGACTTTCGTCCAATCGTAAAATTTTTGAGAAATTCTTACATACAGTTTGCTCTAACTGTAAAACCAAAAGCATATCAACAGCACTTGGTTGAATTCTGGACCAATGCTGAAAGAACAGAGGGAACAACCACTTCGATGATCAAATCAAAAGTAGATGGAAAGCACATAACAGTAACTGAACAATCAATCAGACACCATCTACAACTACATGATGATTCAGGTATGTTTACACTTCCTAAGGAATTCATTGCTGAAATTTTAAATAAAATGGGTTATGAGGGAAGACTTAACATAGTAACTTTTCAAAAAGGTCTTCTCTCCCCACAATGGAAATTTCTTGTACATACTATTCAGCATTGTATTTCTCCAAAACGAAGTACTTGGAATGAGTTTAATAAGGCAATAGCCTCTGCTGTTGTCTGTTTATGCACAGACCAAGTATTTAATTTTTCATATATGATTTTTGAAGGTATGTTGGGAAATCTTAGTTCCTCAAAATTTTTAATGTATCCCAGATTTCTCCAACATATAATAAACTGTGAATTACAAAACTTGTCAACTCCCAAAAACATCTTTATCATTCCTGAGTTGAACAAGAAAGTTTTCTCAAATATGAGAAAACAATTTAAATTTTCGGGCAAGGAAACCCCTTTGTTTCCTAACATGATCAAAGATTAACCTCAAATTGGAGAGGGTTCAATCATATATACAACCCAAATTGAACCTCAACCCACTCCATCACCCCCAAATACTGCCCAAACACCACCCCAACTAGTCACTCAATCACCAACACATATAGAAGTCCTGCATG
The DNA here is from genome assembly GCA_963853835.1 of Calendula officinalis. NCBI lineage: Eukaryota > Viridiplantae > Streptophyta > Magnoliopsida > Asterales > Asteraceae > Calendula > Calendula officinalis. Next base: position 71,830,753 of record OY970829.1, on the reverse strand, counting down.
TGTCCTAGGAACTTGAAATAAATCCTCAGAGTGCTACTCTTCACTCTGTGGAAGACTTACCAGACAAAACCCAAAATATTTCCACAACATACAAAAGGAAGAAAACTTCCTTTAAGGACACCAGGGGACAAATTGAGTCAAACCCCAGGCTCCAAGAGTTGTCCTCCAAGGAGGAGAGAGGACATGAGGCGAGGGCTTTCACTACTGATGCCCCAAAGGTGGGTGCACAGGACAGTGAAAACATCACTAAGACCCAGACCTCGGCAACTTTAAGTGATGACTCATTTGAGGAACTACTTAAAGGACCCCGGTGCCAAGAAACCACAAGGGGGGCATCTCTGCTTCTTCCAGGAAGAAGAGAGTGTCTAAAAGACCCAATGAATCACCAAGAAGTGATTAGGGCAGATCTATTGATTTGACGGAAAGGATGGAAAACCTTCAAACCAATGTACCTGTTAGTGAGCCCGATGATCTTGCTAGATGGAGTGAGGGCAGTATTAAAACCAAACAATTGACGGATAAAGTGGATTCTCTTGAATCCACTGTACAAGATTGTCTTACATATCTCACAAATCAGGGGAAAACAATTGCAGTAATGAAAAGGCATGTTAATACCATCAACAAACGGATGAGGTTATATGAACACAGGCTTCATCAACAAACTAAAATCATAAGGAGATTGAAGAAGAAGATTGATGATAGTGAGGCTCCACCAATAGAGCTCACTAAGGGGGATAAGGATAATATTCAAACAATGATTGATGAATCAATTGCAGCAGCAGCATCCTCTCTCTTAAATTTAAAAGAAACAACAGTTGATGAAGGCTCAGAAATGATGGTTACTGATAATGAGCCTATTACTACTGCTCCCATGGAAGAACAAGCTCAAAAAGAAATACCATTAGTAACTCCTACTACTGATATCATAGCAGTAGTAAGTTAGGAAGAGGAAATAACAGCACCAAATACTACTGATGCCCTACCAGTAGTAACTCCTGAAGTCACACCAGTAGTAACTACTCTGGTTACTACTGAAGAGGAAGAATTACAGCTACCAGAGCTAATTGAAAGAGAAAGACATGTAATCATCTCCAAACCACCAACACCTGCTCAACCACTTATCATACCTGACATTGATGATAATGTGAACTGGTTTGAGGTAGATGAATGTACACTTCCTCCACACCTAAAAATATTACCAGAAGAAGACTTGAAACTGTTTTATCCAAAATTACTACTTCCTGGTATTCCAGACATGAAATACTCTCCACCTCCATCTATTCTGCCTGCTTGTGTTGGAAAGGGCAAAGAAGTTTATGATGATGATTACCCAAACAGAGCATTAGGTCACCACATGATGAACAAAATCAATCATGTCAGATCAGAAAAGCAATCAAGATGGAGGATAAAACACAGAAAATTCTTGGAGAATGTGGCTATGTATCAAGCCATTGAGGAAAAGAAAAAGAAAGCTGAAAAAGAAAAATCAAAAGGACAAAAACCTCAACAAGTTCAAGTATCTGTTCAAATAGAAGACATTCAGATAGAAGCTTAAAAGGAAGAATTCAAGAGACTTAGAAAAGTTGAAGAAGAACATATTCAATGTCTTGAATATTTGGTATCTGAATGCAAGAAAACTAAAAGTGAATTAACTGATGATGTGTTTGAACAGAAGGCCAATATGATTGAATATTTGAAATCAAAAGGGCATAGTGCAAAGTCATTTGGAAGAATGAAGATGATGACTATTATTGAAAAATATTGTGCTACAAAGAAGAAAGACTTGGCTGAACAAGAAGCAGAAGAAATCAAGAAATCAAAAGTCTTAATTCCAATCAGTCCAAACTTAATCAAGAAGGATAGTATCTCAACTACTGGTGAGCCATCAACAAAGAAAAGAAAGATGGTCACTCAAGAACAAAGTGCTCAAAAGAAGTCAAAAACAGAGCAAGTCATTCCTGTTCTTGAACTACCAGTTGCTCCCTTGCAGAACAATCCAATCATCAATTGGAGAGTTATGCCCAACAATGTCATAGTAGTTGTAAGGGAAGACAAGATCATTCAGAAATTTACTGGATGGTTACCTTTGATCATGTCCTGTTCAAGAAGTGATGTTATTAAACTATTGATCATTGGTAAACCAAGGATGAGAAAGAAATCATGGAAAGAATCTGGAGCTGGATACCTAACTAGAATGATTGATGCTGCTTTCTATCCAGACAATTATCCAGAACAATTTGCAGACCAAGGAAATGTCTATGCTTGGAATGGATACCTAACTAAAATATTTGAATATTTTGTTTTTTCGGATACCCGAAAATTCGGGTACCCGAAATCCGGGTATCCGAAATCCGGGTACCAAATGCGGGTAGTAAAAATTACTATCCGAAAATCCGGGTACCCGAATTCCGGGTATCCGAAAATCTGGGTACCCGATTTTGAACACCCCTAGAATTTACTACTGGTGATTGCAGAATACTACTGATACGCGTTTTGGAAGCATATCAAGTCCGAGATCTTCGTAGAGATAGTTATAGAATGTAATTCAATGTATATCTTTATATTTCGAATGTAAATCAAGTCCTAAAATAACTAGGGTAAATAGTTAGGCTTCAAGGACTATTATATATAGTTCCTTACGAATTGTAAACGTACGTGTGTATTGTGATTCAATAATATACATTGAAGCTTTTTGTGAAACTGTGTTCTTAATATTTTCGCATATTGTTCTTACAGTTCATTGTTCTTAATATATTGATATAGTGTTGATCCGCTGCAACTTCTATCATCAATTAGATCTAAAGGTGTTTATTAACTAATCTATAGTTAATCGATCCTGACAATGATGATGACGACGATGATGATGGTCGTGGTGATGGAGACTATGACTACGCTCCTGCTGCACCCATGGAAGACGATGTCGTTGCTCCCCCTGCCAACTGAATTGATCAAGATATATTCTCAAAAGTACTCTTGAAATTAGCCTATATACAATAAGAAGATATAGATACAATATTACGTTTTATATATATGTCGAGTAAGAAGTGAAAAAACCATCAAGAGTACATTCACTCATATTCTTCTTATGAGTGGAGAAGATCTACTATATATCCTCAGCTATTGTAATATTATAGTTTGCACTAAAATTTTGTTTTGTTGTTGTTAGTGTTGATTTTGTCTGGAAACAATTTTTCTACTCTTATCTTCTCATACTCCTCCTTTGAAAGAATTGAATATCGTTATTGTTTAGGGTTTAGTGTCATGAATATTTCTATGGACATTATTAATTACGAATATGCATTTTGAAATTTCATGATGTTAGCAATCGTAATTTATGATATATTAATCCCGTTATGCCGATATAAACAAGATGAAATTTAAAAATGAAAAGGTAAAACGATGGCAGACCCAGAACTGGAGGAGTATTTTGAATGGGCAGGATATGGCCCAACTAGTAGATCTCGAAAATTTGATTTTTGCCATTGGGCCTCATAAAATAAAATGACGAGTGGGCTTTTATTTTACGTAACAATCAACTGAATCATAATGTAAAAGCAATGAGAATGAATGCTATCAATTTCGTCTAGCAAATTCACTTTCCTTTACCATCGATAATATGCAGTTTAAATGGAATAAATTTATTCCTTCTAAACTTGATATTTCATCTTTGGGAATTGCTAACGATAGAATACCCGACAAGGATTCGGCTATTCAAAAAACTAAGTTACTTACTTTTTCCAGTTTCTTGCTAGTTTTTTAATATATTCGGTTGTTCAAAAAACTTAGTTTTGATATATTTTATATTCTGTAACAAAGTTAGTAATAATCAAAACCAAAATTAATAATACAAAACCGCACGGAATGAATTCCTGTCATTTAAGGTTTATACGTGTCGTATGCTGTTAGCTTTCAACGTACCACCCCAGGATTTGATGCAGTATAACAGTATGTTCCGACAGTAAAAGAACCATTGTGTAACACAAAGTGATTACTCGGAAATCGCAGGAAGAACGAGCACCTCGAGCAGAAGAAAGGAGCAGCATAAAGTCGAGAGCTTTTTGTGTGTTCCATTGTGTACCAACTGAGTCCCTTTTATAGGGAGACGAGAGGTATGAAAACGAAAACGGCCAGGCAATTTAAGTCAGTCGTAATAACCATTAAGCTGTGTTAATAGTCAAGAAAAAACAGCCAGACCATAATTCGAATTTGAAAAACGTTTGATCATGGTCAAAAAACGGACCGGACATTAACTGTTATTTAAGTCCCTAACGTTTTCACCTGTTGACCGATGAAAAATAAAAGCTCCTCAGCTCCCAGCGATACATATACTTGGTCGATTCTAATGTAGCAAGAGAGGCCAATGAAAAACAGATTGCATGAATGTTTTGTTCAAACATTTTATCTTCAGACGGTGTTGCTCATGTATTTGGTGTATCAAGTTTGGCGTTTAATTCCATTAATCGTCTATAAGATAATGTTTGAAGTTATAACTTGTAAGGTATATGCAAGGTTCTAAAAAACGTGTCAAGGCGTGGCGTCGCCGTTACGAAACAGACTATAGCGGCTAGGCTAGGCGTGGCGTGAGATAAGGCGTGATAAGGCGCGCCTTATGACGAGTTTTTTTGTAAGGCGGCTGGAAAAATTAAATTAAAAAAAAATGATGACATATATAATTATAAATTTGGATATAACACTTTTTGTGGATTTTATATGTGAATTGTTATATAAATCAATAGATTTATAAATATTTTTTAAATTTGATATACGTATATATATAAATTATATAAAAAAATTCTCGCGTTAAGTCACGCTTTGAAAAACGCCATGGATCGCCATGGCTTGTGGCTTGCTAATATCACACTATATAAGATTTATACGGCTAGGGGTGTTAACGATTCGAGTCGAGTCGAATATCAGGAAATTTGGGTTCGACTCGTTTAATAATTACTCGGCTCGAGCTCCAGCTCGAGCTCGAATGAGTTTTTAAAATTGTGCTCGAGCTCGAGCTCGAATATTTATATAGTGTTCGAGCTCGATCTCGATACTCGTTTTATAAGTCCATATTTTTTTAACGAAGTAATATACAAACTCGATAAGCTCGTTAATTACTCGACTCGTTAACAATATATGTATATTCTTGTACTTATTGTATCAACACTTGTACTTATTGTATACAACACTTGTTCGGCTCGTTAGGATCGGCTCGTTAAGATCGTCTGGCTCGAGACTAAACGAGCTATCGAACGAGCCGAGTTGAGTATTAAATTATTAGGCTCGGCTCGTGGGATTAATCGAGTATTGTTTATGTTCGAGCTCGACTCGAGATCGAATTAGTATAGGCTCGAGCTTGATATAAACGAGCTCAAGCTCAAGTAGCTCGTTAAAAGCTCGACTCGTAAACACCCCTATCTACGGCTACGGGTGCTCACACATAAATGCTAATTTTAGTACAAGTAAAATGAGCATATAGGTACCTTTTATTATCCAAATTCCAAACAATTAAAATGAGCAATTTGAAGCGGATTATCTAATTACCTTTTGAATATTATTTATCTTTAGGGTAAAGAGGTATGAATGTACTTATTGTGTTTTGTAAATTGAGTATTTGTACTTTAGTTAATAACTAAATAAAATAATTAAGTTTGTTAAACACTAACAAAACTAATTATGTGATATTATGATTTAATACAAAATCATTAAATTTTAACATTATTTATCATAATCATATTTTGCAATATTAGATTATTTAAAAATTAAAATCTATTTTGAAAAATCAATCTTATATCCTAATTTTGACTTGCAACAAAACTATTGGTTATAGCAGCTCCAAGTATATTTATGACAATACAAAACATTTTTGTGTGGAATAGAAATGACCAATAACACTTGTGACAAGACACTGCTATAATTACTTTCCAACACCTTATCATGTGACCCACATATATGCAGCATATAAACATGATGCACATGCTTCACCACTAGTACTTCAAGCTATACCAATTGTACAGTCTTGCTGACTTCTTGTCACACACACTTTCCTCGTAACTCCACACTTAAACTCGTGCACAACCCTGTGCTACAACAAGCCCAGCCCACTTCTCGGTCCATAAATACGACTGGCTTCTCATCAATTTTTTCATATTCAAAAGTAAACCTTAAACTCTAAAATTCTACATCTATCAAGAACACAAAATGTGTGATATTAGCAAGAGAATGAGAGAGTGGTCATTGATCAAGAACCATGCAGATAGATACAATGACGGTTATGATTATCCGACTTTGGTCAAAGAAGATGGTGATGATGATGATGACGATGGAGATTATGATTATGCTCCGGCAGCATGAATATTAGTATAGTGAGAATATGAAGGAGAAAGGAACACTAATTGATCATGGGGAATTTTTAACTTTGAGAATGAATTAATCAATTAGCTTGTTGCTAATGGGCGTAGTGTATGAATCTACCATATATATCTATATAATTAGCATGAGATTTAGAGATGTCTACTGTTAAATTCTTTTTATGAGATTTATTAGTCGTTTAGATGTCTATATTGTTAATTTCAACATAGCACACTACTACGACAATGCGAACAAGGATTCTTTGAATAAATAAATAAATTACTAAATAAATAAATACACACATGTTATAATCCTATCAAACGAAAACAGATGTTGATTAAATTTGCTGATTAAGAGGCTTCAAATAAAGTAAAAATCCATTCTTTACTAGTTTTTTTTTCTAAATTAATTTGTACGTTAAGTTTACCAAAGTGCAATAAGCATATTAATAAGCCATGTAAACAAGTTAATAAACAATCCTTCACACGAGTTCTTACAAAATATTTAGCCGTTTAGGAGAGATTTTAATTTGCATATATTTAGCTTAGGCTAGTGGGTATGGGCACCACATGTGGTGGTGCCCTTTTCCGCCACATCAGCGCCACCTCATCAACCACACCACCACCACATCACATCATTTGGTGGAAATACCCAACACACCACACCACACCAATTTATTTTCCATCTCATCATTTCTTTTCCATTTATTTTTTAAACATAATATTAAACTTCCATTAAAATCAAAATAACAATACATTAAAATCAAAATAACAATACATTAAAATCATTTCTTTTCCATTTATTTTATAAACATAATATTAAACTTCCACCAAATCCTAGGTTCGGTGGTACATTTTGTTGTGAAGGTTGGTTGGGTGTTTGTCGAGGATTGTTGTGTGGATCCATTGTAAGTAGAGAGTTATGAAGATAGGAGTTTGTAGAGAGTAAAATGGGTTAATTGTGTGTGTAAAATGAGTGAAAGTATGTGTAATATATATAGAAAAATAATTTAAAAAAAAGATTTCTTTTTTAATTATAACGGCTATATAGCCGTTGTCAAACGGCTCTTTTCCGATCAAAATAAGCTTCCCACGCCCGTTTCTCTGCGTGGTCCGTGCCCCTCTCTCGTCACGCCGCACCCCAACGCCGTTGGGGGGGGGGGGGTGTTGTTCTTCATGGCCACGGCGTGGCTTGTCCACCTCACACCCCACGCCGGTGTGGCGTGGTCCCATACCGAGCGGTCTTAAGCTTATTTCCAAGCACTTAAAAATTTAACCCTAGTGAATACTGAATAGTATGGAAAATTATGACAAAGAAAGGAATCTAAGTTACCCATAAACTAATAGTCTAATACACATACATCACGCACGTACGGCACATAAGTCATCTTTATTTGTGAGTTGACAAAAGTCAAAATACTAGTTTTACTTTGACTTTTAGTAAGAAAACTTATGATTTCTATAAGTTAACTACAAAAACGAATATAACATAATATAATCAAAAATATCTATTTTACGAATATTATCGTGATCAAATAAAATAGAATTTCTATACCTCCAAATAATCCAACATGTAGTAATTTAACTTCAAACTACTGTTATTCATGTTTGTATACGCCTCACAACCTTGCTGTCACCATTCATTGAACGTAATTAAAAGGATGACGCCATCTACACACGAACTTCCAAACATCTCTAGCTACGTATAATTTATTAACAATATATAGTCGTATAATTTATTAAATAGGTAACCATTTGTTGCAATTACTATCTTAAATAGGTAGAGATCCGTTCAAGATATTCATTTTTTTTATTAAGTTTCGATGAACAAATTTTAACCATTGACCAATAAGATCTAATGGTCAAGATTAATCACATATTTTATACATAAAGAGGTATTTTGGTCATTTAGTACTTAAAAAAAAATTTGATTTTTTTTATTTTATTTTTTATTTTTTATTTTTAATTGAGGGGTATATTGGTCATTTTTAAAAAAATATTTTTTATTTTAGAATTTTTATTTTTTTAAAACTTTTTTATTTTTTTATTATTATTTTTGTAAAAATTATTATTTTTTCATTAATAACACATAATATGATTGCATTGAGAATCACATGTGATTGTATACTGAATCACATATGATTACATACTGAATCACATGTGATTGAATTAAAACATCAAATGTGAGTATAGTAAAAGGTAGAGAGCTGAGCTGCTATTAGATTCTGAGCTGCTATTACTAGTGTTAAGAATCAGCATAGTAAAAGGTAGAGAGCTCTTCTTTTTTGTCTTTTTCTCTATCTTGGGGAAACTAAAACCCAATTGTGCGCGCCCCTTAAACCATACAAACATGCCGATTTCACCATAAACGAACAAAAGTTCCGCCTTTACACTCCGAAAACCTCAATTTCCGTCTCTGAAAATGGCGCCGGAGACCGGTAACGGTGACGGAGAAGCAAATCAGTACACCATTTTCATCGACACCAGCCTCGACACTCATATAGCTACGATCGTCTCCGATTCCGACACTATATCTCATCTCAAACGTAATATTCTTAACCCTAATATACGATGTGTAATACCGTTATTGGATCTCATCATTCTCGGTGTTTTTCTCGCTGGAGATCTGTAACACCCTGCCGTCTTCCACCTCCACTTCTTCTTTTTTGATTCCAGGGAGATCAGCTTTGAACACACGAGCTTCTGGTGTTTCCTTCCAATCGACACGAGTATTCACTAAAGTAGGGGTTTCGCGTGAAATCTCCGAAGAAGAAGGTGGAATTGGGAACGGAAAGTCTCCGAATGGATCCCAAAGGTCCATTGAAATTGGATCGACGATGCTATTTCTACGGCCACCGAATAAGCTTGGCATGATCGACATGTTTATGAGAAGAATATGATTTCGCTCGCTGTATCCCATCGTCACCCAAAACTCGATTGGAACCATAAATCAACTTAGGGGTTTCATAGATCTCATCATTGCGGTTCATTTCCACCCATCCACGATGGTCTCTGGTCAAAATTTGTGAATTAACAGTGGATATGAAACTTAGGCTTTGAATGTTCATAGCATGAACAAATAAGAAGAAGATGAGAGAAAGAAAAAAAAGTGAAAATAAAATTAGAAAATGGAAAAAGACCAAAATGCCCTCACGTTTTCAGCACGTGAGAGCTTTAACGGCCAAAAAGAGACGGCAGGTGGACGGAAGGACAAAATCGTAGAATTTGGAAAACCACAGGGACAAAAAAATGAAAAAAAAGTACAGGGATAAAAACACAGAATCAGGAATACCACAGGGACAAAAACTGTAATTTGCTCTTAAATATACAATCACATGTGAGTTTACACTAAAATCAAATGTGATTAAGTTATACACGTAATCATCAAATAAATATTATTTATTATTGAAAAAATGAATAAAAAACTAAAAATCAAAAAAATCAAAATTTTTTTTAAGTGACAAATGATCAAAATGCCCCTTCATAATAAAAAAAATACTCCCTCCGATTCAAAATAAGTGATACACTTTCCTTTTTGGGGTGATTCAAAATAAGTGATACACTTTGAAAAGTTTCCTTATTTGGCAAATAAAATGGGACCCACACCCACTAACTATCTACTTTAACAAAGTGAAATGACCTCTTTACCCTTACTTTTTACTTTTAAACATCATTAATCTTACTTTATTCAAAAGGTGTGGGACTCATTCACCACTAACCATCAAATTAATCTAATTTAACCATCATTATAATCTTTTGCCTTAAAAACCGTGAAACCCTAAGTGTATCACTTATTTTGAATCGGAGGAAGTATAAAAATTCTAAAATAAAAAATAAAAAAATATTTTTATTTAAAAAAAATAGCCAAAACACCCCTCAATGTATAAAATATGAGATTAATCTTGACCATTAGATCTTATTGATCAATGGTTGAGATTTGTTCCTCGGGACTTCGTAAAAATAATGGATCTCCTTGAACGCAACTCTAAATAGGTAACCATTTGTTGACATCCCAATAGTAAGGAATCTCAAATAACTGAGTCATTTGCTTAAATGATGTTGTTTGCATCAGGATTGCACATCTAATGTTGTTTTCTAAGGTATTGCAAAAATAATGTTATCCCCCATTAGGAATCCCGGATCCCACATAATCCCCTACTAGAAATCCCGGATCCCACCTTGACAGATTTTTTTGTACTTTTTTACTTTCCGACACAAATAATTGCTTGTGTAAAAATACCCCTTTATGTATAAAATAAAAGATTTTAATTATACCTTATATACAATTCTTATTCAACTAACATAGGCTATGAACAGTACATTTTTGCTAAATTGCGCCATCTGTTTTCATATTAAATAGTAATGAAGTTGGAGGAATGATACATAGTGGATGTAGCCTAATGGCAAAATCTAGTTGCCATTATTTGTCATCACATAGTCATCATATTATTTACTTTCCAACCCAGATACAGTAAAAACAGAGAAATATAATATGATGTCTATGACCCAAATAATTAAGGTTGATCATAAATTATCTATAATTAACATTTCTTTTGAGGAAATGATATTATTCATCTACAGTATATGAATAATATGTTTTTAAATATAGTGCTATTTATATTTAAGTAATGTAGACCTAAATATAGAGGAATGGTCCCTTCTACTTCTTGAAGTTTATGATTGTGTCAAGAAAGTAGCTTCACTATAAAAGGCATAACTTTTGTCTCGGTTCTCCGTTTCAAGTGAGTGAGGCGTCAAAAGTTCCGTATTGACGAGGGCTACATTATGGTAACAATAAGAGGGCTACATGCTGGTAAGCAGACATAGGCAGTTTATGGAACTTTCAAAATGCTGTTTTTGGAGACTTATTTTAATTTTATGTTTTTTGTTTATTCTTTGAAACTTTGTTTTAGGCCTAGTTTTTTTTTTTTTTTTTTTTTTTTGTTGTTGCCTGTTTGTCTTTTTTGACTCATTCAAAATTCCGGGCCTTATTTAAGGTGTGTTTATGTGACTGGTATGTTTAGTTTTGATTGTAATAAATTTGAGTTTTTCTCCCAAATTCATGTTCTTTGTGTTAAACAACTTTTGAAAATCCAAGTCCACGCTATTCTTGAATCATCGTGGTGTTTGGTTTAGATTGTCATGGGTATTTTATAATCAACGAGACAAATCTGTATTATTGTTTTTCAGTTTACATAGGTTAATTTATAAATATGATATTTATCTCTGCAAACACATCACGAAGCCCAGGTACATGCTCTTCGTTTCCAAAATTTAGCATGGAACAGAGCACAACTCCAGTTTTGCAGAGGATGCAACATATCAAGGGGAACAATGAGGTTACCTTCTATAATCAAAATTTAATTAGGGATTTCTAGGTCAAATTAAACAAAATTTCAGTTAGATTCAACTTCAAACGTATCTTTTTATATAAGGTAAATGAACAGTATAAACCGACACAAATTTAGTAAATCATACACAAACAACCATGGACTGAATATGCTGTTTAAACTTGTGCAATTCTTTTAACATTTCCTTCTAGAAGCTTTTAACTACCTACCAGTCTACCACCACATGATTTTGTTATAAGACCATGTGGTTAAGGGAAACTACTGAACCAATGAATGACATATCAATAAATTACATCAGATTTTCACTCTAGTATCATAAAATTGAAGGTAACAATGGCTGCTACAAGTAAAGAAACTGAATAAGTAAAGACATTAAAGTTAGTTTGGTCATTATAATTAAACCACGGAGCAAGAGTGAACGAAACAATCGAAATTAAGGACTAAATCCGTAATTAGTTTCATTAAGGAATCAAATCCATAAAAATGTAAAAAACAGAGGGACCATATATGTCATTTACACTTATTAATATCATTGGCTAGAAAAAAAATAAGTGCAAGTTGAATGGTATTCAAGGTTAGCTTTGATAAAAGATTTGATTCTATTAGTTATAAGTTTCTCGATAACGTTGATGATTAAATGGGCTTTGATAATAGATTTGATTCTATTAGTTGTTAAGTTTGTTGAAAACATTATTGATTAAATGGTGCTTGGCTCAACTTGGGTTGAAGGAGCATGTTTGTTTGGGGTCGGCATTTTGATTCGATTTAGTAAAGGAAGTCCAACTAAATTATTAAAAAATGTGAGTAGACTAGGTGACCCTTGTTTCATTTTGTATTCGTAATTGGAATATTTAAAAGATACATATTAAAAAAAAGTTATTAGATATAGCAGCTCCAATATGACACATTTTTTGTGGAATTAAAGATGTCCACTAAACTTAAAACATAAGAGTCGTAATTTTTCTATTTGTCATCCATATAGAAGATGAAAAGGGTTCAATGGTAGAAGAAAAAGAACTTAAAGTTGTATTTGTCAGGATCTATTAACCAGACAGATTAATTAATCTAAGATCTACTAACAATAAGAAGTTGCAGTGGATCAACACTTATGTTAATTGATTAAGAACAATGATCAATGATAAAGAATACGAATAATAATAATAATAAGAACACAGTGATTCACAAAAAGCTTCAATGTATATTAATAATCGATCAATACACACGCATGTTTACAATTCATAAAGAACTATATATAATAGTCCTTGAAGCCTAACTATTTACCCTAGTTATTCTAGGATATGATTACAGTTTGAATTATAAAAGATATCCATTCTAAACAAACTTTTCTAAGATCTCGAACTCGATATACTCCATAAATAGCATCATAAGTAGTAAATCCATCGAGCAGTAGTAAATACGAAATCATTAGTAAGTTGTATCTTCAGTAGTAATTCATGCATCAATATCAACTCCTTAGCAGCATTAAGGTTGTTGATCAGTAGTATCTGCATATCAGTAACAAACATTTATAACCCAACAATCTCCCCCTAAACTTGTTAATTCAGTTTGAATTAATCAAGTTTCTTTCTTTTCAATTCTTCTTCTTCTTCCTTTGCTCTTCTTTCATCTCCTTCCTTTTCTCTTAATGCTTTCAGTCTTCTTTGTTCATCCACATATGCTTTATTCTTATTAAACAATTGTCTGTATTTTTCTGTATACATATTTGGATCATTTGGTCTTACAAAAGCACAACATACAATCTGATACAGAGTCTTTTGTGAGTGATCATAGTCTCTTTCCATTAAATATAGCTCACACCTTCTGTTTGTCCTTTCAAAGAAATACATGTTTACTGTGGGAAGAACATTCCAAGCAAAGAGATTATCTTCACTTTTAATCTTTTCTTTATATTTCTCTGGATGGAATGCAGCATCAAACATCTCAGTCAAGTATCCAGCTCCAGAGTTTTTCCAGCTTTTATTTTTCATTCTTGGTTTTTCAATTTCCAACATAGTTAGAACATCACTTCTGTTAAAATAAAATAGCATAGGTTTCCATGCTTTGAACTTCTGAACACTTTTGTCTTTTCTAATGATTTCATGGATTCCTTGATTTTCTCTCCAGTTAAAAATGGGATTGTCTTGTTGGATTGGTTGTGGATCTTCTAAAATTTGGGGAGTTTGTTTTAGTTTCTTTGTAGTTGAATCATCATCTTCTGTAATCTTTCTTTTCTTTGAGCCTTGCTCTGAAGATTCACCAACTACAATTTTTCTTTCTAACACAGTCTTGGGATCAATTTTGATTATGTTTGAAGGTTCAATTGTTTGTACATCTTCATTTAATTATTTCTTCTTCTCATTGCAATATCTTTCAACTAATGTAATAACCTTCATTCTTCCAAAAGACTTTGCACTGTGACCTCTTGACTTAAGAAATTCAACCATCATTCTTTAATCTTCATCAAATGGTTGAGGCATGTCAATCTTGCATCTTTTGCATTCATTTATTTCATTTTCAAGCAGTTGCAATCTTTCTTCTTCAAATTTCCTTATCTTATTAAGTTCCTTTTGTTGATCTTCTATGACAGTTTTATCTACTTCTTGAAATTCTTCAACTGTGGGTTGTTGTTCTTCTGGTTGAAGGGCCTTTAACTTAGCCTTTTCCTTTTCAGCTTTTCTTTTATTTTCAAGTGCAAGAGTTTTGGCACATTTTCTGTGGTACCTCATTCTCTTGACTTTCCAATGTGATTGTTTTAAAGACCTGACTGAATTCATCTTGTTTACCATGTAGTGACCAAGAGCTCTGTGTGGATAATCATCATCAAATTTTTCTTTGCCTTTACCTATGCACTGAGGTGGAGGTGTGTACTTCATATCTGGTACCTCATTTATTTGTATTTTTGGTGCAAAGGTCTTTATCTTCTTTTGTTCAACGATTTTTGGGTGGGGAGGTAATTCACATTCATCTACCTCTTCCCAGTTCACATGTGCATCAAAATCTGGGATAATGATTTCAGTTGGTGCTGTTGTTGTGGTTATTACTGATGGAGCAGTAGTAACTGGTACTTCTGTTGTTGTTGTTACAGACTCACTAGTAACCAATGTAGTTACTACTGGTATTAAGTTTAGAATGTTAAAGGGTCTGTAAAGTACCATTTATAGATTAGAGGGGTCTGCTACTGTTGTGGTGGTTGTAGTTGTCATCAAAGGAGTTATTACTGATGTTGCTTCTTGATTTTCTTCTTCAATTTGATCAGTAATAAGTACTTCAGTTGTTTGGATGACTTCAGTAGTGTCCATGGGATCAGTAGTACCCATGACTTCAGTAGCAATTTGAGAAGGTACTTGTTCTGTTGTTGGGGATTGTTGTACAGACACAAATACATCTTCCATGCTTTTGACTCATCTGTCAAAGTCTTCATCACTTTGACCTGTTTCACCATGAGCTTCTTTGAGATTTAGGAGGGAGGCTGCTGCTGCTGCAATTGATGTATTAATCATTACTTGAATTATATCTTTCTCCCCCTTAGTGATCTCAACCTGTTGTGGATCACTAATATCAATCTTCTTCTTCAATTTTCGGATTATAGAAGTTTGTCTATGAAGCCTTTGATCCGTTCTTTGCATTCTTCTGTTCAGAACATTGATATAATGCTTCATATAGCTCATGGTTCTTCCTTGGTTGTTGATTAAGATTTGGCAATTGTGTACAGTGGTTTCAAGGTTTTCCATCCTATCCATCAATTCAGTTTGTTGCATACTACCCTCAATCCTTCTAGGAACATCATCGGGTTGAGTTGGTACATTGGTTTGAAGGTTTTCCATCCTTTCCATCAATTCAGTTTGTTCCAGTCTTCCCTCATCACTGCTTGGTGATTCATTGGGAGTTTTAGATACTCTCTTCTTCCTAGAAGAAGCAGTAGTATCTCCCCTTGTGGTTTCTTGGCACCGGGGTCCTTTGAGTGCTTCCTCAAATGATTCATCACTCAAAGTTGCCGAGGTCTGGGTCCTAATGATGTTCTCACTAGCCTGTGCACCAACCTTTTGTGCATCAGTAGTGAGAGCCCTTTCATCATGACTTCTCTCCTCGTTGGAAGTCAACTCTTGGAGTCTGGGGTCTGACTCAACTGGTCCCCTGGTGTCCCTTTTGGAAGATCTCTTCCTTTTGTAAGTTGAGGAAATGATTTGGCTTTTTGGAAGGTTTACCAAAGAGTGAAGAGTAGAACTCTGAGGTTCTATTACATGTTCCTGGGACACATTCAGGACATCTTGAGGTGAGGTTGTTTGAGTGGCTAGGGGTTCTGTTTGGGCTGCAATATTTGGTGATGGAGTGGGTTGGGGTTCAAGAGGTTGACTTGAACCTTCTCCAGTAGGGGGATGATCATGGATCATATTTGGGAACCTTCTCATGTTTGAAAAAACCTTTTTGTTCAGAGAAGGTGCAGTGTAAATTTCTTTTGGTTTAGTGAGATCAGGGATCTCACAAATTAAAATATGTGCAATAAATCTGGGATACATAAAAAATTTAGAGTATGATAGATTTCCAATCATGCCATCAAAAATCATTTTTCAAAAATTGAATATTTGGTCTGTGCTCAAACAAACAACATCAGAGGCTATTGACTTGTTGAACTCATTCCAAGTACTCTTTTTAGGAGAGATGCAATGTTGAATAGTATGAACTAAAAATTTCCATTGGGGAGAAAGAATCCCTTTTTGAAAAGTAACAATATTTTGTTTTCCTTCATACCCCATTTTTATTAAATTTGCAACAAGCTCGTCCTTATAGAGTAGAGATATACCTGATTCATCATGAAGTTGTAGATGTTGTCTTATAGTTTGTTCTGTTATAAAAATTGATTTACCATCTACTGTTGATTTGATTTTCGATATTTCCCCTTCTTTGATGTGTTCTGCAGATTCCCAAAATTGAACAATATGTCTCTCATATATTGTAGGTTGGATTGTGAGAGCACATTTTATTGAAGACTGTTTTAAAAACATCACAATTTCTCTAAAGTCTTTGGTTCCATCTGGGTTTTTTAGGAATGCAATCATATTGTGGAATTCACAATATTGAAGATCTGTTTGAACCGCAACTGGTTTGATCATAGCCATTGTTTAATTGATTCAGAGAGAGAATTGAGAGTGTGTTTCTTTTTAACTTGTTTGATTGAATTATGAGTTGTTACTGCCTTTTAGGGTTTCAATCAAGATTGCCGACTTAGGGGTTTATCGTGGGTTTTAGCAGATCGAGGTTTGGATAATGTAAGATTAACCGACTTCTGTTATTTATAGTTTTCGAAATTAACCTGCAAAAAGTCATAAATACCCTTCGAATCATAGCATAACGGCTATTTTCATGGGGTTAGTTCGGTAATTTCATCGTTTTAAAGAGTGATCTGCCGATCAGTAGTAACTAAGTACCAGTAGTAAATAAAACATCAGTAGTAACTGAGGTTTTAATACTAACAAGGTTGATCAGTAGTAACTTGAAAAATAACAATCAGTACTAAGTGAATAACCAATAATAAAAAGAACTTAAGTAATATTGTTCAATTTTTTTTTTTTTTTTTTTACATATGATTTAAATTATGAGATTAATTTATTAAAATCATTCCAATACTGCTAACCAAGAAGTTAAATCTTCCTACATCAAATGCTTTTGTAAAAAGATCTGCTAATTGATTATCAGTATGAATTTTTTCAACTTTAATTAGTTTCTTTTCATTACAATCTCTTATGAAATGAAATCTGATTTCAATATGTTTAGTTTTTTAGTCTTTTACTGGGTTGTTCACAATACTAATTGCACTTTGATTATCTATGAAGATAGGAGTTTTGAGAATAGATATACCAAAGTCCATGAGTTGATTTTGAATCCATAGGACTTGAGCACAACATGCAGATGCAGCTACATACTCTGCTTCTACAGAAGATGTTGAAACATTTGTTTGCTTCTTGCATTGCCATGACACAAGTATTGATCCAAAGAATTGACATCCACCAGTAGTTGACTTTCTATCCAAGCATTCACCACCATAGTCACTATATGTGTATGCTGTAAGTTCAAAAGGTGAGTCATGTGGATACCACAGACCTAGTGATGGTTTCCCTTTCAAGTATCTAAAGATTCTTTTGACTGCTTGCAAATGTAGTTCCTTTGGTTTTGCTTGATACCTGGCACAAACACAAACACTATACATAATATCAGGTCTAGATGCAGTTAAATACATTAAAGAACCTATCATTGATCTATACAAGTGTTCATCTACATCCTCCCCCTCAATGTCAGGATGTAGGTGTTTATGTGTTTCCATAGGCGTGCTTGCACTTTTGCAGTCTTTCATTGCAAATTTCTCTAATATGTCTTTGACATATTTTGATTAATTGAGCAAAATACCATTTGGTTTTTGATTAACTTGGAGTCCAAGAAAGAAGTTCATTGGACCCATTGAGCTCATCTTGAATTTGATCTGCATGAGTTCTTTAAATTCTTTGCACAGTTGATCATTTGTAGATCCAAAGATGATATCATCTACATATATTTGAACCAGTAGGATGTCATCTTTGACCTTCTTTGTGAAGAGAGTCTTGTCAATTGCACCTCTTTGAAATTTGTTCTTCAACAGGTATGAGGACAATGTGTCATACCAAGCTCTTGGTGCCTGATGAAGGCCATATAGAGCTTTGTCTAGTTTGAACACATAGTCATCATGCTCAGGATCTTCAAATCCTGGAGGTTGACAAACATACACTTCTTCTTCTATTTTTCCATATAGGAATGCACTCTTTACATCCATTTGATAGACTTTGAACCTTTTGAATGATGCATATGCCAGAAATATTCTGATTGCTTCAATCCTTGCTACAGGAGCATATACTTCATCATAGTCTATTCCTTCTTCTTGAGTGTATCCTTGAGCTACAAGCTTTGCTTTGTTTTTTATTACTATACCTCTTTCATCTTTCTTATTTCTGAAGATCCATCTGGTTCCAATGGCTTTTTTTCCTTTTGGAAGAGGTACTAGTGTCCATACCGCTTGCAGTTTGAATTGAAGAAGTTCTTCTTGCATTGCTATGATCCAATTTGAGTCCTTCATGGCTTGTTGAATCTTTTTGGGTTCCTCCTGTGACAAAAAGCATTCATACATGCATTCATTAGAGATTAAACTGATGTTACAAACATTTGAATTTAAAGATGAATTAAATTTGCTTCTTGTCTGCATGGTTGAGTTGACATCACTTAGGACTTGATCCAAATGATGATTCTTTTCAGTTCTGGAGCCATGAATCTTATCAACAGCCAATTGGTTATCAAGGTTTGACTCATTGGATTCAGGAATCTGTGCATCGGTCCCTGTTCCTTCTTTACTGTCTTGATTTTGTGAAGATTCCTCATTGATATTGGTATCAGTGGTAACATGATCTTCGTTTACTTCTGGTGGATCATTGTTAATACTGATGTCAAGATTGATTGGTTCATCATCATTTGTTTGATTTTCTGAGTTACTACTGGGATCAGTAGTATTTGAGTTATTACTGGTTTCAAAATTCCTAGGGTTTTCTGTGTTACTGCTGGGATCAGTAGTGTTAATTGTAGGATCAGTATTGACCAGAATATACTTCATATTGCTTTGGCTCTCATTAAATGATGATGATCCTCTTTGTTGACTTTGATTGATTGAGTCTCCTATATTAAAATCATAGTTTACATCAAAAGATTTGGTTAGATTATCAATGTTAAATAACCAATCTGGACCATTTCCCTGTTCATTCATCAGATTTTCATTGAAGGATACATTTACACTTTCTTCAATGATCCTTAGCCTTTTGTTGAACACTCTATAAGATTTGCTTTGAGTTGAGTATCCCACAAAGATTCCATCATCTGCTTTGCAGTCAAATTTACTAATTTGTTCTTTTGTAATTAAAATTGTACAAGGACAACCAAATGATTTTAGGAAACTTATTGATGGTTTTCTTTTGTTAAAAAGTTCATAAGGTGTTTTAAAGTGAGGTTTAACTATTAATACTCTGTTCTGAACATAACATGCAGTATTAACAGCTTCAGCCCAAAAGGTTATTGGTAATTTTGAATCTGCAAGCATGGATCTGGCTGCTTCAATTATGGTTCTATTTCTTCTTTCAGCTACACCATTTTGTTGAGGAGTTCTTGGTGAGCTGTACTGCCTGTCAATACCTTTAAGATCACAGAAATCGATTAGATTAATATTTTTAAATTCTGTGCCATTGTCACATCTAATGGCTTTCACTTTGAGATCTCTTGTACTTTCCAGCTTGACAATTTGATTCTTTATAATGTCACTTGTTTCATCTTTGGTTCTAATAAAGAAAACCCAAGTGTATCTGGAAAAATCATCAGTAATAACAAGGCAGTATTGTTTCTTTCCAATACTCATTACATTTGTTGGTCCAAAAAGGTCCATATGTAGGAGCTGCAGAGGTTTAGAAATAGAGTTTACTGCTTTGGTCTTATGAGAAGTCTTGTGTTGTTTGCCTTTTAGGCAGGCAACACAATGATGATCACACATAAATTCTTTTTGTGGTAAACCAACTACTAGATTCCTTTTAACTAAGTTGTTCATGTTTTTAAAATTTGTGTGACACATCCTTCTATGCCAAAGTTCTGATTCATTTGTGTTTGCCTTGGATATAAAACAGTTGACCTCATTTGATGAAATGAGTTCTCCCCCTATATCCAGGCAATATACATTGTTTCTCCTTGGTGTTCTTAAAACAACAAATTTTTCATCTAAAATAAAATCAGGAGAAAGAATGATGCACTCAACATCTGTAAAAAGAATTTTATTCTTCTTATCACAGACTTGTGAGACACTAACCAGATTATATTTAAGCTCAGCAACATAAAACACATCATCAAAAGTAATCTTACCATTTGATACTGTTCCTTTACCTGTAATCTTACCACCTCTTGGATTTTCACCAAAAGCAACATATCCTCCTTCAAAAGACTTGAAATCTCTGAGTATTTGAAGATTTCCAGTCATGTACCTAGAGCAACCACTATCAATATGCCATGTGCTACCTTCTTCAGGGATCTGAATGCTCTGCACATAAAGTAAAAGGATTAGTTAATTTTGGGAACCCAAGCTTGTTTTGTCTTGGGTTCATCCTTTGAAGAGTAAGTTTTTCTAAATGAGTGAGTCTTGGATGCAGGTTTGGTCTTATTTTGTTGGTTAGTACTGGTGTGGTGTGTTACTACTGACCTAGGTTTATACCCCTTGTGTTTGGCTTTTGAGTATTTTACTACTGATGGACCAGTAGTATTTGGGTAGTAAAAGTTTTTGGCATGAGTAGCATTGTTTTGATAATTGTACCAGACAACATTGTAATTGGGGCTTTTATCAGTAGGAAATCTGGAATACTTTCTACTGATGTTTGAAAACTCTGGGTATTGTGGAGATTGAACTTGTTTTCCATTGTTTTTGAAATAATTACTCCTCTTTGGACTTTTATACCTAATATTTTGCACAAATCTTTGTGCAGTTCTTCTAAATTTGTGAGTTTCAATATGTGAAATTTTAACTTCTTCAGTTTTTAAAACTTTTTCTTTTTCTTTACTAAGTTTAAACTCTTTGAATTCTTTACTGTTAATTGGATTAAAATGACAGTTCTTTGCTATATGATTAACTTTGTTACAGATTAGACATGTTAATTTTGTTGATTTAGCACCTTCAGGCTTTCTTTGTTCTTTTAATTGATTTAAATTCCTTTGATTTCCCCTTCTTAAACTTTTTGGTATATTTTCTGAGTTATATTTAGGGGATTCAACAGGACTTTGTGTTGTATGAAAACTTGCATCAGTGGAATTAGTTGTTTGATCATCATCAGAAGACTCATTTGACTCGTTTGTTTCAGTACTAGTATCAGTTTCAGTTTGACTCTCTATTTTTAAATCATTTAAAATTCTTTCTGTGCTAGATTTTAGGGGAGGAATAAAATTACTTGGAGGAGGAACTGCATGATATCCTACTCCATGCACAATTTTCTCAGTCGTTTGATTACTGGTTAATTCATTAACAATTTGAGAACTTCTTTCAAATTTCTTAATTGTTAATTTATTCAATTCTAATTCCATTTGACATTCTTCTAATTTGATCAAGGTTTCTTTTAGTTTTAACTGAGCATGTTCTTTTTCATAAGTAGTTTGTAATAATTCATCTTTTATCTTCTGATCAGTTATTTTATAGATTTTAATTTGATTCTCAAGATCAACTATACACCCATTGTATTCAGTTCTCCTATTTCTGTTTAAAATCATCTCTTCAAGTGTTTCTTTGTTAAGTTTTTCTAATTCTTTATAAGCCTTAATGCATTCAGGAGTACAAGATTTAGAGTGTACCTCAGTAGTGACAGAATTTGTAGTGAAGGCCATGAGAGCTTGGTTCTGTGCATGTTCTTCTGCTTGAAAGCTCCAATCATATCCTAGTCCTTCTTTGATCTTTGTTTGGACATTCTCTTGCAAAGTGACCTAGATTGCTACAGTTGTAGCATTTGACCTTGGTTTTGTCAAATCCAGCACGATCACCTTTGTTGTAAGACAACTTTTGCCTTCCAGTTCTTTTAAGAAACCTTTTTGTTCTTAAGCTCAGCATTGCCATCTGCCACTTAATGTCCATCTCTTCCAAATCATCAGGATTGAGTTGTTCTAAATCCTCACTAATCAATGCAGTATGCACATGACTTGTGAAGAAAGATTCTCTTGCTATATCTTCATTATCTACTTTCTTCATAGCTTCCTGACATGTTACTGTACTAGACACAAAAGCAGCATTGTTTGTAGGTAAACTTGGAGTTTTAGTACTTACCTCTGATTCAAATACTATCAGTTCATTGTAGAGTTCATCCAGCTCTTTTTCTTCCAATTGACCTCCTTGTCTATATATAACAGTATACATAGACCATTCTTCACCTAGAGACCTGAGAAACTTTCTGTTGACATCATCATTGTCTGGTTGATACCCAGCTTGATTAAGTTCACCAATGAGTTTATTGAACCTATCAAAGACTTGTGACAATGACTCATTCTTCTTGCCTTTAAAGTTTTCAAAGTCTTGCTTCAGTACAGACTTCATGTTTCTCTTGGTACTCTTTGTGCCTACAAATCTCTTCTCCAGTGCCTGCCATAGTTTCTTTGCATCATCATATTAACCAAATAGATGTTGATAGTCATTGGGAATAGCAAGTAGAAGAGTGCTTAGGGCCTTTAGTTCAATGCCTCTGTCCTTCTTTTCTTTTTCACACTTGAGTTTGTCTGCTTCAATTGAAGTGGAGACTGGTTGAGAATGAATAGTCCTATTTCCTTCAAGAACCACTTCCCACATGGAGTAATCAGTAACCAGCATGTACTGCTTGATTCTGTTTTTTCACATCCCAAAATTGTTAGGAGTGAGAATTGAAATCTTGTTAGCCTGAGTGCTTTCATTGTTATCAGACATGATTAACAATTTAGAGTTCGAAAGTATGGAACTTTTTGCTGTTCTTAATTCGTAGATCTAGAACCGTAATGCTCTGATACCACTTGTCAGGATCTATTAACCAGACAGATTAATTAATCTAAGATCTACTAACAATAAGAAGTTGCAGCGGATCAACACTTATGTTAATTGATTAAGAACAATGATCAATGATAAAGAATACGAATAATAATAAGAACACAGTGATTCACAAAAAGCTTCAATGTATATTAATAATCGATCAATACACATGTATGTTTACAATTCATAAGGAACTATATATAATAGTCCTTGAAGCCTAACTATTTACCCTAGTTATTCTAGGATATGATTACAGTTTGAATTATAAAAGATATCAATTCTAAACAAACTTTCCTAAGATCTCGAACTCGATATACTCCATAAATAGCATCATCAGTAGTAAATCCATCGAGCAGTAGTAAATACGAAATCATTAGTAAGTTGTATCTTCAGTAGTAATTCATGCATCAGTATCAACTCCTTAGCAGCATTAAGGTTGTTGATCAGTAGTATCTGCATATCAGTAACAAACATTTATAACCCAACAGTATTAATGAAGGTAAAGAAAATGGAGTTCCATTGGCTTGATGCCTCATTCGTGCATAAACCAGATTAAAAAAATTGAACCGAATTTAAAATTGAATCGCATTCGGTCAAAGTTAGTCAAAACCCGATACTCAAATTTCATGAATTTCATAGATTTTCATATGCAGGTATACAATGATTTTCATAGATTTTCATGAATTATACTGCAATTTACATGAATTTGATATACAACACCCCTCGAGCGATCATATACGGCTAATCTATTATTTAATTACAGCTAATCTATTATTTAATTTAGGTTTAAGTTTAGATTTATGTTTAAATAGAATAATTGTAATATAGTAGTTTTTTAAATAAATAAATTACTCTTTATATACATTAGGCATTCATATTTCCGTTAGTATACTGTTCATAGATAATTGACGTCCGTTAGCTCAGTGAGTTAGTAAATATTGGATGGAGGAAAGCAAGTTATATCTACTTCAATTATTTGAATATTAAAATATAGTTAGAAAGAACATATGTATATATATATAATAATAATAATAATAATAAACTTAAAATAATAATAATAATAATAATAAGATAGTTAAAATTTATGTGAGTGTCAAATGACAAAAAAATCCTAAATGTATAAAATATGTGATTAATCTTTATTAAATATTTCTATATATATAAAATATGTGATTAATCTTGATCATTGATTATTAGTAATTAATGACTGAGATTAGTCCGTTGAGATTATACAAAAATTAAGAAGCACCTTGAACAATTACCTATAAATTTAGGGTAATGATTAAAAATGATTAAAATGATTAATTTTAAAGTACTAACATTTCTAAACATGAATTATTAAAGCTTTTCATTGTGATATGGTGCTATAAAATATTTGAACTTCAATAAATCACCGATAATAGTATTATTATATAATTTTTGAATGCTCATATTGTTATTGTTATATGATATGATCTTACAAATTTTTTTTTATCATAAATGCGTAAAAAAAATTAAGTTAAATAAAAGCTAAAATTTAATTTATGCTTAGAAAATTAAACGATTTAAAATCCCGCAGCAACGCGCGGGTAAAATATTACTTGTTTAATTATAATGATTATTAATATTATAATAATTTAATAAATCCTAAAATATGGACATAAATGATAATTTTACAGATTTGGAAGAATATGAAGATAATTACTTTAAAAGATTTAGCAGAGATATAGAAATTATTTATAAATTTAGAAAGATATAAAGATAATTTATAATTTTCATAAGAGTAATGGTATTATTTTCTACCATTTGTTCCTACTTATCTTCCGACTTATTACATCAAGACATGTGTTCAAATCAACTGATAATATTAGAAGAGAGAAATAGTGGATTACACATGTCATCTTATCAAGTGGGTAGGAATATCAGTAAGAACAAATGATATGAATAAATTTCACTCCTCTTTCTATAAAAACATATAGTGTAAAAAAAGTGTAATGGTATCATTTCTTACCATTTATTCATACTTATCTTCCTACTCATTAGATCAATATATGTCAAAATCAAAAGAATTATGATAGAGAATTAATGAATTATATATATTATCATATTAAATAGTTAAAAAGATCATTAAGAATATATGTTAAGAATAAATATCATTTCTCATAAAAGAAGTTCCCTTAAAAAAATTCAATTGGGCGGTGGTGGCAAAATTAAACTGTATACAAATCACTATCCTAAACCTTTTCCATGCGCACTTTAATTAGTGACGTCTCTGAAATTTTAAAGATCCTGTGCGAAAACACGAAAATAGACCCCTGGTTATAAGATTTTTATAAAAAATTGGACTTTTTAATTTTTTCTCTATTAAATTATTTAGTTGACTTAAATTTTAATATTATATATAAAAAATATATACTCCCACCGTCCCACAAAAAAGTTTACATTTCTCTTCAAAATTTTGTCCCACGAAAAAGTTTACATTTCTCCAATTTAATGGGTCCACTTAATAAAATAATATTATTATCAATTATCTCACCACTAACTATTACCTAAAATTACATTCTCTCTCCAATCTAACATTATATTTTATTCTAAATTATTAGCATTGACTCCACCACTAATCATTTCCTAAAAATTTGTGCACAAGAAAATTGTAAACTTTTTTATGCAAAAGAGAGAGTATAAAAATTGCTACATCTCCTCAAAGACAACCCCTGACTTTAATTAGCTTATTATGCGACCCACACACATATAAACATAATGCACATGCTTCACCGCTAGTACTTACAGCAATATTGATTGTACATTACTGCTGTCACGTCCCATGATGTCACGCACGCCCTTTTCCTCGTAACTGGACACTTTTACACGTGTGGTACAACAAGCCCAGCCCAGTTCATGTTCCTATAAAGGCTGGCTTCTCCTCTGTTTTTTGATACGAAAAATTAGACCGAAAATAACCCTAAAATCTCACACCCATCAATCAAAAACAAAATGTCTAATGCAGAGGGATACAGTTACGATTATGAGGGAGAAGGTGATGATGACGATGCAGATTATGATTATGCTCCGGCAGCATGAATAACTAATTATGGCCAACTTTTAGTTTTGCAAAATGTACTTTTATTAAATATAAGCCTATTTTATCTTCTACCATGTGATTTAGACGTCTACTGTTTGATTTTTTCTTGTGAGATTTAGATATCTACCTTATATATGAAAACAACCATCTTTTAGCACTTAATTGAAATGCATATATTTAAGAGGTACGTGTTTAGGATTGCAGATTTTAAGCTTAGCTTGTCTTTAAGAACGTTCTGAAATTGAACCTTAGACCACTCCCAACCCATTATCACTAATGACACTTAAGTTTTTGTTAATTCGGTCTCACGTGAGCTGACATTCCCACTAATTATAAAATTCACATACAAAATACTCATTTTTATTCACATCGAACATCAGTTGGCATTAGTGTAAATAAATAGTAAAGAAAATTATAATAATGAAAGATATCTAAGTCACATAAGATAATGTTGTTTGGCTAGGTAATAAGTAAATGATTTATTGACTTCAAAAATGAGATTTTGATATGTAAGAGGCTCCTTAGTCCTTACTTTTCAAAAACTCTTTTTCAAAAGCAAAAGCAATGTTAAAAAGTTGGTTTCACAAACATCTCTTTAGTTTGATTCGGGTTACATGAACATTTATAAATGTTATTTAAAATGCTACAAGACTTATAGTGTTAGGTAACATGATATTTATAAAAAATTTAGTTGACTCTAGTTGGACACTCTTTACACTCTATCAAGTATATAAAAACATGTGCGAGAACATAAATTATTTTATGTCTAAAATTAATTAATTTAAGAAAATAAACCTCAATAACCCAAATGTAAAAGACTCATATGTCCTTCATTAAACCTCGGCAAAGACTAATTTACCCCTCCTTTTATCCTCAAGGTCAAGGATATCATACATCACATAATTTTACAATCTTATTTAATCACCATCAAGTACTACCACTATATATTATTTAAATAATCTCATCTGGATTTTAAAGTGTTACATGTATAATCATCATTATTTATAATTAGTAGTAAATAAATCACCAAAAATCCTTCAAGTCATACTTACAAGTCTTAATATTCCAAATCAAAACCTTGTGCAACATGGTTTGATGTTGCAACACTGAATATGGTCAACCGATAAATGAACAATACTTCCTTCAATATGCTTTTTGGTCAAAGTCAAACCACGTCTTGAATTCATCGACAATGAATCGTACAACATTTCTCCAACTTCATCAGAGAATCCATTGTTGCTAACATCAAGTAATTTAAGTTTTTTCGCCATTAATATAGCAGTTGCAAGATCTTGAATAAACTTTGACTTTGACTCAAATTTTATTCAAATTTCAGAGCACTTACCTGCTGCCACACTTGTATTGCTAGTTTGCTACAGCCCGTTTGTTTATCCTGCCAATTACACACCACATAGAAGTGTAGAACAGGTGAAAAGTAAAATATGGTTCAATCAAATTCAGGAATCTCATAAATACAATATTATCGAGCCATCTGAGTTACTGGAAACTAATTTAATTATATATGAACTGCATTCAGCAGGCACAAGCTCTAATTCCTTGAGAGTAAAACCATGAACTAGGGTACATGCAATTCTCAGTATTTTCATTACATAAAATTTTGCTTCAAAAGAATCTCAACACAAACTGTTTTTCTTACTTTCATTTGCATACAAAGATATCCTATTTCCTTTGCACTATTATCAACAGCAGCACGGGCAGCAACATGGGCAGCCAGTGGCGGCGGGCCCAGGAAAAAAGCTGAGGGGTGTCACCGGTTGCACATTTTTTTTCATGAGTGTCACCTACACTAACAAAAAAAAATTAAAAATTTTAATACTATTTTAACATTATAAGAAAAAATTACAGGGGCAATCCCTACTAGGTCCTCCCCTGCGGGCAGCGGCACGGGCAGTAACAGCAGCATCAACAGCACGAGTAGCATCATCAAGATCAGCATCTCCAGCAGCAAGAGCAAGATCCTTATCATCAGCAGCAGCAAGAACAGCATCCTTATCACAACCATAAGAAGCAGCAATACAAGCTCTAACAGCAACCACAGCAGCAGCAAAAGCAGCATCCTCATCACCAGCAAGACTAGGCTCATCAAAGTAACCCTCATAGCAAGCGGTTGTTTTTGCCGCTTTCTTCATCTCGGCGGTGGTCTCAACAGTTGTAGTTGTGGTTCTGGTTTCGGGTTTGCCACTTTCTGTGATTATGGTTCTGGTTATGGTGGCAGTAGTGGTTTCCTGTGTGGTTACAATTCTGGTTTTGGTTGTGGGTGTGGTTTTTGTAACGCTGATTACTTTTTTCGACATCAATTTCCGATATTCTTTCGGGGACAATCGCCTAAAAGCCGGGCCCCGCCCATTTTGGCCTATTCCAAACGTGGTTGTAGTGTCGCCTTCAATAAAAGTGTCCCCTAGATCTACTCTATGTTTTGGTTTCAGATCCGAAACCTCTAACTTCATTAAATGCATATCTCTAGCCATATCATCATTCATCTATAAACACCATATCATTCAAATTTCAGTTTCCTGCAATGTTTTTACCTTCCATTCCAAACATATTATATTATAAAACCTTGACACAAGCAATTAACAATGCATATCACAACAAAGTTCCTAGCATTTGACCTGAATTTAACACCTTATGATCCATCTATAACATCTAACATATGTTAAAGTCAAACAACAAAGATAATTTCAGCTTCCTCAAACTATCATTTACACAATCATATTGGTCCCAATAACCCTAACTAATTCATCATATACGTACAAAGACACCATCAACATTCAAAATCGGAAGTGGATGCGGGAATACTCAACCACAAATTAAAACCTGCTAAATCTCTACGATCCTTCGATAGTAATTATCGCAACAAAAATCAAATCAAGCACACAGTCACCATACTTACATTGAATCTAGGAATATAATGATAACAAATACTAAAAGTGCATAATCAGAACTGATAAACGTTGCCGGAGATCGTACCTTGGGACGACGGAAGTCGACTACGTGAACGAGAGCGCGCGAGAGAGATTTAAGGTTAGGTTTCGGTTTTTGGGTTTATTTAATACTAAATTATAAATATAACGTTTAAAATTTTTCTAGCCCAATTTGACCAAAATACTTTTTTTTCTCCTTTTGTTTTTCACTAAATATCTTTTGCTTCAACGGGACATTCTCAATAACCGCCTGCAATCAAGAAAACGTTATTACCTAATACTTTCTTTATAAACTTCATATCTTTTTGTCAATAACCGCCTGTAAGCGTTGTTTGCATGGCGGTATGAACCTTTTCACTTTTATTAAAATATTAAAACTAAAATTAAATTAATATATGATTTAAAACCCGTATCCAAACGCCCCATTAATCACTTACTATTTTATAAAATGCAGCTTGGTGGAAGTGCTTTAGCTGTGTATTGGAGAAACCAACCAATTCCTGCTGATGACAAAGATGATTTCAAGGAGTAAAAGCTTCTACCTTTTTTGTATTATTTATTTATTATTTTAGGTTAAATCTTTTTGTGGTAGCGGAAATGGTTGAATCCCAACAATGAGTTGTTCTTTGTGCACTTAAAGTTGTACGTTGTTTCGGGTTTGACCATGTTCGGGTTGGAAGGTGTTCTTAGATGTTATGTTGTAAGACGGTTCTATCATTTGATTCAAGAAGAGTAGGGATTTGGGTAGTTAATTTGTATTGTCATTTTGGATCGATGAAACTTATAAATGTGTCACTAAATTCAGTTTTTGGTGTTTATTTTTTGTTGTTTATTTATTTTTTTTAATCAAACCATACCGGAGAAAATGGGCTCTAAAATGACCCTTTGTATTATGATTTTACAAAAGTGAATATGAACCGATTTTTATTATT
This sequence comes from Calendula officinalis, assembly GCA_963853835.1. Lineage (NCBI taxonomy): Eukaryota > Viridiplantae > Streptophyta > Magnoliopsida > Asterales > Asteraceae > Calendula > Calendula officinalis. The sequence continues at coordinate 71,800,542 of OY970829.1, read as the reverse complement.
TTGTACAGTGTATTATATTTACAAAAAGAAAAGAGTAAATCACAGAAATTGTCACTATGGTATACCTAATTCTGCGTTTTTTATTCCTATACTTTTTTCTTCAGGTTTTTTATCTATAAAACTTTTTTAGATTTTGGATTTTCGTCATTCCGTCCAATTTTGGCCGTTAACTAACATCACGTGCTAAACATGTGAAGATATTTTGGTCCTTTCCTCGAACTACTTGTATCTTATGCTTTAAACTACTCCCTCCGTCCCACAAAAAAAATACCTATTTCTGCACAAATTTTGTCCCACAACAAATTTCACATTTCTCAAATTGATGGGGTCCACTTAATAAAATAATATATCAATCAATGACCCCACCACAAACTATCCACTAACTATCTTTCTCTTTCCAAACTAACCTTATATTTTAATCAAAATTATTACCAACGACCCCACTACTAACTATATCCTTAAAACTTATACCAAGAGAAATGAGTATTTTTTTTTTGAGACGGAGGGGAGTATATACTTTTATATATTTTTCTTTTTCTTTTATATCTTCTTCTGGTTCGTCAAAAACCCAGATCCAAACAAAAACCCCAAATCAAACACCCATTTCCTTGCAAAAACCCACCTGCATAAATCAAACACAACCATATATCTTCAACCAAATTGATTGCTTAACATCAAATTGATTGCTTAACATAGATCTTCAACCATATATCTTCTTTATTTCTATTATAAAAAAATGGTAAAGGAGTGTACAATTGACACTGGCCACATATTGTGACCGGACACCCGACCCAACAACAGGTGCATTCCCCTCTTTATTTCTATTATTTGTTCTTCTAAAGTGGTGTATACACAGATGACGGACCATCTTAAAAACTGGCAATCAAACCTGAAATTGGGGGTGTTAGAATAGAGAAATCTAAAAACCTTTATTTTCACCATTATTATATGGGTGATGATTTGTTCAAGGATGTGCTTCATTTGCACAAGGAAATTTAAATCAAAGTACAAATTTACCCCTAAGCATAATATAACTTAAATTTTAACCTTAAATATACCTTACGAAGAATAAGAACCCTAAAAAAAGAAGGCCAACCATTGCTCCTATATTTCGTTTCCAGGGGAATTCTTCTGTGCCTTCAAACAATCACTGTGTAAATACTAAATACTAAAAAAGATATGAGAAAACACACCTAATCAATTAATCATACAGGATGAAATATGAATTTAAGCTTGTAAATAAAATTATCAAATTTACCTTCCTACAGAAAACGTTATTAATATGAGAAAATTAAAATGTTACTGGTATTAAACAAATATCATGGATTACCTTCAAACAGTATACTAAAACTCAATTTAATATGAGAAAGTTAAATTAGAACTAAGCATTTAATAATCATTTTAAACGTAATTATGATGGCTCAATTTTTACGATTTTCTCAAATAAATCAATTAAAACTTGTAAATGAAACAATAAGATTTAGCTTTATACAATAATAGATAATCAAAGTGTCACAGTGATTGTTTGAAGCCACAGACTCCCTTGGAAACGAAATATAGGAGCAATCGTTGGCGATTTTCTTTTGTAGGGTTTGTTGGGTATAATTAAGCTGAATTTTTTTAGTTATATTATGTTTAGGGGTAATATTGTACTTTAACTATAAATTTCCTTGTGCAAATAATACTCATTCTTAACCAAATCATCACCCTTATTATATGAATATTTAGGTGTTAGTTATGATTCAAAAAATATCATTACTACAATAATCTATGTTTTTACAATAATACGATTTAGTAGGTTTTATACACAAAAATTTGACCTAATTGTTCCATTTCCTTAATAATCATTTATTCTTAGATTTGTCTTTATAGAGAGTTATTATAAATCGTCCTCCTAACACAATTGTTATCACCCGTGACCGCTCACCCTTAACATAATTTTTTTTATAGGTTGAAATATATCAGTTATACATGCAAACCGGTCATGGGTGATGGTAATAATTGTGTTACAAGAGAGATTTATAAATAACATATAAAGACGAATCTAGCACAAACTAATTCGTAATACCAAGTTATTAAACAACTTAAACTATAAACAAACAAACATATAATGTCATGTATATTTCACTTATCAAACTTTGTCGCGCAACTTACTTTTGATGACGTGGACTCCGGCCGGTATGAATACTTTCAATATGTTAAAAACTAGTTAGTTTTTAGCCCTTGCGATGCCTAACATTATTCACCCAGTTCATAAATGTATATACTTAGAATGTGAAACTTATAAGACGTTTTATGAACATTAATTATGTTATAATTTGGATTTATAAATTTTGCAGAGTGGGCATGCCCATATACAAGAACTTGTCAATTTCATCCACACCACTCAAAATTTTGGTGCACTTAGTGTTAGATCGTAATCAACTAGGATTGAGCTAATTCATGATGATTCAAGGTGAGAAATTGAAGAATTGCTTAAGTGTGTGTGTTCTTGGTGTTTGAGTGTGTGTGAGGTAGTTGAGAGGGAAAGGTTAGCTTTCAAAAGAGTAATTCAATTAATGAAAGGAAAGCTTACAAACTAAGCCTTAACATAATGTATTTATACCTCATAGCTAAACAAGCTTAATTAACACTAATTAAGCTTGACTCCATTGACTAAGACTAATGACTAGATCATAACTATTACATCTTGACATAACTAGCCCTCTAACTATTAGATACAACATAATTTGACCCTAACAATCTCCCCCTTTGTATCAATAGTTGGGATAGCATGTTCTTGAAATCTTCTTTTCGAGCATAGTCTGAAACTGAATTAATCGTTTAAGTAGTTTTGATGTAGTATTAGTTTCAGCTTATGATGATCAGATAAGAATGAAACTTTTAATCGGCTTTTCAACCAATATAAAGTATCTCAGAAGATTTCATGGAGTCTTGACTTAATTTGTCTTTGATCATTATCCAATCTCCCACTTTTTGAACTTTTAGAACTACATCCCTGTCTTCCTTCAAACGAGTATATTTAAAAATTTGAAAATTCTGGAAATGAAACATCTGTTTGATAGGAATTTGACTGGGATTTAGAAATACTGGGGATTTAGTTTTGGATAGAGATTTGTGAGGATGGGATAATGATGGTTTTGTATTATGAAAAGAATGATTTGAAAGTTAAAGATTTTGGATGTGTGTGTGTATGAATGTTTGTATATAGGAAAAAAATGATATATACATTTAAGATTTGAATATACAAAAGAGTTTGAACGGTTAAGCTTTTGTATGGATGTGATTGTTTATGAAATGTGGAAAGAATGATTTATTCGATTAGATTTTGGATGGATATGAATGTGAATTTGTGGTTTGGATAGAATGATTTGTCAGTTTAAGATTTGAAATGAAAAGATTGAGAATTTGTGAGAAATATCTGAAGATAAGTCGGTTTCTTTTTCTTCACAAAATACTTTATGTAAATCGACTAATTATAGACCCATAGAAAGATAGAGTTGTTTGTAGTGGAAGTCTTTTGATGAAGTTGTGGCTTTGTCGATTCATGATCATTGATAATTGTTGTTAGGGATAAAATGTTGATGAAGTTTACGCTCCCCCTCGAACAAACAATTATACTTCAACAAATCTTCTTCGGTTTCTTGTTTACTCCCCCTTAATCGGTGCATGTGTCTTTTTGATGTGGAGTAAACTGGGCTAATATATCTTCTTAAGTCTTGTAAGCATTTTTCTTCATAAACTGAACTTCTTAGTAAATTTTCTCCCCCTCATGATGATTAAGATTTATCGGAATCATCATGAAAAATGTGAAGTTCGTCGAGATGAAATGAAGAAAATCTTCTAAGCCCATGAATACAAATATGATGAATAATGATATATTCATATTTTGAATGAATCAATATACATCATATTGTATTATCGAAAACCGAATCAAAGTTGATAACGTAGATATCCGATCAAATCATTTGGCATTTAATCGCAATGATCAAATTAAGTCGGGCAAACTGGGATCACATAGATTACCCGTTAACACAACAGTTACACAAACTGTGTGACCTACGTTCAGTGTTGGAATAGATGTTAGCACTGGTAGGATTTCCATTCAATCATCGTGGAATACCAAGAACGTTGGTATCACTATGAATGTTCCGGCTTTATCACAAAGATAAGCTTGGTATTATGCCTTGTGTCCTAAAAGTGTATTGCGGTTCTAGACTCAATTAGTGGACAAACGAAGGCGAGGACTGGAGAGACTTGTCCTCTGTTTCAATATCAACAATCTCCAAGTGAGATGTCGATAGCATATGAGCTAATCTCCGTGAAAATGAAACAAGTACTTTTTAAGAAATACTTGAGTGGCTGGGGGGGTTGTGCATTGCATCACTGGGTTTCATGATGTCTTGTTCAATATCAGAGAGCAACACATGCAATCTGATAGAGACGTGGCTACCCGGCTTTTTATCAGTTTGGTAAGGGTTTTTCGTTTTCTTTAACCCTGTCACACCCTCATCACTCAAGCTTACTTTTTCATTTTTCGACTACTCCCTCATTTCATTTTACCATGTATAGCTGAATTGCACCCCATACTACATTCCCCCTCTCAAATTTTATCTCAGCGCACCCCAATCAAGATCCCGTGATACTTGATTCTGCTCACCTAGACCTATGTACCCTTACATATAGTCCTATATTGTAGGTGGCTCCTGGGGAAGATCATGCCGGTTATAGCAGATCATAGGAGTAATTTGAGAGTGAACTATAACGCTCATGTGCAAATTATCAGCATTTATGATGTTACTTTGTAAGAATAACATGGATTTTTCATCGGAAAATGTGTTTCCGGCATAAGTTGTTGCCTTTATGATTTAAAAGTTTAGGCACAGCAACTTGAACAATTGAGGAAATACCGGACTCACATAGAGTATCCGTTAACACACGGTATGAATCGATAGTCGTTTGCACAACCATTGATTCAAATGTGTGACCTGCGATTAGAGTTGGCGCAATTTTAGCTCTAGCAGGATTTCCACTCAATCCTCGTGAAACACCAGATTGTGATGCCACTATGAGTGTTCCGATGAATACACGGAGATTCATATTCAATAGTGTATGTGACCTAAATTGGAAATATTTGTCGGTTAAATCTAGACACATTGTGCATTCAATTGAAGACGTAACCCGGGGCAGAAGGTTAATTATTTCAATACCAACATACTCCGAATGAGCAGTCGATAGATTATGTGCTACGTCCCCTGATGAATTGAAACAAATTCCTGTTGAGAGGAATCTGAGTGGTTGGTGGTGGAGTGCAAATGCTTGACTGGGCCAGTTAAGTCTGGTGATACATTCAACACATGAATGAACACAATTTTGTGAGGTTGCCCGGTTTATTTTCAGTTTGGATGCACTCAAAGGTGTGTTTTCTTAAAATTATCATGTTTTCACATCACCTTGCACTCACCTAAATCTATACCCTGGACATATACCCTCACATTTACCAATTTTGGCTAAAAAGTATTTCCCTTGGAAGGTAAGGCCGGTTCTGGCAAACCATAGGAAGGTATTGTCGTTTGATAAAAAAAATATGTCGATTAAAAAAAAAAATTCAAATGGGTATAAAAGTATTGATATTAGAAAGTTTTCTCCCCCTGGAAATACTAATTCTCCCCCTTGAATTAATATTTCTCCCCCTCGACAAAATAAAGGTAATGAAAAATATACAGTTTAAGAGAGGTGGGAAAGAGTTTTTACAGTTATGTGAAAATCTGGTTAAGAGCGGGTTTCAAACAAATGTATTTGAAAGCCATTGCTTTGAAGTTTGAGTCATATACTGATGTGTATATAAGTCATTTAGATGAAGCGCGAGTTATACACTGAAATGTGTATAAGTCATTTGATGAAGCTCGAGTCATATACTGAAGTGTATATAAGTCATTTTCCTGCAAAACAAATCAAACAACTTTTGGTACCCATCTTTGTTTGGGTCCGACAATGTTAGCGTGTGAATGAAACCACCGATAAGTTGTATCGATTTGATTTAAAGATTGAGAGTTCCATGAAAAACTGAAACTTGATGTTTCACTGTCAAATAATTTCCGGGGAATTATTTGAGATGTTGGAGTTTTGGGAACCCATTTTGCTTTTAAGATCGAGGATGTTTTGTAAACATAAACAGGAGATGTTTTTGGCACTTGTGTAAAAGACATTTTAGGTGCCAATGAAAGTAAATCTTTTCTTGAGTATTTTAAAGATTTAGATTTGAAAAAGATATCTTTTGACGGAGTAGAATGTTTCAACACGGTTGATGGTGTAGTTTTATCCATTTGAGAATGCTTAAGTCTAGAAGAGGAACCTAATTTATTTGGAGTTTTAGGTGCGGAATTTCCTCTATTAGCTTGTTTGAGAGCATGCATTTTCTTATCAGAGTGTGATGGAACCGTGGATCTCCTAGGCTTAGGTTTGGTAGAAGAACTTATTTGAGATTTCGGTTTAGGTTTAGAATTTCCTCTATTAACCTCAGTTTGCTTGATCGTATATAAATCACGATATGCCATGACAGGAGAAAACATTCTTGATGTTTGACATTTATTCGATGCTGTTAAATGAGAATCTTTTGATTTAGATTCTAACTTTTGAATTTGTATTTGCAACTTCAGTTTCTCTTCATTAAAAGATTTTTGTGACTCATCAATTTTAGTTTCTAATTCAAAAATTTTGGTTTGTAAAACTGATTTTTCTTTGTCAAATGCCTTATGTGTCTCGTCGATTTCATTTTCCAGTTGACAAATTTTCTTTTCTAGAATTAGAGAGGGAACATAAATCTTTGGTGTTATCTTCTGTTGAAGTACGACATCTCCTTTAATTTCAAACTCTTCTGGTTTTATAATTGGAAAATAATCATCATCATCAAAATTTGCCTTTTTAGTTTCATATGTTTTATTTAACTCAGCATAGTTGAAACTAATTTGTGCATTCTCCTTCTTTGCTCTATTGAATGTCTCAATCTCTTCTTCCTCATCAGTCATACGAATGAAACTTTGCCAAACATCGACATGTATGTATTTGGAATCATACAGTGTTGGAAGCACATTACAAGCCATCTTAAGATATTCTGGATTATCAGCTCCCAGTCCTTCTCTTGAATTGAAGTATTTGAAGTCTTTAGGCTTGTTTAAATGAATTGTTTGATCAGTTTGACCTCGTTTGGCAATTATTTCTTCTAAGTGTTTGATGTGAGAAGAAAGTTGAATTTTATCATGTTGAAGTTGATGAATGACATTTTGTTTGTTATTTAATTCTCGTGATGTTTGAATGTCGTTTTCATGTAAAGTTTCAGATAATTCTTTAATTTGTGAGGTTAAGGATTTAAACTGATTTTCATTATCATCAAATTCTTTTTGTTTGCGTTCCAACCAGTTTTTAGTGATTTGATATTCATGCCATGTGTCAATGTATAACTTGTAATATTTATCATTGTCAGCATTAATTGTGGAACTTTGTGTATTTTTAAGATTAGTCAATTCAATTTCTTGTTCAGAAATGGTATGAGACAAATGTTGAATATCAGTCTCATATTTAACAGTCAATTCTGAAATTCGATTTTGTAACGTCAGATTCTTTTTCTCAAAATTTTTATTTTGTCTAACAATATGAACAAGTTGTGTATTATGATCAAGATATTGTTCATTTTCGTTTTCTAGTTCATCTAATTTTACTTGAAGTAAAGTATTTAATTCTTTTTCATCCAAAAGATTTTGTTTTAAAGATTCAATTTCAGAATTCTGGTTTGTTGCAAAACAATTTTCAGAATCAATTGTACTTGAAGAATTAGATAAGAGAGAACTGAGTACCTCTATTTCTTTGTTAGCCTCTTCGTTGAAACGATCAGAAATCTCGGCGTTTTCACGTGCCATAAAGCATAGATTTGCCGAATGCTCTTCATCTTCAGCTAATAACACTTGCTCAGTCTCAATATGTTTAGTCATCAACATCTTACGTGTATAATACGCTGAATCATGAAAGACTGATTTCTTTGTAGCATCCAAAGGTGTGATAATTGACTTTTCATTTGAGATTGTAGCATTTAGATCAGATTTAATGTCAGATGAAGATCTCAGATTATTGTTTTTAGGCTTTGAATTATATTTCTTCTTATAGTTGGAGATAAAAGCCATAACCTTTTGCACTGTTTGAAGATCTTTATCCATATCATCATTGATAGCTGGTGTAGGTTTTTCCATTTTAGCGATGATTAGGATTTTGGGTAAAAGTTCTCGTATTTTTAAAATGTTAAAATTTTCTTTTAAAAACAATAATGTAAACTTTAAAAAAAAATGTAGAAGTTAAAAGTGTTTATAAAGTTTGAAAAAGTTGAGAATATAATCGAGTTTGGGTAAAAAAAATGACGGAATTAATAGGTAAAAAATCTTTGACTAGAATTAAAAAAATGAGTTTGAAGAAATTCAACTTTCTTGAATTTGATTTTCGGTTAAATGATTGTTTGTACAAATGATTTAAAAAAAATGATTTAAATTTGTAAGTTGGGCCAAAACAAATCTGATTTGGCTTAACTAGAAGTTGGGCCTCTCTTCATTGCATTAAAATGATGTTGGGCCAAGAGTTGTTTAGGTATGGGCCACAAAAATTTAGTGTGCAGATTAAATGATGAATAAGACGCAGAATATCGGAAGCAACGATTTAAGTCGAACAATTTGATGTCGAGCATATGAAATCGATTTCTTCAGGAATCGATAATCGACGTTCCAGATTCAGATTTGTAATACTGATTCTCCATTTGAATTATATCGATTATTTGATATTGCCAATGACTATTGACGAAAGCGTATCAACAGATTTGATATTTCCGAGCAGAGATGAAGATCGAAATCAAAACAGGTTACGATTACAATTCAAATCCGTCGGAATTTGAGTCTCGAATAGCAGAGTCGAATCAGATTCAAATCCGTACACGGTTTCTGTTCGATTGAAGATGAAGCCAGAGTCGACTTGATTAGATGCGAAGTCTGTGATTTGATTTAACTGACGAATTCGAACTGAATTGATGAAGTCTGTGATTTGATTTAACTGATGAATTCGAACTGAATTGATTTTCGCTTCTGTGATTTCGATACTAGAAGAAAGCTGAACTAGGTGAATAAAAACAATCCCGAACTATGTGAAAAATTGGGTGTCAAACTATGTGTGTAGTGTTGGGCCGAACTTGTTTATGTTGGAATTGGGCCGAACTACTAAAAGATCAAACACTGGGCCGAAGTTCATACCTCGGGCCGAACTTCTGTGTGGGCCGAACTTCTATGTGGGCCGAACTTCTTAACAGTTCGGGCCGAACTTCAATTTAAATCTCGGGCCGAACTAGAGTAGAGGTTTAGTACTTCGGGCCGAGCCGAACTTGGGCCTTACTATCCTCGGGCCGAACTACAAGTTCGGCTGTTCTTCATGTCGACGAACACCTTGAACGTACGTAACTTTTCTTTGCTAATTCAATCCGATTTCACTCATTTCTTCATCAATTTGTATGATTCTTCTTTCTAAATGCTCGAAATCAACTTTCTAACACTTTGATCCGATCACATAATCCATAACATAACACATTTGCTCAGATTTTGCAAATTACAGTCACTTTTTGAGTTTTTCACTTTTTCTCTAAAATCATCAAATTGAGGATCGAATGTTGATGGAATTGATCTGAAATTGATTCTATTGTTCTTAGAAACAATGGAGAAACACTAATCCATGATCAAATCTTCGATTTGGACAGAAAAATTACAACATTAAATTTCATTGACGAACATCAACTTTTTCTTCAATTTTCTCAGATCTTGATCGAATTAAGCTGAATTTGGATCCACTCACAGAGAGTTTTTGCTCTGATACCACTTGTTAGATCGTAATCAACTGAGATTGAGCTAATTCATGATGATTCAAGGTGAGAAATAGAAGATTTGCTTAAGTGTGTGTGTTCTTGGTGTTTGAGTGTGTGTGAGGTAGTTGAGAGGGAAATGTTAGCTTTCAAAAGAGTAATTCAATTAATGAAAGGAAAGCTTACAAACTAAGCCTTAACATAAGGTATTTATACCTCATAGCTAAACAAGCTTAATTAACACTAATTAAGCTTGACTCCATTGACTAAGACTAATGACTAGATCATAACTATTACATCTTGACATAACTAGCCCTCTAACTATTAGATACAACATAATTTGACCCTAACACTTAGGTAACCTATTTTAGTAGTGAGAAATGGTATTAGTACTTACTATTTATGCATACCATTTGGGTAATTTATTTTAAAATGTCATCCAAATACCCTTGCAAATATATTGTTATATAATCTGGATTTATAAATTTTGTAGAATGGGCATGCGCATATACAAGAACTTGTCAGTTTCATCCAACATCACTTAAAATTTTGGTGTATTTGGGTAACATGTTGTTATTGGTCGAGCTTTTAACGAGCTACTCGAGCTCGAGCCTAAACTAATTCGATCTCGAGTCGAGCTCGCACATAAAAAGTTTATGTTTTACTGTCTTTATTTGGAGAAACACTCCACCAGGTTTTCATTTGGAACTTCATTATTTTTTATATTCTTCCAACATGTATTTTATGTTCATGTTTTATAATTTATGTTTTGAATTATATATTGGTAAATTTAATGATAAATTTACGAAAAAAGTCAAACTCATATAACTATGTTGCCTTCTGGTTTATATACAGTTAGTTTATTTCTAAAATGTTATTGTGTACTATTATGTTTAATGAAATTAATTTAATGTTTGACTTTTTAAATTTTGACTATAAAAAGTCAATTTCACAGTATATAGACTTTCATGGTATAAAGTTCAATAATATAATATTTATCTTATTCAAATATTACATAATTTTTTCTTTAAAATTTTATATTTAAATATAATGAATCATATTTTTATTATCAAAATTTACAATCAGTACGATAACCCGTGAATTTTCACAGGATATAACCTAGTAAGTTAATAAGTTGGTTTCATAGATATCTCTTTAATTTGATTCGGGTTACATGAACATTTATAAATGTTAATTAAAATGCTACAAGACTTATAGTGTTAGGTAACATTATACTTCCTCCGATTCAAAATAAGTGATACACTTTCCTTTTTGGGGTGATTCAAAATAAGTGATACATTTTGAAAAGTTTCCTTATTTGGCAAATAAAATGGGACCCACACCCACTAACTATCTACTTTAACAAAGTGAAATGACTCATTTACCCTTACTTTTTACTTTTAAACATCATTAACCTTACTTTATTCAAAAGGTGTGGGACCCATTCCCTACTAACCATCCAATTAATCTAATTTAACCATCATTATAATCTTTTGCCTCAAAAATCGTGAAACCCCAAGTGTATCACTTATTTTGAATCGGATGAAGTATTTAGATATTGAGTAAATTATAGTTTTTGTCCCTGTGGTTTTCCCGATTCTGCGTTTTTATCCATGTACTTATTATATTTTTTTTGTCCCTGAGGTATGCAAAATTCCGTTTTTTTTGTCCTTCCGTCCACCTACCGTCTCTTTTTGGCCGTTAAACCCTTCACGTGCTGAAAACGTGAGGGTACTTTAGTCATTTTATCATTTTCTTTTATATTTCTATTTTTATATAATATTTCTTCATCTTCTTCCTTCTCTCACCAAAAACTAGGGTTTTCAAACTCCCTCTTCAATCTAACAAATCAGAGCTGACAACATCATCACAACACAATCTTCTTACTTGAAGAAACCCTAATTCCTTCAATTCTAATTATTCATCATCATAACTAGGGTTTTGAAATGTTCGGCTTCAATTACTCTTGACGAATCGTATAATTCTCCAACATGAAAATCCATGTGGGATCGTTGAAGCATCAGGAACTTCAAAAATTCAGGGCTTGAAATTCCATCTTGAGAAGGAAGCCGGTTCAGAATTTCGGGGTCAACCGGAAATGGTCCACCGCTTTTCTCCCAGTGGGTGGAGGCTCTAAAAAAAGCCGGCGGCGGTTGAAACAGATAAGTCTCGGCGTTTGGTATGGATTTCACATCTTGAACAACGTAAGACATGAGAACATCACGGATGACGGCTACTCTGGTGGCTGTTTGTGAGAGAGAAAGGATGAGATCCGTCATAGGGCGGCGGAGATGAAGGGTGGATTCAAAGCTGGATTGGAAGTGAGAAGGGAAGGCGGTGGAGGGGTTTGGTGGCCGGAAGTTAGCTAGATCTCGCCGGAGAAGACAACCTTCGCACCACAGACACAACCTCCGAAGCTGGATTGGACGGAAGATGTGATTTTTGAATTTGGAAATTTGGTAATTGTATTTACTGATCTTGATTTTTGAATTAAAACAAGTGTAAAGAATTCGTGATGCTTGTGAATCAAATTTTGATTTGTGAATTTGGAAACCTGTTACAGATTATTAGATGATGGGGGTAGGGTTCTTGATGAAGATGGTGAAGAAAGTAAAAGTACAATTTTTAATGCACAAGATACAAATAATTTGGGGAAAGGACTAAAATACCCTCACATGTTTGGCATGTGAGGCAACTTAACGGCTTAATTCTAACAGAGTTGGACGGAAGGACAAAAAAACGGAATTTTGCATACCTCAGGGACAAAAAAACAGAAAAGAAAATACAGGGATAAAAATGCAGAATCGGGAAAACCACATGGACAAAAACTGTAATTTACTCTTAGATATTTAACAAAAAAAATATTAGTTGACTCTAATGGCACACTCTTACGCTCTATCAAGTATATTAAAACACGTGAGAGAACACAAATTATTTTATGTCTAAAATTAATTAATTTAAGTAAATAAACCTCAAGAAACCCAAATGTAAAAGACTCATATGTCCTTCACTAAACTTTTGCAGAGACTAATTTGACCCTCCTTTGACTATTATTTTGACTTCAAGTCAGAATTTTACTCTTTTCATACGTATCCTTAAGGACATCATACATCACATAATTTTACTATCTTGTTTAATCAACACCAATTACTACCACCATATGTAATTTAAATAATTACATTTAGATTTTAAAGTGTTACATGTATATATAATCATCATAATTTATCATTAATAGTAAATAGATCACCAAAAATCCTTCAAGTCATACTTACAAGTCTTAATATTCCAAATCAAAACCTTGTGCAACATGGTTTGACGTTGCAACATTGAATATGCTCAACTGATAAATGAACAATACTTCCTTTAATATGCTTTTTGGTCAAAGTCAAACCAACTCTTGAATTCTTCGACCATGAATCGTACAACATTTCTCCAACTTTCTCAGAGAATCCATTGTTGCTAAAATCAAGTAATTTAAGCTTTTTCGCCATTGATACAGCACTTGCAAGATCTTGAACAAACTTTGACTTTGACCCCAAAAGACAATTCCCATTTTGACCAACTTTAATCCACCCATCAGCTTCATCCTCACTATCAGCAACCTCGAGGTCAAACAAATCACGTTGACCATCTTGGTGTTCGTTGACCTTGACCAAAGTATTGTACTCGTCTTGAAGAGCGTTTTCTGATAAATTGTGTTCTTCTAGAGATTTGTTGTCTGATAAAGCTTCTAGAACATTTAGTACACTAAGAAGACCAAGTTGACAGTTGTTTAAGTTAATAACCTTTAAACAGCATTTGGGGTTTTTAAACAATGAAGCCAAATCAATGCCACCCTGCATTTTCATCAAATTTAGGTGTTAAAATTCAACTTTTTGACAAATTTAGGGACCCGAATGTGATTATATTCGAAAATTTACCTCTTGCATGAGCGGATTTGATGCAAGATTCAACTTGATAATACCACTTATCAAAGATGCATCAGAATTAAGTTTAATAATAAAATCTGATGTCAGCAAACAAGACGATAAAACAAGCTTGACTGAATCACGATTCTCACTGTTCCATGTATCCATCAACTGTATGGCACTTTCCTACACAAATCACAACACCACAATCAAAACCAAAATCAAAACCACACTGGAAACCACCACAACCACCATAACCCAAACCTTACAATACAATACGTTTTTATTAATCTCATATAACTTGCCATCCAACCTCACGGCGAGCTGTGGTTTCCGCTTCCTTTTTCATCTGAGGGGTTGTTGCAGCACTTGTGGTTGTGGTTATGGTTTCGAGTTTGCCACTATCATTGGTTATGGTTTGGGTTATGGTGGTTTCCAGTGTGGTTTTGATTTTGGTTTTGATTGTGGGTGTGATTTTGGTGATGTTGATTTCTCTTTTCGATAGCAATTTCCAATATTCTTGCCTCGATAATCCCCATAATGACCTGTTGTGCTGAGGCCAATGTTCCAGCATGTTTATGCCTACTGAGACTAAGATTTCAGTGTCTACTATATCTATCATTTTAAAATCTACCTTCATTCCTATATCATCATTCATCTTTAAACCTGCAATTCCTAACTGCAGATATTATATTAAAGCTGCAATTCCAAACTGCAGCTTCCTCAAACTAATTCATATATATAACCCTAACTAATTCATGTACACAGACAGCATTCGACATTCAAAATCGAAAGTGGATCCCTGGGCAAATTAAAACCTGTACGAGTAATTATCGCATAAAAAACAAATCAAGCACACTTATATTGAATCTAATATAGGAATATATATAACCCTAACTAATTCATGTACACAGACTGCATTCAATATTCAAAATCGAAAGTGGATCCGGGACAAATTAAAACCTGCTAAGTCTGTACGAGTAATTATCGCATCAAAAATCAAGTCAAACACACAGTCACCATACTTATATTGAATCTAATCTAGGAATATAATGATAACAAATACTAAAAGTGCATAATCGGATCTGATAAACGTACCTTGGAAGTCGATTACGTGAACGCACGAGAGAGATAGAGAGCGCGAGATACGTAGCCGGATATCTTCCTTCACCTGACGCACCAGAGAGATAGAGAGCGCGAAAGAGAGATTGAGGGTTAGTTTTCTGTTTTGGGTTTATTTAATAAGAAGTGAATATATCCATCCGAAATATTTTTTGAATATATCCGAAATATAGTCTGTTATTATGAATATATTCCAAAAATTCGTAACATCATTTTCCAAATAAAAGGCTGTTTTATTGCATAATCAGTAAAATCGTTATTTAGGAAGTTAACTCTTTCCGAGATTATTGCGATTTTATAATTTTCAAGATTCATGCCTTTCTAATTTATAGGTTGTTTTATTCAATAAATAACGTAGCATCGAGGGTTCTATAATTGCCATTTTATAATTTATATTCATAATAAATTTGTAATTTAGCAAAGTTATTCTTAGATTATTGCGATTTTTGCCTAAACAATAATCACAAGAAATAGGAAAATCCGTTTCAAGATTCAAATACGTATTGTATTAATTAACTGGAACCTATAAAATAGGAAAATCCTGTAAATAATGGTGAAAGATATACTCGTTTTTTAATGGAAACGTAGTTAATTAGAAATGGTCAATTTATACGTATTATAATGAATTTTGAGAACATTTATTAGTAATTATGTTTGTTTCTCGGTTTTTAAGCATACACAAATTATGTTTTGTTTCTCGGTTTTTAAGCATACACAAATTATGTTTTGTTTCTCGGTTTTTAAGCATACACAAATTAACTAAGACGTCAAGACACGCATTAAAAACTTGTACAATAATTAATAACCGCTCCCTACATTTTAGGAATCACCCTCACTACTAAAATTACAAACGATTTATACACATAACCAATTCTTATTTTAGGACTGTTATTAACAAAATCCAACAAAATATTATTAGGGGATGCTGAAAAATAAGGCGCATGTCAAAACGGCACGATTCAAATTAGGGCGCGCATGTGAAAACGGGCTGTGTTGACTGTTGAGTACTAGAGTGGTCAACATTTTGCTTTTTGCTCTTTTATTATGTTTTATTTGTTAGCATGCATGATTACAAAACCTATTTGCAAAATATGACCCTTTATTCGAAAAAAGCTATATTTTGGAGGTTGTAAACACTTTTTATTTAACGCAACCTAATCTACTCTTATTTATTTATGACGAGATTTGAATTTTGAACCCATATAAACTTATTTTTATATCCTTCTTAAATTCAAAAATTATGTCTATATCCTTCTAAACTTCATAATTACCTTCATATCCTTAGTAACGACCCGAATTTTGTAAATAAATAAATTGTACAAAAATATGATAAATAAGGATAAATCGTTTAAAGAACGTAGGAATTGGTTTCGTGTCATTTGGACACCGTTTGATATGGTTAAGGTCGAAACCGGGCTGAACCGGGTGACAAAAAGTTGCAGCCTAGCTGCCTGGAGCAGTTCGCGGCGCGAACTATGGTTCGCGATCGCGAACATCAAACAGAGAAATTGGGGTTTTTCAGACATGGAGTTCCCGACCTGCTCCCGATCGCGAAGTGTTCCCGACAAGGGAAGTACGCGACGCGAACTCTGGTTCGCGAACGCGAACTGGGTAGCTGTTATAAAAACGGGTTTTAGGCTAGGGTTTAGGCATAAACGACCCTACTAGTAGCCCAGCCGTTATTTTGAAGAGAAGAGGCGATTTTGCTGATCTTGAGCTCAAATCTTCATTATCTTTGAAGATTTAAACATCAAAGGTAAAGATTATTGATTCTTATCATCTTCTACCTTAGTTTCAAGCTTTTCATGGGTTTCAATGGTGGTTTTGGGAACCAACCATACCATCTTTGGGGAAGATGGTCAATCTTGGGTGTAAAACACCCATGGTGAGCTTGTATTCATTGTGTACAAGCAAGATTTAGGTTTATGGGTGAGAATCTTGAACTAGGGTTTGAGATTTCACCAAGTTGTATGAACTTGGTGATTGGGGATGTTAATATGGATTAATTAGTGCTAGTGATGGATAATAACTAGTATTTATGATGATATTGATATTAGGTCAAGAAGACATTGTGATTGGGAGTACTTCTTTGTCTAAGAAGTAAGGAGTGTGTTGTTTTGCACAAGTGTTGGATAGCATTGCTAAGGTGAGTACATGTGATCTTTTCTGAGTACATAGTAAACCATATTTCATAGTTTGAAATGATTCCTTAGAGTCTTAATTAGTTAATTGTTATTAGTAAAGAAGATATTGAATTGAATTGAATTGACTTGAATTGACTTGAGTTGAATTGTTCATTATGTGTTTAGTTACCACTAGTAGACATAAGTTGTGATACGAGGTTTTGACCCAAGTTGATGATTTGTTATGTGGTAGCTAATCAATTGGATCCTAGATAACCCACACAAGTTGGGGGGGGGGGGGTTAGTGACTACTACTTGGGGCGGTACCACCCTGCGCAAGAGTAGTATGTCGAGAAATAGATAACCCGGAAAGCGGGGGAGTTTGAGATAACCCGGAAATCGGGGGAGCAAATAGATAACCCGGAAACGGGGGAGTTTACCTAGATAACCCATATCGGGGGAGTTTATTTCGGGGAGGCCCGTTACGTATGTGTTGGGCTTAAGGCAAGCCGTAGAGTATGATTGACTATGAATTATTATTTTATTGCAATTATTTCTAACCGGGTCTAAAACCCATGTTTCTCACGAGACAATTTTGTCTCACGTACTACATCTCTTTTGACTATGTACTCAGGTTCGGGAGCTAAGGATTAGGTGGCCCGTAGTGTTAGCATTGGATGATTAGCTCGGTGTACCATTTGATTCCCTAAGACTTTAGTTTTGATACGATCGTAACACCGATTTTTGATACTTGTTAACCTTTCCAAATGTTTGAACTAAACTATGTTTTTGGATATTATGGATTTGTGGATGTTAAACTTATTAAATTAAAAAGTTTAAATTGTTTTGAAAAATTGGTGTGTTACAACTTGGTATCAGAGCTTTAGTCTAAGTAAATTAGGTTGGTTTACCCACCCTAGACTTAGACTTTGCTTTTGGGATAGTATGTTCTATAGGAAGTTAGGTTGACCTTCAAGAATTAGGGTTGACCATTAAGGGAATTGTTTTAGATCGAGCTTTTCTTATATTCTATGTGACTATTTAGTCAAATAATTGGATTCTAATTGGTTGACATCTTATGTTAGTAAGATGGCTAGAACAAGAAGTGGTCGAGTTGTACCGGATGGAGAAGGGGATTCAAATGTGATTCCCAACGCGCCTCGTAATGGAAATGGTGGGGCCGCATCCGGTGTTGGTAATAACAATGTACCGATAACAATTGAAGCTATCCAATCCATGCTCACCCTTATGAGGGAGGTGATGCAACAAGATGTGAACCGGATCATTAACGATCGGTTGAATTGGAATGATGATGAGGAAAGGGACCAAGAGGAAGGTCGTGATGAAGAAGAAAGGGAAGAGAGGGAGGATACTCCTCCTCTCACAAGGACCCGAACAACGGGAGATAGTGTCCCGACCGAGAAATCCTCCAATGAGGAAAGGAGTGTTGACAAGATTGAACGTGAAGGATGTTCTTACAAGACATTCTTGGCATGCCGACCCTACAACTATTACGGGAGTATGGAACCGAAGGATACTATGCGTTGGATCCGGGAGACGGAACACGTGCTTGAGAGTAGCAAGTGTAAAGAAGAAGACATGGTGACCTATGCCTCACGTTTGCTTAAGGATGATGCATTGACTTGGTGGGTCACCGTGTATGAATCATTGGGAAAGAAAGCCGTCTACAAGATGTCATGGGAGGAGTTCACTAGGAGACTCAAGGAGAAGTTTTGTCCCGAAAGGGAGTTGGAAGAGTTGTTGGAGGAGTTCTTGCATTTCAAGAAAGTTAATTTGACCTTGGATGAGTATACAAGAAGTTCACGGGATACCTCCCGTTTGTGATGAATGCCTACCCAACCGAACATAGTCGTGTGGTTCGGTTTGCTAATGGGTTGCCATGGGAGTATGAACTTGAGGTGAAGAGGGCGGCCACTCTTGATGAGGCCATTAATGTTGCCCGAAGTGTTGAGAAAGTGGGAAAGAGAAGAGTTCAAGAGAGGTCAATGGGTAATGAAAAGAGAAAGTTTGAAAGTTTTTCGGGACCATCGAAGAAAAGCAAGTTCACCCCGGGCGGGTCAAAGCAAGGAAGTGTTGGTGGTTGTAGAAAGTGTGGTAGGGACCACAAAGGCGAATGTAAGGCGGATTCGGGTGGTTGCTTCAAGTGTGGGCGTTTCGGCCACAAGGCTAAAGATTGCAAGGTGAGGAACCTTGATGAAGTGGAGTGTTTCTCATGCCATGAGAAGGGGCACTATAGTAATGTTTGCCCAAAGAAAGGAACCAAAACGTTGGTGTCAACCGCTCACAAGAAACCGGAGCCGTCGAAAGTCAAAGGAAGAGCCTTCTAACTTACCCGAGAGGAAGCAAAAGAGACTCATGATGTCGTCTCAGGTACCTTATTCATTAATTCCATACCCACTTATGTGTTGATTTATTCGGGTTCTACTTATTCTTTCGTGTCTCATGAATTTGGTGCTAAGTTTAAGGTTCCACTAGAGTTACTTGATGATTTGTATGAAATAGAAGTAGCCGATGGGAAAACCTCTATGGTTCAACATATCTATAGAGATTGTGAATTAGAAATCGATAGTAAGAAGTTCAAGGTCGATTTGATGCCTATGGGAATTAAGGCTTTCGATGTAATTATTGGAATGGATTGGTTGGGAATCCACCAATCCAAAATTTTGTGTGGAAAGAAGTTGGTGTCGATCAAGTCTCCCGAGAATGAGAAGGTGTATATTTATGGAGAAATGAGGCATCGTATGCCAAATCTTATTACCGCCGTTAAAGCAAGAAAGTGTTTATCAAAGGGATGTTCGTCATTCATAGCCTATGTCCTAGATGGGAGAAAAGAGAAGAAGACGGTGGATAATGTGAAGATTATTCGGGATTTCCCCGAAGTTTTTCCCGATGACTTACCCGGTTTGCCACCGGAGAGACAAGTCGAGTTTCGTATTGATTTAGTTCCGGGGGCGACGCCGATTGCCCGAGCCCCGTATCGTCTAGCCCCAACCGAAATGCGTGAGCTAATGTCTCAATTACAAGAGTTGCTTGATAAAGGTTTTATCCGTCCTAGTTCGTCACCGTGGGGTGCACCGGTTTTATTTGTGAAGAAGAAAGACGGTTCAATGAGGATGTGTATTGATTACCGAGAGCTTAACAAGATGACGATTAAGAACCGATATCCTTTGCCAAGGATTGATGATTTGTTTGATCAACTTCAGGGAGCCGATTATTTCTCCAAAATTGATTTGAGATCGGGTTACCATCAAGTTCGAGTTAGAGAAGGTGATACCGAGAAGACGGCCTTTAGAACATGTTATGGGCATTATGAATTTTTGGTGATGCCATTCGGTTTGACGAATGTCCCGGCTATTTTCATGGATCTCGTGAATAGGGTTTGTAAACCTTTTCTCGATAAATTTCTCATAGTATTTATTGATGATATCCTCATCTACTCCAAAACCGAAGAAGAGCATGAAGAACATTTGAAGCAAACTTTAGAAGTGTTAAAACGAGAGAAATTGTATGCAAAATTCTCAAAGTGTGAATTTTGGTTGCGAGAAGTCCAATTCCTTGGTCATGTGGTATCTAGCAATGGGATAAAGGTTGACCCGTCAAAAATTGAAGCGGTAAAGAATTGGGAGGCACCGAAGACCCCAACCGAAGTAAGAAGTTTTCTTGGTTTAGCCGGTTACTACCGAAGGTTTATTGAAGATTTTTCCCGAGTGGCGGTACCACTCACTATGTTAACAAGAAAGGATGTGAAATTTGATTGGGGGAAAAAGCAAGAGGATGCATTTTCCTTATTAAAATAGAAATTGTGCAATGCACCAATCCTTACACTACCCGATGGTATGGAAGATTTTGTGGTGTATAGTGACGCCTCGAATAAGGGTCTTGGTTGTGTCTTGATGCAAAGAGGGAAGGTGATAGCTTATGCTTCAAGACAATTGAAGGATGCAGAAATGAGGTATACTACTCATGATTTGGAATTGTCGGCGATCATTTTTGCCTTGAAGATTTGGAGGCATTACTTGTATGGAACAAGGTGTACATTGTACACGGATCATAAAAGTCTTAAGTATATGTTTACACAAAAGGATTTGAATATGAGGCAAATAAGGTGGATTGAGTTGATTAATGATTATGATTGTGAAATCGTTTATCATGAAGGAAAGGCTAATGTGGTGGCCGACGCCTTAAGTAGAAAAGTTTATGAGAAGCCGGTCAAGACTAAGTTGATGCGGATTGAAGTGGTATCTAGCCTTATTGAAAGCATAAAAACCGCACAAACCGAAGTGATGGGAAAAGACGAGTATAGACAAGAGAAATTGGGAAAGAACCAAGTATTTGAAGAAAATTCTCAAGGGTTGAAAACCGTGAATGATCGGATTTGGGTTCCAAAATTCGGTGGAAACCGAAAGGTATTGTTAAATGATGCTCACAAGTCCAAGTACTCGATTCATCCCGGAAGTACAAAGACTTATCAAGACTTGAAGAGGATGTATTGGTGGCCGGGGATGAAGTCGAGAGTAGCAAAGTACATTTCAAAGTGTGCCACGTGTGCACAAGTGAAAGCCGAGCACCAAGTGCCTTGTGGTGTTGCACAATCGTTGCAAGTACCGGCCGGGAAATGGGAAGACATCACCATGGATTTTATTGTTGGTCTCCGCAAACCGATGGTCAAAGTGAAAGAACGATCCAAACGGTAAAAGATATGTTGAGATCGTGTGTGATGGATTTTTGTGGTAAATGGGATGAACATTTACCGTTGGTTGAGTTTTCATATAACAATAGTTATCATGCAAGTATCCAAATGCCACCATTTGAGGCATTGTATGGGAGAAAGTGTAGGACGCCTTCTTGTTGGTTAGAGGCGGGTGAGACGAAACTCACGGGTCCCGAGATTGTAAAAATGACAAATGGGAAAATTGGAATAATTCAAGCAAATATGAAAGCCGCACAAGATCGTCAAAGAAGTTATTCGGGTTTGTAAAAGCGACCCTATGACTTGGATGTTGGTGATATGGTGATGTTGAAGGTGTCGCCTTGGAAAGGCGTGATGAGATTTGGAAAGAAGGGCAAATTGAGCCCAAGGTATGTGGGCACGTTTAAGATCTTGAAACGGGTCGGTTTACAAGCATTTAAGTTAGAACTCCCACCCGAGTTGCAAGGTGTCCATGACACATTCCATGTTTGTAATTTGAAGAAGTTTTTGGGTGAAGTGGAGAATGTGATCCCAGTTCAAGACTTGCGGGTCGATGCACCCAACCGATTGATTGAAGAACCCGAGGCCATATTGGAGGCCCAAACGAAGAAGTTGAGGAACAAGGAGATTGAATTGGTGTTACTCAAGTGGAAGCATTCCCTTGGACCCAATTTGACTTGGGAAGTCAAAGATGAGATGAAGAAACGCTACCCAAATTTTGTGGATTATGAGGCGATTCCAAGGACGGAATCCTCTTAAGGGGTAGGTAGTTGTAACGACCCGAATTTTGTAAATAAATAAATTGTACAAAAATATGATAAATAAGGATAAATCGTTTAAAGAACGTAGGAATTGGTTTCGTGTCATTTGGACACCGTTTGATATGGTTAAGGTCGAAACCGGGCTGAACAAGGTGACAAAAAGTTGCATCCTAGCTGCCTGGAGCAGTTCGCGGCGCGAACTATAGTTCGCGATCGCGAACATCAAACAGAGAATTTGGGGTTTTTCAGACATGGAGTTCCCGACCTGCTCCCGATCGCAAAGTGTTCCCGACAAGGGAAGTTCGCGATGCGAACTCTGGTTCGCGAACGCGAACTGGGTAGCTGTTATAAAAACGGGTTTTAGGCTAGGGTTTAGGCATAAACGACCCTACTAGTAGCCCAGCCATTATTTTGAAGAGAAGAGGCGATTTTGCTGATCTTGAGCTCAAATCTTCATTATCTTTGAAGATTTAAACATCAAAGGTAAAGATTATTGATTCTTATCATCTTCTACCTTAGTTTCAAGCTTTTCATGGGTTTCAATGGTGGTTTTGGGAACCAACCATACCATCTTTGGGAAAGATGGTCAATCTTGGGTGTAAAACACCCATGGTGAGCTTGTATTCATTGTGTACATGCTAGATTTAGGTTTATGGGTAAGAATCTTGAACTAGGGTTTGAGATTTCACCAAGTTGTATGAACTTGGTGATTGGGGATGTTAATATGGATTAATTAGTGCTAGTGATGGATAATAACTAGTATTTATGATGATATTGATATTAGGTCAAGAAGACCTTGTGATTGGGAGTACTTCTTTGTCTAAGAAGTAAGGATTGTGTTGTTTTGCACAAGTGTTGGATAGCATTGCTAAGGTGAGTACATGTGATCTTTTCTGAGTACATAGTAAACCATGTTTCATAGTTTGAAATGATTCCTTAGAGTCTTAATTAGTTAATTTTTATTAGTAAAGAAGATATTGAATTGAATTGACTTGACTTGAATTGACTTGAGTTGAATTGACTTGAATTGTTCATTATGTGTTTAGTTACCACTAGTAGACATGAGTTGTGATACGAGGTTTTGACCCAAGTTGATGATTTGTTATGTGGTAGCTAATCAATTGGATCCTAGATAACCCACACAAGTTGGGGGAGTTAGTGACTACTACTTGGGGCGGTACCACTCTGCGCAAGAGTAGTATGTCGAGAAATAGATAACCCGGAAAGCGGGGGAGTTTGAGATAACCCGGAAATCGGGGGAGCAAATAGATAACCCGCAAACGGGGGGGTTTACCTAGATAACCCATATCGGGGGAGTTTGTTTCGGGGAGGCCCGTTACGTATGTGTTGGGCTTAAGGCAAGCCTTAGAGTATGATTGACTATGTGGAATGTGATAATTATTTAATTATTATTCTATTGCAATTATTTCTAACCGGGTCTAAAACCCATGTTTCTCACGAGACAATTTTGTCTCACGTACTACATCTCTTTTGACTATGTACTCAGGTTCGGGAGCTAAGGATTAGGCGGCCCGTAGTGTTAGCATTGGATGATTAGCTCGGTGTACCATTTGATTCCCTAAGACTTTAGTTTTGATACGATCGTAACACCGATTTTTTATACTTGTTAACCTTTCCAAATGTTTGAACTAAACTATGTTTTTGGATATTATGGATTTGTGGATGTTAAACTTATTAAATTAAAAAGTTTAAATTGTTTTGAAAAATTGGTGTGTTACATCCTTCCAAACCTTTAAAACTTTTTTTATGTCCAAAAACCTATTTTGTTATTTATTAAATCGTGATAATATCAATAATACATGCAAATAAACATGATTTCTAATACATAATCAACATATATATTGCATACTTATATGATAATTATTAAAAATATAATATTTTATAAATATTAAAATAGATTTTTGGACATAAAAGAGAGTTTTAGAAGGATATGTAGGCAATTACAAAGTTTAGAAGGGTATAAAGATAATTTATGAATTTGAAAGGGATATAGAAATAATTTATGAGTTTTACAAGGATTATAAAAGTAATTATCCATTGAAGGGAATAAGCTCAAGTGTAAGTTTATTGTGAAATGAAAGTGTAAGAATGTAAAAATCCCTAGATAAGTCTCCTTCAAAACAACTTATATAAGCTCATTCAAACACTTAGAAATGCTTATTAGACTTAAATAAGCTTGAAAGCTCTTAAGCCCTACAAATAAGACATTATTTATAAAGCTAATAAGGTTAAGTATTAAATTTATTGTGAAATGAAAGAGTAACAATGTAAAAATCACTAAATATGCTTATAATTAATCTCCTTCAAAACAACTTAAATAAACTCTCACAACTTATTAATGTAAGCTTTTGACCCTTTTGTGATATAGTTTCCGTTGAGCTAAACTTTACACCTTTTACCAAGGGGATTAAGGCTTTTTTTACTATATCCTTCAAGACTGCAAACAAAGAAACGAGCGTAAAGGAACTCAAACTCACATGGAAGCTAAAACTTAGCTTGCATATCGCTAATAACTGATTTTTATAAAAGATTCAACGATAACCAAATTGAAAACTGATTAGAGATTTATAATTCTCAAAATTGGGGAGGGTTGATATTACAAGTTCTAGAATTAGGGACTATACGTGTAATGAAAAAAAGTGGAGGGACGAAATTCAAAATTTCATACAAACCACAAGGACGGGTTATGTGATTTACTTTAAATTATAATGTCAAATAACAAGAAATTATATAGGTACCTAACCCAGAAGCAGTAATAGCTCCAAAAGGTTGGATAACTACCCATTGGAATTTGGAAATGAACAACGGATCCTTCAATGGAACCTTCAACAAATATATCTGGAACCCACATATTGACTAATCAGAAAATGCATAATAATTTTTAATTTAATCTGATAACTTGTCACCTGAAGAGGGAAGGAGGATGAATTAGTTCCATGGGGCACAATTTGACCTATCATCATATCAATGTATATATATAAGCCACAAAAGTCTCAAATAATTAATAGATTAACATTAAATCATAGATTAGGTACTTACAAGTGATTATTAGTTGTGTTCTCTAATGGACCTCAGATCCAGGTTCAACCTACATATGTGACCAAATTTATCAATCTAACCAGAAATATATTAATTAGCTATTATAAGTAAAATATTGATAAAACCAGATGTTGACCAAGATTTGCATTTGAACAGATCATAGATCCTCCCTGAAATATATGAGAACTGATGGGTATAGTAAATTAATTGGATTTTAAAGTAAAATTTGGTAAAAATTAGCTTGAGAACCAGTAAATTGCTAGCCTCGAGCAGTGATGTGCAAGTATTGGATCACCTTCACTGTCACCATCTATATAATCATTTTGGAATTAAGCTGCAATTTAACAGACAGCTAGAAAAAGAACAAATTTAATAAGTATGATTATATATTTATGTCCAAATGTATAATGCACTGGCTCACACTTACCTTGAATATTACTGAATCACTCATTACAAGTTCTTCTGCCAATTCTGACACAGCATCATGAGGAAGACCAAAGCTTGCAGCTGAAATTACAAAACAAACATTATTAAAGACTAGAACAAGTGATTGGAAATATACATCAAGAAGCGCAGTAAGTAATAATGACATTACAAACATAAAAAAATTATTTTCAAAATTAATACCTAGTCCCTGCTACTATTTCTGAATTCGATCCTAAACTAACATTGATAAACATCGACATGTAAAAGCTCCCGCTTCCTACTATATATACATCGGTGGCGAAAATTAAGCTACAATTCAGTACCGATGGAGGATGCGGGGGGATAATCTCCATTGAAATCGAAAATCGCATATTCGTGAAATTAGGGTTACAGTAACAGCAATTAGTACATGTCTGTTGGATTCGATTTAATCGAATAAGTTTTCACACCTCAAGCTGCGTTGCTCAGCTCCACAACTTTTCTTAAGCTGGTTTATAACGTATCAATTTACTAACTTATATTTTTTATTTCATTATTGTTTAAAAATTAGATTTTTCAATTCATATTACTTTTTATAGGTTATAATATTAAGAAAAATGGGTTATAATTTTCTATTTCAATTTATATTACCTCTAATATGAGTTATACTTTTTAAAGTGTATAAAAGACTCACTCATTTTTCATTTTATGCTACGTAATATAGGTTATACTCCGTACTTTTTAAAGTGGATGACAAGTTTACATTTTTCAAATATATTTAGGCTATACTTTATGATACAAAATACTAATCAGACAACTAGTAAATTCTATGTTATATTCTATTTTATTTGTTTAAGATATTTATAGCATATGGAAATTGTTATAGTTATCTAAACTCATACGGAATACATGTTTTCATCAAAAAATAATTAAAAAAAGTTAACAAACTTTTTAAGAGTTGAACCCATATAATTAGATAGAAGCGTGAATTTGGATAAACTAAATCCATAATTCTTGGTATACAAGAGCATAAGTGCAAGGATTCTATAAAATAACTTTCAAAAACTAAAAAAATAATAATTCATAATGCATAACTTTTTTGTTTATAATTTCTTATAATTATCGACACCACATAAACTCATAACGAAGTGTGAGCACCATTATTTACAGTTACTATGGGCTTTATTTCCAGGCCAATGCATGGTCCCCGAGCCCGTCTCCACTTAACCATATTTGACCATTTCCCATTCCATTGATATCTAAAGCTAGTGACTCGTTTCCTTTGGAGCATTGTAGGTAACCTACAAACGGGTTGGCTATCAAATTGAATTGAGTACGATAGTTGGATTGACCCGCAAACACTTGATCCATTTAACAAAAAAATTACTGTAACACCTCGAATTTTTACCATAAAACATTTTACCAAAATATACCATTTTAATAAATAGAAGAACGGTTTCAAAATATGGATTTACAAAAACCTTTGGTATGAAAATCAGAGTATAAAGTTTGGTGTTACAAAATATATCAAAACCAAAGCTAAGCATAAATCCACTATAGTGTTCTTCTATTCTAGGCACCGCATCTCTATCCATGCACACCTAGACCTTCGATCCTGAACCTGAGTACATAGCAAAACAAACAAGGAGTACGTGAGACAAGAAAGTCTCGTGAGCTACATGGGTTTAAGACCCGATAAACTATACATATCACATCATATATATATATATATATATATATATATATATATATATATATATATATATATATATATATATATATAAATAATAAATAATTGTATACGTATGCATCTCATCAACACAGTCTAGTCACCCTATGGTGACTCTTTCGATCCTGAGCATCCACATCTAGTACATAAACATATACTTCGTATGTACTAGCACACAAGCATCTCCAATACATAAACATATATGTATTAGAACCCTAACAAGCCTAGTATACAAACATATGCATACCAGAAGCACCATCGTGCCTAGTGTATAAACATATATACACTCATCTCAATGGTCGGGGATCCCCCGCACCACTACCATCTATCTCTCATCATAACCTAACAGTTATGACAAGTAAAGCCTTTGGCTATCACAACAATGATCAAACAAGTTAGTTAAGTATCAATATTAATATGTAACTAAATTCACACACCATAAGTCTAAATCCATATTCAGATAGACCGAACACCAATAAATAAAATACATTTCTATGGCTATGTACTCAATAAAGTTCACACGTACTCACCTTAGCAATATAATGCTTCAACCGTGTTCTTTACACCAATTTCCTTGCTTCAACAATTTGGTCAACCTTCCAAGACTTCACCAAAAGCCTAATACAATAATAACAAGATGTTCAACATCACACACTACTAATAATGTGTCCATTTATCTCTAGATACCATCACTATCACTTTCCCCCGATTTTGGGTGATTTACAAAACCCTAACTTCATAATTATCAAGATTTTCTTCAATTACATGTTATGAACACCTTTTCTTTGTCAAAATGTTGTAGATCTAAGTTATATCACTTCTATTTCATCATCCATGACAAACCCTCCCACTAGGGTTTGCATACTTCCCCATTTTCCACCAAAAACACCACTTCGAATTATTAGGAGTAAGGATTTACCTTAAGCTTCAGAAATGGAAGAAGAATCACGTGATTTGGAGTCCAAAATCAGCTCCAAATGCCCTTTTCCACTCAAAATAAGTATAAGCACTTGTAGGAGAGAACTAGGGTTTCCAAATGAGAAATAAAGGCCCAATCCCGTCTTAAATGCGCATCAGACAGCGCAGGGACGCTCGCGCCGCTCGACACTCGCTCGCGCCGCTCGACAAGGTCTGGAAGGTTTCTCGGATCAGATGCTCGCGCCGCTCGACTCTCGCTCGCGCCTATCGAACACGACTCGCGCCGCTCGACGAGATGCTTCCCGGACGCGACCAACCTTCTGTCCGATTTCGGTGCCGCTCGCGTGCTCGACGACCCACGGCTCGCGTGCTCGAGCCTGTCTGACCTAATATTCGATTTTTTTGGCTGTTTTGGTCAAGTCTTTGACCCGTAAATTTCTCATACGGTGTCCAAATGACACGAAACCAATTTCTACGTTTTTGATATGATTTATCCGTAATTATCATATTTATGTACAATTTATTTATTTACAAATTTTTGGGTCGTTACAATTACCTTGAGGCCGTTTTTGGGCCACTAAGATCCATCATGTATATGAAGTCTTAAAGTTTCACCTTTTAAACTAACCTACAATCAAATTACAAACACCCGTATAATAAAGAAAGATATGAAAGTTACATAAGTTAAAATGTTGTTTAGATAGGTAATAACAAATAAGTGAATGACTTTTAAGAAGTAAGAGCCTCTTTACTTTTTAAAAACTTCTTTTTAAAAGTAAAAACACTTTTCCTCAATAAGTTAATTTCTCAAACATCCCCTTAATTTGATTCGGGTTACATGAACATTTATAAATGTTATTTAAAATACTACAAGACTTGTGTTATATAGGTAACACAATATTTAGAGATTTATCGAAATTCTAGTTTACTATAGTTATACACTCTTACACTCTATCATGTATATTAAAATATGTGTGGGAACACATTATTTTATGTGTAAAATTAATTAATTGAAATAAATAAAGTTCAAGCGATATAACCTTCATTAAACCTTGGCAAAAACTAATTTGCCCCTCCTTTGACTTTTCTCTACTTTGACTACAAGTCAGAATTTTACTTGG
Source organism: Calendula officinalis (assembly GCA_963853835.1). Taxonomy (NCBI): domain Eukaryota; kingdom Viridiplantae; phylum Streptophyta; class Magnoliopsida; order Asterales; family Asteraceae; genus Calendula; species Calendula officinalis. The sequence goes on along the minus strand of OY970829.1, from coordinate 71,770,801 downwards.
GTCAAAGTTTACTCTTTTCATACATTTCCTCTAAACTAAAAAAGGACACCATACATCACATAATGTTACAATCTTGTTTAATCAACACTAACACTACCACCATATATTATTTAAATAATCACATCTGGATTTTAAAGCGTTACATTTAAACATTAAATTATATAATCATCATGATTTATCATTTATAGTAAATGACCAAAAATCCTTCAAGTTAATATTCCAAATCAAAACCTTGTGCAACATGGTTTGATGTTGCAACATTGAATATGGTCAACCGATAAATGTACAATACTTCCTTCAATATGCTTTTTGGTCAAAGTCAACCCACCTCTTGAATTCATTGACCATGAATTGTACAACATTTCTCCCACTTCATCAGAGAATCCATTGCTGCTAACATCAAGTAATTTAAGCTTTTTCGCCATTGATATAGCAGTTGCAAGATCTTGAACAAACTTTGACTTTGCCTCCGAAAGACAATTCTCATTTTGACCAACTTTAGTCAACAACCCATCAGCTTCGTCTTCACTGTCAGCAACCACCTCGACGTCAAATAAATCATGTTGACCATCTTGGTGTTCCTTGACTTTGACCAAAGTATTGTACTCGTCTTGAAGAGCGTTTTCTGATAAATTGAGTTCTTCTAGAGATTTGTTTTCTGATAAAGCTTCTAGAATATTGACTACATTAAGAAGACCGAGTTGACAATTGCTTAAGTTAATAACCTTTAAACAGCATTTTGGGTTTTTAAGTAATGAAGCCAAAGCAATGCCACCCTGCATTTTCATCAAATTTAGGTGTTAAAATTCAATTTTTTGACAAATTTAAATGTAAATATATTTGAAAATTTACCTTTTGCATGAGCGGATTTGATGCAAGACTCAACTCGATAATACCATTTATCAAAGATGCATCAGAATTAAGTTTAACAATAAAATGTGATGTCAGCAAACAAGACGATAAGTCAAGTTTGACCGAATCACGATTCTCACTGTTCCATGTATCAATCAACTGTATGGCACTTTCCTACACAAATCACAACACAACTATATAAAACTTTTCATAAAAATAAAATAATAATAGTAATTAAAAGATATATAATATAATATAATTATCTCACAGTTCCAATACTTGTATCTCTAATCATTAGTCCAGATAAGCACGATGTTCTAACAAGCTTACAGAGGCTGTCAACTGCATTCTTGCTTAACTTTATTCCGTTTAGACTTAATTGAGAAAAACTGCAAACAGCGGAAACCAACATTAATTAAATACTTCCTCCGATTCAAAATAAGTGATACACTTTCCTTTTTGGGGTGATTCAAAATAATTGATACACTTTGAAAATTTACCTTATTTAGCAAATATTAGTGGGACCTACCTCCACTAACTATCTACTTTAACAAAGTGAAATGACCTCTTTACCCTTACTTTTTACTTTAAACATCATTAACTCCACTTTATTCAAAAAGTGTGGGACCCATTTCTCTCTAACCATCAAATTAATATAATTTAACCATCATTATAATTTTATGCCTAAAAAACCGTAAAATCTCAAGTGTATCACTTATTTTGAATCGGAGGAAGTATATTAATTTTTTTTTCCAAATTAAAAATAAATTCTCTACCTTTTCAAAGTGGCAAGTATGTCCAACAGATTTACTACTGAATTTCCAGTAATGGAGTTGTTGTAACCTGTTGAGTAATTGAAAGTTAGGCCTGCTGAGGTGGCAATTTTGACACATTTTATCTCAGGTCAAACTGGTTGACTAGATAGAGAGAAATTGGGTAAAAAAAAGTAGCCCGAAGTATATTTTCGTTTTAATTAAAAAAAGAGATTAATATTGCAAGAGTATAATTTTTGTAATTATATTTAAGGTACTAATTATTTATTAAATAAATTGAGTAAAATCCTTTTCATGTACCTATGAAAAGTTCTGAAAGACACGAATCAGAATTAAGTAACTTTGTAATCTTTTCAATTGTTCGAGATGAAAGAGAACAGTTCTCTATATTTAAGCTGTAAAGAGCTGCAAAAAAACATATTATAAGAAATTAAAAAGATAATTAAAACAATAAGGATGATGCCATCTATTGACAAAATCAGTGAGGTGTCACTCAAAATTAATGATGATGTCATCTATTTTGTAAATTAACGGACATAAATGCTCCTATTATGTTGTTAATTTAAATTCAAATATTTTCTTGAACCTATAATTTAGATAACCATGAAAATAAAAAATAAATAAATGTCAAATGAAAAAAGAAACCCAGTTGTATTGCTACTCAAAAGCCTATGCTATTATTAAATAATTATTGGAAAAATTATTTGGCATTATTAAAGTAACCGTTTTTTCTAATTCATTTAATAATAATATTTATATGAAATACTGAATTATACCTTTGCAATTCTGTAAGATTGTGGAAAGATAAAAAGCGCATCCATCAGTCAAACGATTCCCAGAGAGATTAAGTACTTCCAAGCGAGATAAAAGCATAGTTGATTCACTAATCTGTAGATTAAGAAATAGTGAATTAAATTTTATAAACAATTTGGGAAAATAAATATTATTATTATAAAGTAAGAGTAATAAATCAAATTTGGCAGAACAGAATAATTCTACTCATCTCTGCTTGTAATTTATATCAATAAGGTCAACTAAAAAATAAAACTAAAAATAAATAAATAAAATTAAAAACCTGGAATAAGGAAGATGGACCTAAGGAATTGCAATGCAAATCCAAAACCAAACCACCATACATTTGATTTGAAATAAATACTTGTTTTAGTTTCTCCATACTTTCACTACTTCCTGCCAATACATGTAGATAACCAAAAAAATATAAATATATATTGTATAATACCTAATAAAATGTACTTCCTCCGATTCAAAATAAGTGATACACTTGGGGTTTCACGGTTTTTGAGGCAAAAGATTATAATGATGGTTAAATTAGATTAATTGGATGGTTAGTGGGGAATGGGTCCCACACCTTTTGAATAAAGTAAGGTTAATGATGTTTAAAAGTAAAAAGTAAGGGTAAAGGGGTCATTTCACTTTGTTAAAGTAGATAGTTAGTGGGTGTGGGTCCCATTTTTTTTGCCAATTAAGGAAACTTTTCAAAGTGTATCACTTATTTTGAATCACCTCAAAAAGGAAAGTGTATCACTTATTTTGAATCGGAGGAAGTATAATTAAATCCAAATTATTTATACCTAACGAATTGTGGGAAAGATTTAGTGTAGCAATTGTATTATGCAAACGTAAGGCATTAAATAATGGTCCTGTTGTTGTATCTCCTAATTCACACTCAGAAGCATCAATCTCATCCTCAGCTACCTGATAATTATTTTTTTAAATAAAAAATAATAAATAAGTATTAATATTTATGTTTACCTGTAAATTATACATCTTCTTGATCAGTTTTAAGTTAGGTGGCTGAGAAAGTTCATTACAACATGTAACATAGAGTTTTAGCAAGCGTTTAGGTATCCAACCTAAAAAAAGAAGAAAAAATAACTTTTAATCAAAAATATTTATAAAAAAAAACAAATTATAATTTTTTATTAATGAATGGAATACATACATTTAATAGAGACTTCAACCCAACATTTTCCACTCATATAGTCCTTTGGGGTATCCAATATTTCCAATGATTCTAGAATCTCTCCTCCACATTTGAAATGTTGAATAATTGGCAAGAGACCTAAACATAAAAAATAAAAGAAACTGATATTTTTTTTATTTTAATTAAAATAATTTTAATTAAATAAGTAAAAAAAATAAAATGCATAGCATACCTGTAGACCTATTTTCTTTAGTGAGTTTTAAAAAGTATAAACATGCAACTTCAACCTTGATATATTCCATGCTTTTGGATTTACATTTCTCTGGTTGTATGTGTACAAAGTCATCCTCAACTTTGAATATCATATGTTTCTACAATTTTCCAAAATGATTAATTCAATAAATAATTCTTTTGTGAAAGTAAGAATTAGTATTATGCTATACTTACACAATATTCATCATCACAAGCAGCAAAAACAGGGCCCGAATTCACATTTTTTTGACAAATATTTTTATGAACAGTTTTTGAGCATCTGAAATCTTGTTTTAAACTCTTGCTTCTTTGAGAAGAATTACTTTCTTCAGGAGTATAACCACTAATTGTCATTGAAGCAACTGGTGAATTATCCTGTCAACCAAAACATTGACTAAATAATTATCATTGACCATAACCAATAAGATTAATTATATTCAAACAAGTCTTGCCTCATATTCCTCAGCATCAGTTGTTAAATTGTGTCTACTCTTGACTGCAATCAACCAAATTAAGATAGTTTTAATTTTGTAAGGTATAAACAAAAAGGGTAATAAATTGTGTATAAAGGTTACCAATTTCGGTCATATTTCAAGTAGCCAACTTTATTGCCAAGAAAAACCCATTAAAAAAAACTAGATATACGGTAATCTTTAATCTTTTGAAATATTGGTTTTTATCAGAACTTTTGCAAATTGATGGTTTATCAGAACTTTTAAAAGATTGGGTTCTTTATCAAAAATTTTGTATGTGTTAAAAGATTTGAGTGTTTTTATCGAACTTTCTGAAAGTTTGAGGATTGTTTCAGAATTATTGAAAGATAAAAGGTATTTTGCATAATTTTTTTAGTTTAAGGATTTTTATCAAAATGTTGAAACTTCGATGTGTTTATCCAGAACAAAAAAAACATTGGATACCCTAAATAGAAATTCAAACGAATATGGTAACATTTTTCTGCAATTATCCCATATATTAATCAAGATTTAAGATGATAATAATAATAATAATAATAATAATAATAATAATAATAATAATAATAAATAAATAAATAAATAAATAAGAAGTCACTAACATTCATTTGAAGTAGCAACATGTTCTTTTAGAGACTCGTGAGCTCTTTCTCGTGGGGCCCACACTTGGTTATTATCATCTTCATCATCAGAAAGAATTAAGCGGGCCCGTTTTCGAGTTTGACTAGAAACAGACTTTGGCTCACTTCCTTTAGTTGACTTTTTAGAAGAATTACAATGTTTTGACTTTGATGAATAATCATCATCTGCTGACTCATCATTTTCATATGATTTGGATTTTACATTTGATTGTGGTGAATAGTTTGTATCAGTTTTCATTAATGACTCATCATCGCCGTCTGTATCAGTCTCAGAACAATGGTCTTTTGCTCGGTCAAACTCAGTGTTTGACTGCTTTAATTTGTCGATTTTTGACTGTAATCTCCTACAACAGATTTAACAGCTCCGTTTTAACTACTAGATATATTTATACATTAAACACAATTATAAAAATCTTTATAAAACAAAAATTAAAAAATGAGTTCATTTACCTGGCTTCTTCAGGATTATCAAATCTGATCATGTAACTATAATGCATATTTTCAAGTGCAGATAGTTGGGCAGAAACTAGGTTAGATTCACAAGCAATTCTGTAACAAAATCCATAATTAAGGGTTAAAAGTTAAAACACCTAATAGTTTGAGGACTAAAACATAATTAACCCCACACACTCACTTGTAGCCTTCAGTAAATGCCTCCAAAGCTTCTGACCATTTACCAACTGAATCCAAAACATCTCCAAGATTAATCTTTGCTAATGCTTGTCCCTAAAATAACAGAATCATTTTATATTTCAATCTTTTTTTTAAATAATAATAATAACACATACCTCCATATTACCAATTGATTTGTATGTCTCCCAACTTTTAGTGTACCATTTTTTGGATTCATTAAAATCCCTAAGCTTTTGATAAGACTCACCAATAACTAGATATGAATCACCTAATTTTTCTTTATCACAAAGTTCAGTAGCTATTTTCCTCTTCTTTTTTGCAAACTCACAATGCTATCAAATTTCATTAAATTCAAGTATTAGTTTACTGAATTAAAACAATAATGGTATTAATTTATTTAAAATACCTTATTCCATGCAAAAATAATACTTGATTTCTCAATTAATCGATCAAGAGAAGCATTTTGTTGTAACAAACACTTTCTTTCACTTGATTTCCCTCTTGCCAAAACCATATTTCTTGTCAATTTCTTCAAATTCTGTTCTTCTTTTTTCAAATCTTCCATTACTTTTATTGCTTCTTTCACAATGTCAATATTCTGGTCAATTTGGTCAACCAAAGCATGTTCGTCATCCATAGTTTTTGCTAAATTCATTGCTTTTTGATAACAAAGAATAGCTTCTTCATATTTCTGTACCCGATAATGTAATTCACCAAGATTTATATACCCTTTTGCTTCACCTTGACAATGACCAATATTTTTACAAATTACAATATCTTTTTCAATATTCATTCTAGCTTTATCCCAATCTCTTAATTCCATATAAACATTACCAAGATTATGGTGTAATCTTGTCCGTCCATCATCGTTTTCAACAATTTCTTCTTCATCACAGATTTGTAATCCTTTTGTGAGAATTTTTTTGGCTTCATCTAAATTATCAAGATCCATTTCTACCATTCCTATGTTGTTGTGTGAATCGATGTATTCTTTTAAAAACGAATGATTGTTTGATTGTGGATTTTTTATTAATGTTTGAGCAAGTTTCATTGCAGAAATGAAATATTTTTTGGCATTTCGAAGAGAGGTTTGATCGTTGTCTGATTTTAGAAACATTTCATGATATGTTCGACCTAATTGGGTGCTTGCTCTTTGTTGTTCAATTAAGTCATTTGCGTCCTTTGCAAGCTCCAAATGTTTTTTCTGCAAATAAAACAACCATTTTATGACAATTTTCCTTACAGTTTTGAAATTGCACAACTGTATTTCTGAAATTGGCTATTATAAATAAACAATGTATTTCATAATCTAATCCACACACATTCCACCTTTTCAGATGCCATTTTTGTTGCTATTAAACAAATTAGGGTTTATAAGTTACAAGTAATTGATAAACAATCGAAAGCCCCAATTTATCGATAACAACAATGCCATTTTTGCTGCTATTGATCCATTATAGTTTCTCTTCTATCACATTTAGGGCTAATCGCGTTAATTGTTCAAGCTAAAACATAAAAATCAATTCTCAAAATAAAATAAAAATATTCAGACCTGATAAATTAGGGCATCGTTGAAATGTTGAAGACGAAGATAAACTTCACCAAGTGATTGACAAGTAGGAAGCAATTGTTTTTCAGGTAAATATTTAATTGAAACTTCATAATCAAGTCTGAACCATCTCAAAGCTTCAACGTATTCTCCTCTGTTCTTGAAAATATCCCCAATTACGTTCGCCCATCGTGCTTCTTCCTGCCGATTACCTTCTTCTGATGCATTTCTGTATGCTCGTTTCGCTATACTAAGCTGACCGTCATCTTTCTTCATGATCTTCCAGAAGAATGGAGAAATTTTGTTATCTTTTGATTCGATTTTGGTTACTAGATTTTTGGTTTTTAATATACATTTTCATTTTCCCGCCGGAACGAAATTGAGACAAGCTCCAAACGAGAAATAACACTAAATTTTCATATTTATTTTCTTAGTAGATTAAGAAAAAAATTAATTAATTATAAATAAGATCAAGAAATATAAAAATCTTGTAGGAAGCATTCCAGTATTTTTTTCCATATAATTTATTACGTTATTACCCGTATGATTTTCCTTCTAAGTAAGAATTTTTTTTTAATTGAAGGAAAAGTAAAGAATATCTTTTGAGCCTAATCTATCTATATTCTATATATATACATAAAAATTGAGTTTCAAATTAAAGTTGCATTTATTATATATCTAAACTTTACAAAAAGTCTACTTCTTGCTAAACACGTAATCATTGTGCCACTTTGAAAGTAATAATCTAAACCTTATATTATTATTTTTTGAACGGCAAAAAGGGCAACAAAAACGAGCTTCGGCAACGTCATCACCCGCACTGAAACCCCCGAGAACATATATTAATTATAAAAACTAGTACAGAGTTATATACATATATAATGCCGCAACCTACACCTTATCTAAATACTACCAAATACTATTACCAGAAGCACCAAAACAGTTACATAACAAAGAACTTTGTTCCCCTCGTCGTCGAACGGTTTTACTTTGTTCCCCTCGTCGTCGAACGGTTTTACAGAGAAATTGGATCGCTACACCAAACCGGCCACTCGATACTTCCCCATTTGACCTTTGACCTATGTTTGATCCAGTAAAACGCTTGAGCTTGAGCTTCCCCGAATATCGAATTCAACCCACCTTCATTTTTGTTAAAGACTACATTATTCCTGTTTTTCCATATGCACCAAAGTGTCGTGACCACCGCCGTCATGTAATGTTCGGATTTGATTTTTGACAAATTTTCTCTAACTTTCCACTCCATTAATTCAAACAGCCCCCGTATTGATCCAATATCAATTGACCACCATCTACAAAACTCTAGCCATACTTCTCTCATCTTATGGCAAGACCAGAATACATGTGTCTCATCCTCAATTTCTCTCTCACATATACAACAAACTGCAGATTGCAATATAACGCCTCTTTGCCACAGGTTTACACATGTGGGTAACCGCTTTTGGATCAATCTCCAAAAGAAGATATTAATCCTTATCGGAACTGTTTTTAGCCACGGATTGTCAACCTCACTAGATGGACCAGAAATCGACCTTTGAATTGCATGCCTAGCCGAGGATACTGAGAATGATCTGTCCTGCTCGAACGCCCAAGTCCACTGAAGCGCCTGCGAGTCTGAATTCTGCACCACCTGAAACCAAGAATCAATCGGAATGTTAAATTTATCCAAATTATTACGAATTTTAACGATATTATTCCAAACCCCCGGGAATTTACTATTAGGAATATGGTTATTTGATATATTATGTAAGGATACTATTGCTTTTTTCCATAGCGACCCCTCCTCGTCTTTCAATCTCCACCACCACCTAAGAAGTAACGCGTAATTTTGCGCTCTAATGCTTGGTACATTTAATCCTCCCGTATTGAGTGGATTAAGGATCTTCTTCCAACTAACCCAGTTGATCTTTCGTTCACCGTTTTTGGATCCCCAAAAAAACCTTGCTCTAATTGCTTCCAATTTATTTATAATACCTTCCGAAGCTTTAAAAATAGATAGAAAATATGAACCTAAAGCCCCAAGTACAGATTTTATTAATGTCAACCTACCCCCATATGACAGGGTTGATGCTTTCCATGATGAAAGTTTTTTATTAAATTTATTGACAATCACATCCCAATATTCCATTCTATGCATTTGGGCACCAATTATCAACCCGAGATATTTAAAAGGCGACGAACCGACACTACATTTTAGTACATTTGCCACGCGGGTAACCCCTTCTCTCGGAACACCATAACCATGTATATTACTTTTCAGCATATTCACCTTAAGACCGGAAGCAAGATAAAAACAATTTAGAATACGTTGAAGATTTTTTGCATTTCCTTCGGACCAATCACCAACAAAAATGGTATCGTCTGCATATTGTAAATGAGATAAAAGTGGGCCACCGTTTGGAAGTTGAATTCCATTAAATATTCCTTTTTGTGTTGCCTCAAGCATAGCAACGTGGATACTTTCTACAGCTATAATAAACAAAAAAGGAGCCATTGGGTCTAGGGGTGAGCATAACAGGGTACCCGCCGGTTCCGACTGGAACCGGAACCAGAACCGGAACCGCAGGTTCCTGAGATATAGGAACCGGAACCGGAACCTGGAAGACAGGTTCCTAAATTTTCGGAACCGGAACCGGAACCACCGGTTCCAGGGCAGGTTCCGGTTACCCTGTATCTAAATTCATAAAAATTTAACATTACTTACTGAATAAACAAGACAATAAATCACACAAACTAACGATTACAAATATCGTTTAACGATTTTATATATATATCAACGATTACGAATATTGTTCAAAATATAAATAAGTGAATAAGAATGAAAAAAAGATAGTAAATGTGTGATTCACGTAAAAGTCAGTCACAAAGATACGCTCACGACGAGTGAATGTCTCACTATCACTCAATTTCTGACTCAATTATAACGAGTAAGGTCAATTTATATTTTTATTTGGACTAGTATTTTACATTTAGATAAATAAAAAATCTATTTAATTTAATCATGTGTAATATATTATATATTATATATTTTAATAAAAATATACCGTGTAACCGCCGGATCCAGGGTATCCACAGGTTCCAGGTTCCTTAATTTTGAGAACCGGAACCTCTTAAGGCGGTTCCATGATTTTGGGAACCGGAACCGGAACCTCTTAGCAGGTTCCGGGTCCGGAACCTCCGGTTCCGAGACGGTTCCGGCTCCGATTCCGGTTACCCTCTTTTTCTGCTCACCCCTAATTGGGTCACCTTGTCTGAGGCCTTTCATAATTTTAAATTCCACCGTAGGAGATCCGTTAAGAAGGACGGACGCCCTCGCGGAAGATAAACACATAAAAATCCACCTCCTCCATTTATCCCCGAATCCCATTTGACTCATAATTGAGTCTAAGAAATTCCAGTTTAAAGTATCATACGCCTTTTCGAAGTCTACTTTAAAACTAAAAGTTGTTTCTTTAACTTTTTACACCATGAGATTACTTCACTTAAAATTAGCGGCCCATCTAAAATATTCCGGCCTTCAATAAAGGCCGATTGTTCAACACTAATAATATCTCCGATTATCACTTTCATTCGATTCGCCAGTAGTTTAGCGATAATCTTATAAAAACTCCCGATAAGACTAATCGGGCGATAATCAGACAATGCGAGTGGAATTTCACATTTAGGAATCAGAGTAAAAAAAGACGAGTTACAACCACAATTCATATCACCACCATTCTCAAATGCAACCACTGCCTTCCATAGGTCATCCTCGATAATGTTCCAATATTTTTTATAAAACGCAAACGTAAACCCATCCGGACCCGGCGCCTTTTCACCCCCGCAATCCCATACCGCCCTTTTTACTTCAGCTTTAGAAAAACTTTCTTCAATTTGTGCTTTTTGGGTTGAATTAAGAGTTTTAAACTTATTACTGACAAAAGCCGGCCTACTCCGGTTGGATTCAGAAAATATTTTTTTAAAACATTTAGCGGTACCAGTTTTTATGTTGTTTGGATCCTCCGTCCACACCCCATTAATGGTTAACCCATGTATGAAATTTTTACGATTATTATGATTAAGTGATCCATGAAAAAAAACTTGTGTTTTCGCCGCCTTCGACATTCCATTTTATTCTGGCTTTTTGTTTAATATCACGGGTTTTTAGATCTTCATGTTCCTTTATCTGTAAATTAATATTAACCCTGTTTGATTTCTCAATAGTAGAGAGCCCAAATTGTTCTGCTTTGAGATCAAGTTCCACCGCCGATTTCTGAAGTTTAACTATATTAGCATCGGCGGTGCCCAGTCTCCACTTTTTTATTTCATTTTTCACCATTTTTAATTTTTTACAAAATAACTGGATCGGAAGCAAATTACCGGGTACCGACTGCCCCCAAGTCGTCCTAATGACAGTTTCAAGTGAATTATTTGAAGCCCACGAATTAAAAAACTTGAAATATGTGGGCCCAAAATCTGCAATTTGTGATTTCAATAACAGCGGGCAGTGATCGCTAAAGCCTTTAGGTAGAATGTTCACATTTGGATTTTGCCAGACTTGAAAAAATTAGTCGTTAACTAGAATTCGATCAATAAGACTTAGAGTTCCGCTATCCGGAGTACTCCTGGTATACCTCCTCCCCCCCATTTTTAGTTCATTCAAACCCGCCTCTGTAATAAAATTATTAAAAAACCTGGCACCGGAGGCAGAGAAGGATGCACCAGTTCTTTCTGATCGCTTTCGAACTTCGTTAAAGTCCCCAAACACTATCCAGATTCTGTTTAAATCATCCGCGATACGGTCCGAGACTGAATTCCAGAGGACCTTCTTTTTCTTCAAATCCTTGATTTGTGTTATCTTGGGTCGGAAATACACCATAGTTACTTTTGGGCTTGTCACCAGTTGGGTGTTCAACTTGGGCCGAGTCAACTTGCTTAAAAATGGCTTTATCCAATAAGCCTGAATTGGGCCCAAAGTTGTCATTGCAGTAATAATCCGATGGCCCAAAATCACCATTTTCAAGATTTTCATTAAACCGGTCGATGGGTCCTACAGAAAAGGTATTACTTTCATTTTCATTAACTCCTACCTCGGGAGTTTTAACCTTGGAACCACCCCCGTCTAGAAACCCACATTGAGTCTCTTCCACTTCTTCATCGTGAATTGACTGCATCTTCTCGAAACCCGCGTTTGAGTTCCCGTCATCGGAAAATTCCTTTTCCGGCGGAAAGGGATCCCGGAATTCACCTTCTTCTAACTCGTCATCGACTCCATCATTACTATCGTCATCTTCGTCGTCTGAAGAATCCCAGTGTGAAACACATGCCTCACCCGGAGTAAGTCGAATTGATTCTAGTTGATCTTCGGTGATACGAATTGAGAAAACTTTCTCATCTATTGAGATTTTTATTATTCTGTTGATCCATTCAAGCTCCGTGGTTTGGACTGCAATTCTACCGACCCCCATGTTTGCATTATCGCTTTCGCATTGTTCCTCAATAATCACTTTACCCACTGTTTTACCGATTGCGCTGAACGCAACCGTGGTCCAGGCATGAGGAGGCAGTCCGTATATCAGAAGTGATACAAATCTTTCCGAGCTTGTTACTTCTGGGGACCATGGGGATAGGCTGGTGAACCAATTTTCCCAAACTTCCTTTGCTTTCTCAAGAAACGTCGTAGCTTCATTCTCCTTTTCAAATTCCAGTATTACACACAAACCACCAATGTATCGAATGTTTATATCATTACACCCGTCTGCATCTTTAATAGCACTTAAATTCCATAGTACCTTGAAGTCGGCAACCCTACCAATTAGTGTAGACGACAACCACCTCCTGTTACCGTGCGCCGACACAAGTTGCACCACGGGGTCTGGTAAATTTTCTTGGACCCGACTGTTGCCGACCACCTCGGCGAACGATCTCCCATTGGTCCAAGCAGTTCGACCAGGCGGGTTTTGTGTTTTTTGCTGTGGTGGTTGCTGATTGTGATGATGGGGGGTGAAATTTACCGGTTTGTTTATTCGATCATGTCTGGCGATGTTTACCGTAATGACATTGTAGCCAATCCGGATATTTTGGATCTTCTTCTCGAAAGATTTTGGATCTGAAATCCCTGTATAACGTAAGAATCCAAATTTGTTTCCGGCTTTGTTCCTCTTTTTAGCGATATAGACGTCCACCAAATTCCCGTATTTCATGAACACCTTCCTGAGAATACCCTCTGTATCATCATCTCCGAAATCGCTGATGAAGAAAGAGATAGTTCTCTTGCTCTCCGGCCTTTGAGTTTCGAATCTATTGTAGTCTCTATAGTCTTTCCCTCTTCTTCTTTGCACCGTCTGCCATGTTCCTTCTCCGGCCAGTCTGTCGGCGTATGGTTCTCTCTCTCTCATATTCTCTCTGTCGAATTGGTTTGTGAACCAGTTATCTAAACCTTATATAGATTTATGAACTACACTCAAACGTTTCGAATTAAGCCATTTAATATAATTGTTATGGCAGGGGTATCGAAGAGGTGTAAATGTATACATTAAAGCCGATTAAATGCACTTAAAACGTTGATTACACATACTTTATAATTGCATTAAAGCCATTAAAACGTATGATTGAAACTCAATTTTAGAACTTCCTAAATGTAACGTATAATTGAATGTATAATGGGCTGATTTTCTTAAAACGTATAATTAGAACTCAATTTTAGAACTTCTTAAAACGTAATAAATGATATTGTAATAAATGCAACTTCAACTTTAATTTCAAATTGAAGTTGCATTTATATTAAATGGCTTAATTCAAAACGTTTGAGTGCAGTTCATAAATCTATATAAGGTTTAGATTATTACTTTCAAAGTGGCACAATGATTACGTGTTTAGCAAGAAGTAGACTTTTTGTAAAGTTTAGATTATCTCTTTCCTTATTCTTGGTGTCTTTATAAGGTTTAGATCTGTTTAGACGTTTGAATTGTTTTGGTGATTATCACATTCCTTATTCTTGGTGTCTTTATAAGGGTTAGATTTGTTTAGACGCTTCGAATTGTTTTGGTGATTATCACATTTCATATTGTTGAGTGCTTATTTGTAGAGTTCAATGAAAAAGTCAATGGCAGCCTTTTGAATCAATCTTCTGCCTTTTCTTCTATTTTCTGGAGTTACCATTCGCTCGAAGTAGTGCAGGTCTATGTCTTAACATAATATTAGTTCAATTGTGATATATTAATGCATATGATCGTATTAATTGGATGTTTTAGTGTTTTCCCAACTTTTTACTATTTTTTTTTGGGCCTTTGTGACTTATTTTAATTTCAAATTTTAGGCTTTTGAAGTTCATAAATTATTTTTTTCCAGGTTGCTCTAACTGGATAAGTATTAATTGCACAAGTATTAAGAGGACATGTAGTAAAAGAGTTATGGTCAGAGAAGCAAATTATTATTCTGCAGCGGTTGTTATTGTTTGTATATCAATATTAAGGCTTTTGGGTATATAAATCATTCTTTTTTTTTTAAATACCATCTTTATTAATATATAAAAATATAAATATGAAAATCATTATTTATTTGTTGCAGGGATGGTTTTCAATTGCCAAATATTATGCCAAAAAACTAGCTTGAGCAAAAAGGTATTTGCTCTCCGTAATGGAAAGGTTGTTTTCAAGAAGGTTTTCTAATGCCCCAACTGATGATCATAAATATGTTTGTCACGTGGTTCAGTTCATGTTATAATTTGTTATAAATTATCAACAAAAAAAAAAGCACAAAATTTCACATGATCACTAGAAAAATATATGTAACCATCCCCATGCATATTATATGTTAGTATTATTATTTTATCCAATCTCTAATCTCTATGTTATATACATACTATTTAATGTCAAATCTTGACCAAATCAATTTTCTTTGGTGAATAATGCATAGCTATTTTTTGTTGATTAGATTCTATTGTTATAAATTATTTTAAAGACATGTTACTTATGTATTTTTGGATAAATATTAATTTTGTAGAAACGTTACTTTTGTTGATTAAGAAGATATCTTCTAAACTATATATTTTATACAAGGGATTTATGTTAATTTTGTGCATATTATAAAATTGTTAACTACTACTTATATGTAATATTGGTACATCAATTATCAAAGCATGTGCATCGCACGGGCCATGTTACCTCGTTACACTTTATAATTAGGCCTGTAAACATACACTAACAAAAATAATATCCGTTTGATTAAATAAACAAACATAAACACATGTTCCATTCATTCATTTAAGATCATAAATGGTTGGTAAGCCGTTAGTTAAGGTTCGATTATGTATGTTTATCCGTTTATATTCGAATGGTCGAAAAATGTATATATCAAGTATGTTAATAATATAGATATATTTACACGAATAAGCATGAACAATGGTACACAAAATGAGTAAATGATTTTACATAAAAATTCCTTTTGTATTAGTTTTCGTTTACCTAATTTCAATGAATTGTTCATATATGAATCATTCGTGAACAAACTAATTTTTTTAATAATTGAACAAGAATACAAAATCCCGTTCTTTTAGATATTCATGTTCACATTAGTCGGTCATCTAAAATACTCAAGGTCAATTGTTTTTTTTTTTTTTTTTATTTTTTTTTTTTGATTAAGAATAGATCAAAGTTAGGTTGGTCTAGTAGTGATTGGGGTGCTTGGTGTAGTGACCTGCTTTCTCTTTAACTGCAGCTCTCCATGTTTTGTATATCTTTTTTTTTGCATTTGTAAGTGTTTATATTCTAACTTCTTACTAGTTGTTTAATGAAAATTTGCCGTTAAAAAAAGTCTACCATATATATTTCCTTTGAGTTTATAATAAGTGATATATTGTTAATTTCATAATTCTTTAGGCAAAAGATTATAATAAAATTTATATTATATTATATTTGATAATTAATAGAGAAAGCTCTCATATCTTTTCATTAAAATGATAAGAATAATGTTTAAATATTAACATAGGAATTGAGAGGTCCCGTACCATTTGAAGATAGCGTCCCATATGGAATTCGCACTCTCACGGGGCAAAAATATGCACCTCCGTCTCCATATTGAGATTGCACATGCGGATCGGCCATCTCAAAAAGTATAACGTTCCATTTAAGGTGTAAAATAAATAAATTGAAGTAATTTGAATTTGGTTGACCCGATTTTTTATTATTATAACAATTAAAGGTGCAATATAGTATCAACTACTCAAAACTTGCAAAAAATTATCAAGTTAATACTCTGACTAATTATGACATGTTTGGATAAGCTTTTCAAAAATATTTATTGACTTATTGATTTATTGAGAAGCCAAAATCAAAAATTAAGGAGCTCATTATTATTTGATTTCGCATTTTCAATAAACCAATAAGTAACTTTTGAAAAGCACTCCCAAACATGCCCTTATTTTGATCATATTTTATTACATAATTTACTATTCTTATAACTTTTGATTAACTAAAAAATATAAGTTTAACTAAATATATCAAAATTAGAAGCAAATAACTTAAGAATTTAAGATAAATTTGGCGAATCATGGTATTAAAATAAGTGATACACTTCTAAAATTTACCTTATTTGGTAAAAAAGTGAGACTCACTCTCCACTAACTATCTACTTTAATAAAGTGAAAGTATACTTTTACCCTTATGTTTACTTTTAAATATCATTAATATCACTTTATTCAAAAGGAATTGGACCCAGTATCCTCTAACTATTCAGTTTAATATATTTTAGTCCATCTTTTAATCTTTTACCTTAAAAATCATAATTTCTCAAATATATCACTTATTTTGATACAGAGGTAGTATTTAATAACTTAGAATAGTAGAGAAATTGATCAACCATACTAAAACATATTTTAACCTCTATTTAATCCTCATATAGATCATTAAAAAAAACCTCATGTGCGACCAGAAATACTATTGGTTATACCACCTCCAAGCTTACTTACGACATTAATTATGGAGCCATTTGCCTAAATAATGTTATATGTGTCAGAATTGCACAACTAATGCTGTTTTTGAGGGCTTTGCAAAACTAATGTTATCCCCTTGTAGTAGACCCGGATCCCCTGGGATCCCCCACTGGCAGACCCGGATCCCCCCTTTTCGATATTTTGTTGTACTTTTTGTACTTTCCGACAACTTTGTACTTTTTCCGACGATCCCCTACCTCTAGACCCGGATCCCACAAGGGTATCCCCTACCTCTAGACCCGGATCCCACAAGGTTACAGGCCCAGATCCCTTGGGGTACTTGATTTTCACGGTTTTAGCTTTGTAGTTTTTAACATCAATGGTGAACTTTAAAATGCATAGACAAAGGGTTTTATGTAAAAAAATCACAAGAAAATGGTTTCTCGCCATAGCTTTTGGTTAGGCTCTCATGTAGATCGATGATTGTCCCTCAAGCTTCAAGATAGATGTGAAATGGGGTTGTTGCTTCTGCAAATTGTGAGAGTGATAGGGTGGTGAAGTGGAGAGTTGATTTCCTTGACAAATTAAGAAGAGGGTGTGTGAAAGTTCTTAATATGGGTAAATATAAAAAGAAAAATAAAAATAAGAAGAAGATATTTTGAATGTGGGTTTGTCTGATAAAGAATAGACAAGTGAAGAGTGGGGAAGGTGCTTGTTTCTTGCTCCACCCGAATACATCAACAGGGAAGGGTATGGGTTTTCCTTTTGACCAAAGTACAAATCTAGACACCACTGGATTTACATGTTTGGAAAGTAGAAACAGTAACAAGTACCCCAAGGGATCCGGGCCTGTGGCTAGGGGATACCCTTGTGGGATCCGGGTCTAGAGGTAGGGGATCGTCGGAAAAAGTACAAAGTTGTCGGAAAGTACAAAAAGTACAAAAAAAATATGGAAAAGGGGGGATCCGGGTCTGCCAGTGGGGGATCTCAGGGGATCCGGGTCTACTACAAGGGGATAGCATTAGTTTTGCAAAGCCCTCAAAAACAGCATTAGTTGTGCAATTCCGACACATATAGCATTATTTAGGCAAATGAACCTTAATTATGACACTTTTTTATGTGGAAGAGAATTAAATGCCCAACAACACTTGTGACAAAAAAAAACTGCTTTAATCACTTTCCAGCAGCCACCTTATCATGTGACCCACATATGCACCAACACACTTTTACTCGTAACTCCACACTTTTACTCGTGCACAAACGTGTGCACAACAGGCCCAGCCCACTTCTCGTTCCCATAAATACGGCTATCATCTCATCAGTTTTTTTCATATTCGAAACTAAACCAAAACCCTAGAATTTCACAGCCATCAAGAATACAAAATGTGTGATGTTAGCAAGAGAATGAGAGAATGGTCATTGATTAATAGCCATGCAGACGGATATAATGACGGTTATGATTATCTGACATCACCAAGAGAAGGTGATGATGATGGTGATGATGGTGATTATGATTATGCTCCCGCAGCATAAATAGCTAGTGAGAATTTTAGGGAGAAATGAAGTACCCCTAATTAATCATGGGGAATTTTTAACTTTGAGAATGTACTCATTAGATGTATGAATCTACTATATTATGAGATTTAGTTGTCTATTGTTGGTTTTCTAATGAGATTATTATGCACAAGTAAGAACTATGTATAACCACTTATGCACAAGTAATTACTCGTGCGAGCATGAGATAAGAAACATTAATTGAAATAATTGTAATTTTTAACTTTGCTTATTTGTAAGAAGTAAGAACGTTCCAAAATTGAACATTGGTGAAGAGTACTTAGCAAAACTAATACATATACGTCTACATCAAATTAAAAATCCAACTAACATATATGCACGTACGGCACAGATGTCATCTTTGTTTGGTAAGAGACAAAAGTCAAAATACTTGTCTTTGACTTTTAGGATAATTATAAAAGGTTCTCATATTAATAGTTTAATGTGACACAAGTCAGGCTTATTTAGTCACAAAACATGTGACGGATGAATTAACCAAATATATTCAACTTTGAAGCACCGATAACTTAACTTCGAAGCTGTCATGCCTCCTGCCCTGATATAAAAATGTACAATTAACAGAGATTTTGGTTAGCCGAGAGCCAGTTCTACACTTATGCGTCTTGTTTTCATTTAAATTGTGCCCTACATTAAGATATGTGATGATCGAAATAATTAGGTAGTGTAGTTAATAATAAACTAGAATAAAACATAAGTCATTTTTACCTTTAAATCTGTCTCCTGTCAAACTCAAATGTTTAGCTCATCACAGCTAAAGAATTCCCAACAGCAAATAGGATAGCCTTATCCAGGGGCGGAATTGGTATGTAGCACACGGTGGCACGTGCTACTACTCGAAAAAAAATCGGTACGGTAAATTTTCGGAACTTTTTTATTGTTATAGTATTTTAAATACATTAATATATATCCGAAAAGGCGAAATAAGACACATTCATCTACTAGTGCAGCTAGCTAGCACTCCTTGCATTTGTATAAGGAGGTCACGAGTTCGAATCTTGTTATTGTTATTTTTTTAAATCATTTTTTTCTCTTTCTAAACTATATATTACAAGGGTTTTTCTTTCTCAACCCATATATTTCAAAAAAAAATTCTTTCTTTACCTTATATATTTCAAAAAAATTCTTTAGTCCAAACATTTCAAATCATTTTCCTTATTCAATACCTTAATTATAAAATATAATATAATTTTATAAACCAAAATTTTTATAGATTAAAAACTTATTCAATATCTCAAATAAATCTTAAAAAAATCTCTAACTATTAGTTAATAGTTCACACTCAAAGACAACCCTAACATTGAACCAAATAAAAAACATAAAGTGTATATTTTAGATTTTGTAATATGTTTATAAAATTAATAATTCTTTTGTAGGTTAATGCAATATATTCTTGAAGATTTGTTGGTGTATGTAACTAAAAAGGATGATATGTAATAAAACTTTTTTTGTGTTAAATTTGTTTTTGTTTCGGGACGTTGCCACTGGGATCCCACTAGAGGTCGCAGTCCCCTTAACTCCGCTTTGTTTTTATCACCACAAGGGTGCTACCGCTGATGAAAGTTTCTAATTCCGCCCCTGGCCTTATCCAATACTTGGTAAAATGTGTGATTGTTAATTAAACAGATTTATATAAAAAATCAATAACTAACAATATGATTAAGCAAGCCTTATAAAATTATTAAAATAGAAGTTAACATTATGGAAGCATACAAATGATACTGAATCACATAAAAAATAGCCTTGCAGTTCCACTTGAAGTGCGAAGGTTTTCAATGATTGGGTTTACTCGGATTGAGTGAAGAGGTATGAATATGCGCAAGCCAAGTCGCAATTTCTACCCGTTTAATCATGATTGGGTCAATATGGGTTGTGTTTTATATCAAATGGGCCAAACTAAAAATGTATATAAAAACAGAACGAATAAAACGGATCAAAAGTCACCTAAATTCTACTTTTAAGGCAGTATACAACCTCCTAAATTAAACTTATTTAAAGATTTATTATTTTGTTATAATTGTCTTTGTCATCATAATTAACTATAAGATGATAATCACGTATATATTTAAATTTAGAGATTATCTTTATGTATCTTTATTTATTTGTAATTATCTTGTATCTTGTAAACTCTTATACGAAGTATATATTCAAAGTATCCCACACCAATATTTGTGTTGTTAATTTGATCTCTCTCTACATGTATCAGCCTAACCTAAAACCCTAAAAATTCCTCCCTCTTTGCCGTCTTTTTTCTTCCCTACAATTCTCAAAACTTTCACGTTTTTTTCTTCACTGTTCCATTATTCACAGGAACATCATCACCGAATTCAACCCTTATCAATGGCGTCTTCATCAAACGACACCACTTTTTCAATGAATACTCTTTTTCACATGATTCCTATTAAACTATCATCCACTAATTACCTTTTGCGGAGGAATCAAATGCTTCCCCTCTTTTCTTATCAAAACCTTCTTTCACATGTTGATGGTTCTTCATCGCCCCCTGCCGAATCCATCACCACTGATGACAAAACTGTTGCAAACCCGGCATTTGTAACCTGGATAGTACTCGATCAGCAGGCTATAATTCTTCTCAATTCTTCT
Source organism: Calendula officinalis (assembly GCA_963853835.1). Classification (NCBI taxonomy): domain Eukaryota; kingdom Viridiplantae; phylum Streptophyta; class Magnoliopsida; order Asterales; family Asteraceae; genus Calendula; species Calendula officinalis. Next base: position 71,749,582 of record OY970829.1, on the reverse strand, counting down.
CTTACCGAGGAGGCCGCTGCTGAGGTCTTGGGTCTCTCCACCGCTCGATCAATCTGGTCAACTCTAGAGATCGCTTACAGTAACTCGTCTGTCGAGCGTATCCATTCTCTTAGAGATACACTTCGACAGATTACTAAAGGGACATCATCCGTCGCTGAATTCGGTCGTATTTTTAAAGGTACATGTGATAAATTAGCTGTGATTGGCCAACCGGTAGATGAAATAGACAAAGTTCACTGGTTTCTTCGCGGTTTGGGTGCGTCGTTTGAAACTTTTTCCGTCGCTGTTCGCACCTCCAAACCGTCGCCAACTTTTAGGGATCTTTTATCCCAAGCGGAGAGCCACGAATTATTCCTCCAATCCTTGCATGGAACTAATACGCCACCCGTAGCATTCAATGCCGAGCATTCCTCTTCTAACAACAGTACTCGTGGTCGTTCAAACAATTATTCACGAGCCGGGAATTCTCGTGGTGGTTATAATGGAGGTCGAGGTCGTGGTGGCTGACGTCCCCCTCACTGACAGTTATGTCGCACTAATGGCCTCACTGACAGTTATGTCGCACTAATGGCCACTATGCCTCTGCTTGTCCAAATCTACATACTTATGCATCTCAATCTTCGACACAAAACAACGATGCAAACTTGGCACAAGCTTTTCACGCCCAATGTCATGTTAACCAAGATCGTCCGGACTGGTATGTTGATTCGGGTGCCACTGCTCACATGACGCCTACTGCCTCAATGGTCTCCAACTCTACACCGTATACGGGTAATATGAATGTAGCCTTTGGTAATGGCTCTAAGCTTCCAATTTCTCACATTGGTCATTCTAAATTTTCAAATAAAATGTTATTAAAAGATATACTTGTTATACCTCACTTATCAAAGAACTTGCTTTCTATTAGCAAGCTTACCACAGATCAACCCGTTGATGTACTTTTTTCTCAACCATTTTTCAATATTCAGGACAGGGTAAGCAAACAAGTGATAGCACAAGGTCGATGTGAGGATGGATTATATGTGCTTCGAGTTGATCAAGTAGCATTGGTTGCGGTTTCTAAAAATTCTAGGACAGTTTCATTTGAATTATGGCATAATCGTTTAGGACATATTTCGTTTGACATTATTTCAGTTTTGAATAAATTAGGTATTTTGCATGTTACTTCTATTTTGCCAAAACGTACTATTTGTGAACCTTGTCAACTTGCTAAACGACAACGATTACCTTTTGAATTGAACCCCAAACGATCCTTACATCCTTTAGATGTAAACATTGTGATCTTTGGGGTCCCGCACCAATGTCATCGCATGGCTACTCTTATTATGTTATTTTTATCGATGACCACTCTCGTTTTACATGGTTTTATCCGTTAAAATTAAAACGGATTTTTATACGGTACTAACCACTTTTATTAAACTCGTGCAAACTCAATTTTCGAGAAAAATTAAAGTCTTTCAAAGTGACGGGGGCACATAATTTCTCAACAACACTGTCAAGCGTATTTTTGAAGAAAATGGCACATTTCATCAAATCTCATGCCCTTATACGCCTCAACAAAACGGGCGTGCCGAACGTAAGCATAGACATATTGTTGAAACGGAGTTAGCTATGCTATTTCAAGCACACGTTCCGGCCTCTTTTTGGGTGGATGTTTTTAGCTCTGCAACGTTTGTTATTAATCGATTGCCTATGAAACTTCTTGATAATTACTCTCCATTTCAGCTGCTCTATGCTCGAATGCCGTATTATGATAATTTTCGAGTTTTTGGATGCCAAGTTTATCCTTATTTACGGGATTATTCAGCCCACAAACTTGCTCCAAGAAGTATTGCATGTATTTTTCTTGGTTATAATTCTCAATACAAGGGATACAAGTGCTATGATCCGGTATCTTCTCGTATGTATATAACCCGCCATGCCAGATTTAATGAAGTGGTTTTTCCTTTCACAAAAACTACAACCCCTACTAATTTATCTACATTGGAATTATGCACATTTTTAGATGATGATTCGGGTCCTTTGGTTGCATCAAATGTCTCTCCGACGTCATTACCTCATGATCACAATAGTACCGAACCCACTACACAACCATGTGGTATTTGTAAAACTCCAACTGATCAACCTATGCAAGAGCTTGTTACCACACCTAATTTTCCCGCAAATGATGTTACCGAACCACCTTCTCCTACTCCGGTGGCAGCCCCACCTAACGTTGGCCATATACCTCCTGATGAAGCAGCGGTTCCACAAATTCCACTTGAACCACATCACGATGAAGCAGTAGCACAACCCGAGGCTGCTCCTTCACACCCCATGGTGACAAGGTCCAAAGCCGGTATTTTTAAACCACTTCATAAAGTGGACCTCACCACTCTCTCGGTAACAAACTTGCATCACTCACTTTTTTCCATTACTCAACCCAAAGGTTATAAATCGGCTGCTAAATGTCCAAAATGGATGGCAGCTATGCATGATGAAATGGAAGCTCTCCGACATAACAATACTTGGACCTTAGTCCCTAGACCACCAAAATCAAATGTTGTTGGGTCAAAATGGGTCTATCGTACTAAATATCACTCGGATGGATCAGTTGAACGATTAAAAGCCCGTCTCGTTGCTCAAGGTTTTACTCAAATACCCGGTATTGATTATTCTCATACTTTTAGTCCGGTTGTAAAAGCTTCAACAGTTCGTATTGTTCTATCTCTTGCGGTAACAAATAAATGGCGTTTACATCAACTAGATGTTAAAAACGCATTTTTGCATGGTCACTTAAATGAAACAATTTTCATGGAACAACCTCCAGGATTTATTGACCCTCAATTTCCGAATCATGTGTGCAAATTATCTAAAGCTTTATATGGTTTAAAGCAAGCCCCCCGCGCTTGGTTTCAACGTCTCAACACCTTTTTACTTCAAAGTGGCTTTGTATGTAGTTGTGCCGATACATCCCTCTTTATTTTTGCTCGAGAGTCATGTATTATGTATTTGCTTGTATACGTTGATGATCTAATTTTAACCGGAAATCAAGAGTCGGTCATCACCTCCTTTACAACTCGTTTAAATCAGGAATTTGCGATTAAGGATCTCGACGATTTAAACTATTTTTTAGGCTTGGAAGTTAGTTATACCTCTGACGGACTCTTCCTTGCTCAATTCAAATATGCCCATGATGTCCTTACTCGAGCAAATCTTATTGACTCCAAGCCCATATCTACACCTTTGGGTACTCATGAGACGTTTACTACCGATGGTACTTTATTTGATGATACTACTTTGTATCGTTCTCTGGTTGGAGCTCTTCAATATCTCACCATCACGAGACCCGACATTTCCTATGCCGTAAATCAGGCCAGTCAACATCTTCATGCGCCTACGGTTGATCATATTCAATCAGTTAAACGTATCTTACAGTATATCAAAGGTACTATAACCATGGGACTTACCTTCTGCCAACCGCAGACTCAGTCTATTTTGGGATACTCTGATGCTGACTGGGCTCGATGCTTAGAAACCTGACGTTCTACTTACGGTTATTCTATCTTTCTTGGTGGAAATTTAGTTTCTTGGAGTGCTAAAAAGCAACCCACGGTCTCGCGATCTAGCTGTGAGTAAGAATATCGTGCAATGGCTAACACGGCATCTGAAATAGTTTGGGTCACACACCTACTACGGGAATTACACGCTTTACTGTCAGTTCGGCCAACCTTACTCTGTGATAACAAAAGTGCTCTATTCATGACTCAAAATCCAGTCTCTCATAAACGTGCAAAACACATTGATTTAGACTACCATTTTGTTCGAGAATTGGTTGCATCCGGCAAGCTTTACACAAAGTTTATTCCTACCAAGCTTCAAGTGGCAGACATATTCACCAAGAGTCTTCCGCGCCCTCAATTTGAGCATTTTCGTGCTATGCTTCGTATTGGTCCGCCACCGATTCGCTTGAGGGGGATCTAAGATGATAATCACGTATATATTTAAATTTAGAGATTATCTTTATGTATCTTTATTTATTTGTAATTATCTTGTATCTTGTAAACTCTTATATATATTCAAAGTATCACACAACAATATTTGTATGGTTAATTTTATCTCTCTCTACATTAACCCATTATTTATATATAGAAATTATTTAATACGTTGGTAGTAGTAACACATGTATCGGCGCTTTTTTTTCAACTTTGGTAACATATTTAATTTTTTCCTTCGAATTTTAGGATTATATTTATTTACTAATATACATTTAGCATGGAGGGTGAATAGTGGCTGCCATACTGCTTAAAATCTAACGTCCGCCGCCTCTATTGACTAACTTGGCACTTGAGGGTGTTTTTAAAAAGATTCCTTTATTATATCATTTATCTATATGTGCGTAGACGAGATTATAGGCCACGTCAATGACCTGCTTCTACCTTCCAAATGAATAGCGCCTGCTGTCGATCGTCAATTCGTCATATATACTTTCATATTTTTGCTACTTGCTTGTGTGTATCAGCATAAATTTGCCGACTTTTACACATCCACCGCCTCTGCCATTTAATAGAAAAACATAAAATCGTTTTGAAGTCTCATTTTCATCCATCTTTAATTTTCTCTCGCTCTGTATGAAGACACAAGAGAGCATCGGCCGGCAGCAATTGGCTCCACCATCATCAAACCCAGACATCTCATAAAGAACAAAAAATCGATTGAAGGTGAGTTCGTCTCCTTCATCACTGTACCATATCAAGCTATTATATTGATTTTCAATTCGAATAACCCAAATAAATACAATCATCCTGCGAGTTTATATATGACTTTTATGATTTATAATTGTGTTGTAATCTGTATGAGTATTATTAGGCTAATTATATTGCATTCTAGCATTAATTCACATAATAGCTGAATATCGTTATTGAAATATCAGGGAAAGTAAATATGTTTTACATTTACTTGAAATTGGATAGTGATTTAGCTACAATTTCATATTCCAGTAATATTATGATTTCAAAGTCTGAAATGGGTTTCAATTTTTTTCTGAGAATTTTGTCTCTCTGATGCTGATATGAGGAATCAAACTTCAGATTTGGGACCTTATTGAAGCTAGGGAAAGAAATTGGGGTTTTTTTTTGTAGTGTAAAGCTTGTTAGAAAATTGGGGATTCTTGGTGGTTGAGAAGTAGAGAAGACTAGGGTTTGTTAGAGGGCAAGTTGAAATTTTTATAAAAATTTGAAGGAAGGATGTATTATTCGCAGAAATTAGGTTGCAGATACTGATATTGGTGTCTCTACAGGTAATATATCATTTTGGCCTTATTTTTGTGGTTTAGCATGCAATTAGGAAAGTGTCTTATGGCTTTTAAGCTTCAAAAGCTTAGAAACATTTACCTCTTTGAAACCTGAAGTCTATTTATATCCTTTCATTGTATTAGTTGCACAAACTCTTTTTATTTATTCTAATTATTTTTGGCACATACGATCCTTCTTCCCAAGATGCCAATTTTACTCTGGTTATCCAGCCATCTTTTGCTTGGTGTTGTTAGGATTTATTCTAGAAAGCTATATTACCTTTTTGATGATTGCAGTGAAGCTTTGCTTAAAGTCATACAAGTTTTTTGGTCAACTGCAATTGACTTGCCACCCGAAGAAACTACCGGCCCATATCACTTCATCACCCTGCCCAAAACTTTCGATCTTGACGATTTTGAGCTCCGTGACAGTGAGAATTTTCAAGGGTCCGTCTCTCAACGTATTTTTATTTTTATTTTAATTGGAATTAGGTTTGCTCTGTCTTCAGATTACAAGATCTTAAACGGAAGGTAATTTATCCATAAACCTAAAAATGGTAATTAGTTTGCTAGGGCTTCGCTTTTTCAAATGCAGTACTCGGTTGTATTTGTATTTAATTAATTTTTCGGAATGTTATTTTGTACATATACTTTTTTGTTGAGTTTGTTGATATAATGATATGACATTTTAGAGTCGTGATTGAGAAAAAGATTCCAGGTGTTCATGTCTTCTACAAACCTTCATTGAAGAAATTCAGGTGTTTTACAAATAGAGGTATGTAAATTTCATCTGACATCGAGATTTCTCATGAATCTTAAATGAATTTACATGATATTTAATTATGCTGAATGAATTCACATGAATTTTCATGAATCCTGATTAAAGAAATTCTGAGCAACGTGGGTTGTTATTTTTGTGATATTTAGTCAGGTTATGTAGGGTTTTAGCAAAAAAACCCAAACTTTATGCAATTTCTTGAATTTTATTTTTTGCAGCTTAGCTACGCATCATCAGACTGTTTGATTATGTCATTTTAGTAATTTTGTTTGTCTTTATTCATCGGTCCTTGTGGATTTACGTTATATATATATGCTACTTTTACTAACTACATTGTTTTGAACATTCACTTACTTTTTTTACTAAACTAATTAGGCATGAAAGCAATTAATTTATTTCTTCTTTTAACTCTTGATTTCATTTATGCAGATAATTAGAATCTTAATCATGACATTGTGTTATGAATTGGATATAAATTGTGTGGGTAACGATGCCACAACTCCAAAGTGGTGCACGGAGATCAAAATGGTTCGGTGCTTTTCAGACCGACACTCAATCAATTGACCAAAAAGAAATCGTTGTTGCACCAATTCGAAACAGAACTAGAAGGGGTGGTGGTAGGGGAAGAGGTAATGGTTGATTGATATGGACCAAGAACCACCGGATGAGATTGTTCCTGAACCTGTTAATAGACTAGATATAATTTCCGATAAAGATATTGTAATGGAAGGTGGAAGTGGTAATTAATTTATGTCGGTTGAAGAAGGAAATGCGGCTCCCATGCCTGAGAGGGGTTTTTTAGATTATATACACTAATACACATATGTTATTTTGCATTTTTATTCTATAAATTTTTAGTTTTATGTGATGTTGAGTAGTTAGAACTTAAAATCAGATAACGTTATGATTTTGCTTGGATGCGTCATGTGTGTTTTGAAAGTGATTTTGTGGTATTGAATAGTCAGAATCAGGTAATTAGTTGCAGTTTAATGTGTATTATGGCTATAATGCAGGTACAAGTGGGTGATTCTCCTATATATAAGACAGAAAGAAAGTTAGGAAAATGTGGTTTTGGCGGGTTGCTTCTGAGAGAGCTGCTCTTCCGACTGCTCGTATTCATCCCTTCCTCTGATATTCATTTCTAAATCATTAAAATATGATGTTTTTCTTCTGTCTTTGAAGATTTGACTTCTATAGGTAGCAATATAGCATTAAAGTTTGAACACCATAGGTAGCAATGTAGCATTAAATGCTTATGAATGGGAACTTTACAAGTATGTATCAGTGTTTAGATAATTTGAGAGGTTCATAATCTCATATAGGTGACGTCACATTATTAACCTCTTATGGGAATTGGTAGTGGGAGTGGGAACGATTAGAGAGAATCAACTTTTAACGGAGTTGTATGTATTTAGTGGTGATAATGTTATTGGTGCTACTAATAGACATGAGATTATCTATTCTGTTTTGCTTAGACCGAGAAGAATCGATAAATAAGTTAGTAAATATAATAAGAATTGTTTATTTTTTCTGCAAAAAACCTAGAAATTTTGACCTAAAAAGAAATGATCTTGACTGAAATTTTTTATTGTGGTTGAAGTACTATTATTTTCGTTGTACATCACACGCTTATTCATTTACATAACAAGATTTTGGTAGTTTATCATGAAACCAGTCGTGTAAGTAATCGTTTAACGCAATGACATTATCAAAATGCTCATGATTTGGTCTGAGTTTTGACTTTTTCTATTACTTTGTTGTTATTAAAGTTATCTTGGTAATTTGATTAACTGTAAGTAGATTATAATTTATGTTTGATATAGGCCCGAGTTGGGCTTCTATCAGGTAAGTAAGATCATGTTGAGTGTCTATAACTAATTGGTGTTGGAAATACTGGGACGGGTCATGGAACTGAGTGCGTTGCTTCATTTTCATTATCCCTGAACCATATCCGTTAATTTTTATTGGGAAGAATTATGTGCCAACGATGCAATCAAATGTTTGAAGGAATAAATTGGGATTTATTATTATTATTTTATTACTACCTGCTTACATTGGAAACCAATTTGTTGTCTTTGTTGAGAAGTAGTTGTAGTCTTGTAGAGTCAATATTTGATGACCCTTATTATGGTCATAATGGGTCAAGTATGTTTTCGTTATTGAATTTGTGCTTACGTTTTATATAGGTTGAAACCAACATACAATTTACAATCTAATTTTCAAGTCACATTGTTTATACAAATATACCGTATGAACTTATTTTCCACATGGATCTGATTGCAAAGGTAATCTATGATGTACGTGTGAAACTTGTAAGACCAGGTTTGGGGACAACCCATCGAACACGCTTATTAGATATGTAATGTAACAGACATGAAAGTAAAGATGTTTAGTTCAATAATCTCTTCTTTTTTTGAAACGGCTTTGCATTAAACTAAAAAGTACTAGCGAAAAGTTAGAAAAAAACAACAAAAAATTCAATCGTTACATGGTAGAATAAGTCATTCGGCCCAACTAACTATATACTTAGCTTTGCAATTACAAATCCAATTATATGCTACCTCTTCGATAGAATCAATCAGCAAATTCCTCCGGGCTTTTCCATTATTAAACATAATCGCATTCCTGTGACGCCAAATAATCCATACCGTCGTGAAAATAATCGCCTCAGAAATCAACTTTGCCTTGGAATTCATCGAGCTAGAGTCAAGAATGTCCAACATCCTAGCTCAAGAATGTCCAACATCCTAGCTCAACAATGTCCAACATCTCATCAAACGTTTCAACATTAGTGTCTAAAACTTGCAACTAATTCCCTAAGCCACGCCAAACACTTTTTGTAATGACCAGAAAATGTGATCCGTATCTTCAACACCATTACCACACATAACACAGTTTAAATTATCAAACATAAACCCTCTCGTCAACAAATTAACTTTAGTGAGAATCCGATTCAAATTAATTTTCCAAAATAATATGTTCACCTTCCGGGGTACTAAATGGTTCCACCTTGTATTAGTGATTGAATACGGAAGCAAAAGATTATCAAGCCACCTTCTCACACTCTTCACTTCTATACCCCATCCGAACCAATGTCCCATACCCATTTGTCCGGTTCGGTCGATAACTCAAACCCATCAACTAACCGAGCTATATCCGCAACTTGGGCTTCCTCTCTTCTAAATGTAGCTCAATTAAAGGTCAAGTAACATGTCAAAATGTATTGTGGACAATACATGTTTTCTTACGGTCTATTATTAGCATACATTAAAGTTATATTTTAAGTTGATTTTGTTGGGCGGTGATTATCACCGCCCTATAAACTACCTAGTAATGTCAATATACGACAAAAGTAACATATGATGTGGCTCAGTTTATTTTCTTTGACATGTAGGAGGTTGGCTCCATGCAGACGCAGGTTCAAGTCCCTAGCACATCACTTTTTTATATCTTTAATTCCAATGCAATTTTTTCTGTTCTTTAATAATAATTTAAGATATAGTTGCCTATATAAGAAATGTGTAAGCTGTTGGGACTAGTTTTGTAATAGTTTTGATCTTTAAAGTCCGTTAGTTAACTTGTCCTTTGTTAAGTGGTAGGAGTATATAAGGTTGTATCTTTGACTTTCAAGTCAAGCTTTCCACACAATTACTGAATACATTTTTAGGGAAAGTTTCATTCATCTCATTCTCTCTCAACTTCACACACTTACACCAAGAACACACACTCACTCAAATATTATATTTCTCACTTGAATCTTCATGGATTAGCTTGATTATAGTTTAAATAGGTCTTACACTTGGTATCAGAGCAAAATCTCTCTTAGAGAAGATCCAAAATCGAGCTAGAATGATCAAGATCTGAGAAAAAGTGAAGAAAAGTTGATGTTCGTCATGAAAATTAAATGTTGTAATTTTTTGTTCCAAATCGATGGATTGAGTGCAGAATAGTGTGTCTCCATTGTTTCTAAGAAGAATAGAATCAATCTCAGATCAATTCCATCAACAATCGACCTTCAATTTGATGATTTTGGTGAAAAAGTGAAAAAGTTGAAAAGTTTCTGAAAATCGACGAATTAAAGCTATGTTGTAATGGATTGAGGAAAGTGATCGGATCAAAGTGTTAGCAATTGGATTTCAAACGTTTAGCAAGAAGAATCATTGAAATCGGTGAAGAAATGAGCAAAATCAGATCGAAATAGAGAAGAAAAGTAGCGTACTGTTGTTCGTCGACTAAGTTCGGCTTTGAAGATGATGAACAAGTTCGATCCATAGTTCGGCCCGAAGTAGTAGTTCGGCCCAAGTGTTCTTCGGCCCGAGGTTCTGCACAGTACAAGTTCGGCCCATATCGAGTTTTGTAGTAGTTCGGCCCGAACAAGGTAACTACAACTTCGGCCCATATCGAACTACACTTGAAGTTCGGCCCATCTTCAGTTTTCACCTAGTTCGGTCATAAGTTTTCACCTAGTTCTACACACAGTTCGGTAGTTTTTCACCTAGTTCGGTCATCAACAAACAATTCTAACCAGAAATCGTTTTTAACAAACGATCTTCACAGAAGAATTCTAATCGAAATTCTAAACAATTACCGTATCCTTATATGAACAACTCGTTCAACAAAATCAATTTCTGATTCATTCTTGATCGATTCTTAAGAATTCATCCCGATTCATAACGATTCATAACGATTCCGATTTAACTAAATCAATTCGATTCTGCTTGATTAAACAAAACCGAATTCAACATTCGATTTCAATCAAAACTGATCTTTGCATCAATTCATTGTGAAGAACGATTTCAATCGGCAGTGCACTTTTCATCAAAGATCGGCTAAAGTCAGAAATTGCGATTCATCTTCACAACCTGATTTCTATTAAACAGATTCCAGTTTCGATTTCTATTAAACTGCTAAGTTCGACCATCGGCGTTTGTGACTTGTACAAGCTTTGACAAAAAGTTTGATTTCCGATTTGTGCTTCCAAAGTTGGACCGTTGATATCAACTACATCCATTAAAAGCCCAAATTCTAATTCAAAGCCTAAATTCTTAAGTCTTCTAAGCCCAAATACATAATAGGCCCAAATCGAATTTTAGCTTTAAACATCTACAAGCCCAAATCATTTGAAAGTGTTTTACAGTGTTTTAAAGCCCAGAATTTTTTTTAAACTTAATAAACACTTTTAAAACTTAATAAACATTTTTAAATTTTTTTAAAAAAAAAAAAATCGAATTTCTTTCTTCTTGGTTTATCACATTATTTTTAAAACTTAATTTGGTTTATCAAATCAAAGAAGATTTTCTCATTTTTAACACACAAGAACTTTTACCCAAAATCCTAATCGCAAAAATATGGATCCAGACCTTGCCAATGCGAGAAAAGCTGCCGAATATTATAAACAAATGGAAAAACCTACACCAGCTATCAATGATGATTTGGATAAAGAACGTCAAGACGTACTACGAGTTATGGCAAAAATTTCAGACTATGAGAAGAAATATAATTCAAAGCCTACAAACAATAATCTGAGATCTTCATTCGACATTAAGCCTGATATATCTGCTACAATCTCAAATAAAAAGCCAACCGTCACACCTTTGGATGCTACAAAGAAATTAATCGTTCGGGATTCCGAGTATTATAAACGTAAAATGTCGAGGGCTAAACAAATTGAGTATGAAAAAGTGTTCTTAGTTGAAGATAGTAAATGGATGGAAGATTCAGATCCTAAGGCTGAAAAGCATAAGGAGGTTACTGATCGATTTAATGAAGAGGCCAACAAAGAACTTGAGGTAATCAGTTCCCTCTTTTCAAATTCTGATAATCTTATTGGTCCTGATACTTGTTTTGTTACAACTCAGATTTCTGAAATTGATTCTTTAAAACAAAACATTTTAGATGAAAAAGATTTAAATAATCAATTTCAAGAACGTTTAAATAATTTGCAAAATGAAAATGAACAACTTGTTCAACAGATTAAACAAATTAAAAATGTCAAACTTGAGAATCAGGAGTTACAAAATCAAGTATCAGAATTGAATGTCAAATATGATAATGATGTTAAGAATTTGTCTCATACAATTTCTGAATATCAAATAACCAAAAATTGTTTGGAACGTAAACAACAAGAGTTTGATGAAAATGAACAACAGTTTGAATCATTAAATTCACAAATCAAAGAATTAACCGAAAATCTTCATGAACAAAACATTATTTCATCAAATGAAATGCTAAACAAACAAAATATCATAAACACACTCAAGCATGAAACAATTGAATTGAATTCACATATCAAACATCTTGAGGAATTGATTGTTAAACGAGGACACACTGATCAAATCATTCATCTTAACAAGCCTAAAGATTTCAAATATTTCATCTCTCGAGAAGGGCTAGGAGCTGACAATCCAGAATATCTTAAGACCGCGTGCAAAATGGCTCCTACATTATATGATTCAAGATATCTACTCAATGGAATCTCGCAGCGTTTCATTCGGATGACTGACGAGGAAGAAGAAATAGAGAACTTCAACAGAGCTAAAAAGGAGAATGCTCAAATTAGTTTCAATTACACTGCATTAAATAAAACATATGAAACTAAAAGGGCTCAATTTGAAAATGATGATTATTTTCCCATTATAAAACCAGAAGAATTTGAAATTAAGGGAAATGATGTTATTCAACAAAAGGTTACACCAAAGATTTATGTACCAAATCTAATTCTTGAAAAGAAAATTTGTCAATTGGAAACTGAAATAGATGAAACACATAAGGCGTTTGACAAAGAAAAATCAGTTCTACAAACAAAAATTCATGGATTAGAAAATAAAATTGATGAAACACATAAATCTTATGAGAAAGAGAAACTAAAGTTGCAAGCACAAATTCAAAATTTAGAATCTAAATCATCTAATCTTCAGAAACTTAAGAAGCCTAGTGCATCTATGAACTTAGATTCTCCTTTAAATGCAACGAATAAAAGTAAAAACTCAAGAATGTTTTCTCCTGTCATGGCATATCGTGATTTATATAAAATCAAGCAAACTGAGGTTCATAGAGGAAATTCTACACCTAAACCGAAATCACAAGTCAGATCCTCTACCAAGCCTAAGCCTAGGAGATCCACGGTCCCGCCACACTCTGATAAGAAACTGAATGCTCTTAAACAAGTTATTAGAGGAAATTCCGCACCTAAAACTCCAAATAAATCAGGTTCCTCTTATAGACTTAAGCATTCTCAAGTGGATAAACCTACACCATCAACCGTGTTGAAACATTCGAGTGCTTCAAAGAAAATCTTTTCCAAAACTAAATCGTTAAAATACTCAAGAAATGATTTACTTTCATTGGCACCTAATATGACTTTTACACAAGTGCCAAAAACATCTCCTGTTCATGTTTACAAAACATCCTCAATCTTAAAAGCAAAATGGGTTCCCAAAACTCCAACATCTCAAATAATTCCCCGGAAATTATTTGAAAGTGAAACATCAAGTTTCAGTTTTTCGTGGAACTCTCAATCTTTAAATCAAATCGATACAACTTATCGGTGGTTTCATTCTCACGCTAACATCGTCGGACCCAAACAAAAATGGGTACCAAAAGTTGTTTGATTTGTTTTGCAGGATTATGGCTTATGCACATGTCAGTGTATAACCCGCGCTTCAAAGCAATGGCTTTCAAATACATTTGTTTGAAACCCGCTCTTAACCAGTTTTACACTTAAATGTAACAACTCTTTCCCACCCCTTTTTAAACTGTATGTTTTTCATTACCTTATTTTGTCGAGGGAGAGAAATATTAATTCTAGGGGGAGAATTAGTATTTCCTGGGGGAGAAGCTTTCTATCTCAATATTTTTATACCCGTTTGAATTTTTTTTTAAATGATACATTTTTTTTTACCAAACGACAATACCTTCCTATGGTTTGCCAAAACCGGCCTAACCTTCCAAGGGAACTACTTTTTAGCCAAAATTGGTAAATGTGAGGGTATAAGTCTAGGGTATAGATTTAGGTGAGTGCAAGGTGATGTGAAAACATGATAATATCAAGAAAACACACCTTTGAGTGCTTCCAAACCGTTCTTAAACCGGGCAACCTCACTAAAAAGTGTTCATTCATGTGTTGAATGATTCACCAGACTTAACTGACCCAGTCAAGCATTTGCACTCCACCACCAACCACTCAGATTCCTCTTAATAGGAATTTGTTTCGAATTCATTAGGGGACGTAGCACATAATCTATCAACTGCTCATTTGGAGTATGTTGGTATTGAAATTTTAACCTTCTGCCCCGGGTTACGTCTTCATTTGCATGCACAATGTGTCTAGATCTCACCGCCAAATATTTCCATTTTAGGACACATACACTATTGAATATGAATCTCCGTGTATTCATCGGAACACTCATAGTGGCATCACAATCTGGTGTTTCACGAGGATTGAGTGGAAATCCTGCTAGAGCTAAAATCGCGCCAACTCTAACTGCAGGTCACACATTTGAATCCACTGTTGTGCAAACGACTATCGATTCATACCGTGTGTTAACGGATACTCTATGTGAGTCCGGTATTGCCTAATTTGTTCAGGTTGCTGTGCCTAAACTTTTATATCATAAAGGCAACAACTTATGCCGGATACACTTAATTTTCCGATGAAATTCCATGTTATTCTTAAAAAGTAACATCCTATATGCTGATAATTTGCACATGAGCGTTATATTTCACTCTCAAATTACTCCTCTGATCTGCTATAACCGGCATGATCTTCCCCACGAGCCACCTACAATATAGGACAATATGTAAGGGTACATAGGTCTAGGTGAGCAGAATCAAGTATCACGGGATCTTGATTGGGGTGTGCTGAGATAAAATTTGAGAGGGGGAATGTCGTATGGGGTGCAATTCAGCTATACATGGTATAATGAAATGAGGGTGTAGTCGCAAAATTAAAAAGTAAGCTTGAGTGAGGAGGGTGTGACAGGGTTAAAGAAAACGAAACACCCTTACCAAACTGATAAAAAGCCGGGTTGCCACGTCTCTATCCGATTGCATGTGTTGCTCTCTGATATTGAAATAGACATCATGGACCCAGTGATGCAATGCACAACCCCCCCCCCCCCCCAGCCACTCAAGTATTTCTTAAAAAGTACTTGTTTCATTTCCACGGAGACTATCTCATATGCTATCGACATCTCACTTGGAGATTGTTGATATTGAAATAGAGGACAAGCCTCTCCAGTCCTCGCCTTCATTTGTCCACTAATTGAGTCTAGAACCGCAATACACTTTTAGGACACAAGGCATAATACCAAGCTTATCTTTGTGATAAAGCCGGAACATTCATAGTGATACCAACGTTCTTGGTATTCCACGATGATTGAATGGAAATCCTACCAGTGCTAGCATCTATTCCAACACTGAACGTTGGTCACACAGTTTGTGTAACTGTTGTGTTAACGGGTAATCTATGTGATCCCGGTTTGCCCTATTTTGATTCGATCATTGAGATTAAATGCCAAACGATTTGATCGGATATCTATATCATCATCTTCGGTTCGGTTTTCGATTATACAATGTGATGTATCTTGATTCATTCAAAAGATGCATAAATCATTCTTCATCACATTTTGTATCCATGGGCTTAGAAGATTTTCTTCATTTCACCTCGACGAACTTCACATTTTTTCATGATGATCCTGATAAATCTTAATCATCATGAGGGGGAGAAAATTTATTAAGAAGTTCAATTTATGAAGAAAAATGCTTACAAGACTTAAAAGATTACATTAGCCCAGTTTATTCCACATCAAAAAGATATATGCACCGATTAAGGGGGAGTAAACAAGAAACCGAAGAAGATTTGTTGAAGAATAATTGTTTGTTTGAGGGGGAGCGTAAACTTCATCAATGTTTGATCCTAAACAACAATTATCAAAGTTCATAAATCGACAAAGCCACAACTTCATCAAAAGACTTCCGCTACAAACAACTCTATCTATCTATGGGTCTACATCTTCGTCGATTTACATGAAATAAATTGTGAAGAAAAAGAAACCGACTTATCTTCAGAAATTTCTCACAAATTCTCAATCTTTCCATTACAAACCTCAAACTGACAAATCATTCTATCCAAACCACGAATCACATTCATACCTACTCAAAATCTTGAGTTTTCCATTCATCCATTTCAAAACACAAAACATCCATTTCAAACTGAAATTTAATCGAATAAATCTTTCTATCCAAACCACAAATCCACATCCATTTCCATCCGAATCTTAACCGTTTAAATTTTTCTTTTCAAATTCCGTAACGATCACATACATTCAAAAGTTTAACCGTTTAAACCATTCTTTCCAAAATTCCATAACATTCATTATCCGTACAAAAGCTTAACTGTACAAACCTTTTGTTCCATATCAAATACAAATTATCCACATTCACCCAAATCCTAAATCTACATATCATTTTTGCATACATACTAAACAATCTTACATACACATCCAAAACTTTAACTGACAAATCATTCAAAAACACTATCATTATATCCTTATCCTCCTCTACCACAAAATCCAAAAACAACCTCTCCATTATCTGAAAACCCAGTCAAATCCTTACATAACTGATATTCTCTTTCCTAAAATTTTCAAATCTTTAGTAAATCAGTTATAGGATTTCCTCACTCAAACAGTATCAACGAAAAACATATCCACTTTGAGTATCTTAAACTTCCAGATTTCTGAAATGTTTTAATCTTGAAATTCAAAAAAAAAAAAAAAAAACATTTTCTTGCCAAAGACAGATAATGAGAAGAATCTGAAGTTTGAAGACTGGGATGACGTGTTAAAGATCAAAAAGGGGGAGATTGTTGGGACTAGTTTTGTAATAGTTTTGATCTTTAAAGTCCGTTAGTTAACTTGTCCTTTGTTAAGTGGTAGGAGTATATAAGGTTGTATCTTTGACTTTCAAGTCAAGCTTTCCACACAATTACTGAATACATTTTTAGGGAAAGTTTCATTCATCTCATTCTCTCTCAACTTCACACACTTACACCAAGAACACACACTCACTCAAATCTTCTATTTCTCACTTGAATCTTCATGGATTAGCTTGATTATAGTTTAAATAGGTCTTACATAAGCTTATATTGATCTTTCTGAGACTTAAACCTTTCCGGCCAATCCAATTTCTTAACTAATCTCAGGGTAATTACTACCTTGCAAGAAGAGGGTAACCCTCCATTTCCTTATGGAGTTCTTTTTACTCCTATAAAATATCTTGAAACCTACGTCTTTTTAGTATAATTTAGTATTAATGTAAAATTCGTATATATATATTTGAGAGTTATGCTATCGGAAGTATCTTGGAAAAAAAAATACATTCAAACCTATATTTTGCTTTTTAATGTAAAAACTTATTTTTTATATTATACAAATATCAATAAAAAGTTATTTTGGTATCATATGAAATTACCCCGCAGCAGAGCGCGGGTTAAATTATACTAGTTATCCTACACTATACAACTTAAGGTAAAATTCATCGGAAACAAAAATCCAAAATTATTGATTTGAAATGGCTAAAACTTAATTATGGATTTATGGTTCATGTCATATTTACACATGTTTGTTCTTACTCATCTTCCATGTGATAAATTATTTATCAAAAATATCTTTTTTAATAAAATTGTTTATATGTGGAAGATGAGTAAGCATTACTAGTCACGCGGACGGATGACATGGACTATACTTGAGTTCTAGCTAGTTAAAACTGATAATTTTGGATATTTTCATGTAAATGTTACATTAATTGGCTAGTTTAGGTAGTAATGTAGTATACTCCTATGAAATAACATGCTACTAAAATTGAGAATAAAATCCCATGGTATCTATCCCAAAATGCATTTTCTCTAAAAAGTAACTACAATTGAGAATAACATGCCGTCACACACACTTTCCTCGTAACTCCACACTTTTACTCGTGCACAAACGCGAGCTACAACAAGCCCAGCCCACTTCTCGTTCCAATAAATACGGCTAACTGCTCATCAGTTTTTTTCATGTTCGAATTAAAACCAAACCCTAGAATTTCATAGCCATCAAGAACTAAAAATGTGTGATGTTAGCAAGAGAATCATTGGAGGATGGTCATTGGTCAAGAGCCATGCAGACGGTTACAACGACGGTTATGATTATCTGATGATGTCAGCAAGAGAAGGTGATGATGACGTAGATTATGATTATGCTCCGACAGCGGCATCAGAGGGAGACGGTGACGATGATGACGGTGATTATGATTATGCTCCGGCAGCATGAATTGAATACTTAGTGAGAATTTGAGGGATAAATGAAGAACCCATAATTAATCATGAGGATTTTTTAACTTTGAGAATGTGCTGACTAGATATAATGTATAATCTACTACTTCCTCCGGTTCAAAATAAGTGATACACTTTGGGTTTTACGATTTTTGAGGCAAAAGATTATAATGAGGGTTAAATTATATTAATTGGATGGTTAGTAGGGAATGGATCCCATAATTTTTAAATAAAGTAAGGTTAATGATGTTTAAAAGTAAAAAGTATGGGTATAAGTGCCATTTCACTTTATAAAGTGGGTAGTTAGTGGGTGTGGAGCTCACAACTTTACCAAATAAGGTAAAAATTTAAAGTGTATCACTTATTTTGAATCACCCAAATATGTAAAGT
The DNA here is from genome assembly GCA_963853835.1 of Calendula officinalis. Lineage (NCBI taxonomy): Eukaryota > Viridiplantae > Streptophyta > Magnoliopsida > Asterales > Asteraceae > Calendula > Calendula officinalis. The sequence continues at coordinate 71,730,829 of OY970829.1, read as the reverse complement.
GTATCACCTATTTTGAATCAGAGGAAGTATATCATATACCATGCGATTAGTTGTCTATTGTTGATTATTTTAAAGAGATTATTATGAACAAGCAAGAACCATTTATAACCTGTAATGCATAAGGAGTTTGTCTAACTCGTAACTAAAGGCTAACTTGTGACAGTATGAAATAAGAAACATTAATTGAAATAATTGCAGTTTTTTTAGCTTAGCTTACTTGTAAAAACCTTTCAAAATTAAACAGTAGTGAAGAGACTAACCTAAACTAATAGATATACGTCTACATCAAATTAAAAATCCAATCCAACTAAGAGCATCCCCAATGGTTAACCTCACAACAACTTATTACTGTTGCCACATCAACAATCTACTCATCAAAAACCCTTACATAAATAGCATCTCCAATGGTTAACCTTTCTAAAAGCTTTTTCTATTACAATATTTCAAATTTACCCTTTATCTATCTTAAATATTTTATATATAACCCTTGTATAATTTGACACTTTTTATAACATCCTTACTAAATATATTATTTTTTAAAATATCTCATACAAATATATTATAATAATTGACACTAAATATTACTCCCTCCGTCCCACAAAAAAGTTCCCATTTCCCTTTGGCACAAGATTTTAGGTGATAGTTAGTGGTGGGGTCATTGATATTATTTTGATTATAATATAAGGTTGGTTTGGAGAGAGAAAGATAATTAGTGGATATTATTGATGAGTTTTTAATAATAATAGTATTTTATTGTGTGAAACCCACCACATGTGAGAAATGAGAACTTTTTTGTGGGACAAAAGCTTTAGGAGAAATGGGAACTTTTTTGTGGGACGGAGGGAGTATATAATTTATTTATTAACTAATAATAATATAATAAATAATTTATGTAAAATAATCTAAGGTTTAAAATGAAAGATTATTATACATAGGGGATTAAAAAAGACAAACATTGGAAGTACATTAAAAGCTTAGTAGAAAAAAGTCTTTGCAATAAGCTTTTAAAAAAGCTCATCATTCCAATGGTAAAAAATCATACAAAAACTTATTGTAATAGTAATAAGCTTTTAAAAAAGCTACCATTGAAAATGCTCTAACATATATGCACGTACGGCACAGATGTCATCTTTGTTTCGGAAGAGACAAAAGTCAAAATACTTGTCTTTGACTTTTAGGAAATCCAGAAAACGTTCTCATATTAATTGTTTCATACTTCCTCCATCCCACAAAAAAATTATATTTCTCTTTAAAATTTTGTCCCACAAAAAAGTTTACATTTCTCAAATTTAGGGGGTCCACCTAATAAAATAATATTATAATCAATCATTCCACCAAATCACCAATAAAACATTTTATCTCTCAAATCTAACCTTATATTCTAATCAAAAGTATTATATAGAACCTCACCCCTAAATATTTTCCTAAAAGATTGTGCCCAAATGAAATATAAACTTTTTTATGAACGGATGGAGTATGAAATAAGTCAGGCTTATGTAATCACAAAGCATGTGACGGATAAACTAACTAAATATTTTCAACTTTGAAGAACCGATAACTTAATATCGAAACTGTCATGCCTCCTGACATCAACTTTGACCAAGGTCAAAAGTCAAAGTTCTTGAACAGTTGCAGTGGAAACACAGATGAAGCAATAATTAAGCCTTGCAGTTCCACCTAAAGTGCGAATCTTTTCCATGATTGATTTTACTCGGATTGAGGGAAAGGGATGAACGAGGAAGTCTTTGGTCTTTCAGATTTCGACCCGTTTAATTATGATTGGAAAAATATGGGTTGTGTTTTATATCAATCGGGTCAAACCAAAAGATGTAGCTAAAAACAGAATGTATGGAACGGATCAAAAGTCGCCCAAATTCTATTTTAAGGCATACAACCTCCTAAATTAAACTTATTTAAGGATTTATCATTGTTATAATATTGTCTTTGTCATCATAATTAACACATTAATAATTTATAGAAATTCTGTTTCAACCCAAGTCGTTTTGCCCCGGTGGCTGAACCGCCTATCTTGCAACTTTTAGTTGAATTTATTCATAAATAAATATAATTAAAGAAAACTTTTCAATAAATAATGTTTACTTGTGGAAGATGAGTAAACTGTAAACACAAACAGCCACGTGGATAGATGAGATGGACAATACTTGAGTTTTAGCCGTTTACAACTGATAATTTTGGATTTATACTCTGGGTAAATGTTACATTAATTGAATAATTGACTAGTTTAGTGTTAGTACGTAAATGCTACCTAATTTGAGAATACAATCATGAGTTATTATCCCAAAATGCAATTTTCTCTAAAAAGTAAATACCATGGAGAAATGCCAGATCACTTGCTTAGAATCTCTAAAAAGACTCCAAGTTTCTTCCTCGTTTTATTTTTTCCTTTTAACTATGTCCAAGTCAGCACAATAAATCTACCTCATCACTTTTGAAACCTACAAAATTAAAGAGTGACCGGCTACCTAAAGCACATGTCATTTACCCTTTTTTTGACAAAAAAAATAATTATCTGTGTCTTTTCATGTGACAAATTTTATCTTACACTTTTTTTTTTATTAGGAAAAACTGAATTTATTGCCCGCCAAAAAACCCCCCTAAATAATTGGACACAACATAAAGAAAGTTCATGATACAAAGGCAACTTTTAAGATAGAGGCACACACACATATACATATGTATAACACATGCTCCGACCAAGTATCATATCATCCAAATTCAGCCTACAATATATAAGATATGGAGAATGATGCATCTTAAGTCATTTCAGAATCATATAATCTCCTTTTGATTGTAAAGATAGAAAATTAAGTGCTCTTAATTTAATCCAATTTGTGTACTTGTGCTAAAAAAATGTTCTAAGAAAGCATCTACATGGCACGATAAGCCATGAGCGAAACACACTTCGCGGGCAGCACAACGCACCTCACCACACGAATCGCACAATATGCCACGGGGAGAAATATTCGTTATTTTTTGTGGTCGGAGGTCCGAGATACTCGAACATTTGTGAAAACGACTCGTCGAAAGTATTTATGTATCACTTTCATTTCATTCTTGAGTCCTCTATAAATATATATAAGTTTAGGTACACATTTTCCCCAAACACAATTGATCACTTTGAGAGCAAATTAGAAGCTTTTAGTAAATCACTTTTTGTATTCACCATTCATATATCATTAATTCTCCACAAAGAAGAAGAAAATGCTTCATGGTCTAAAGATGATGTGTAATCCACATGATGATGAAAATAAATATCATGATGATTATCATCATGTTAATCCTGTTTATGATCATGCTTATATGTATGATGATACCCATGATCATAGTAAGGATGATGTTATTGATGGCGATGATGACGATGATGATGGAGATTATGACTATGCTCCTGCTGCATCCATGGAGGGAAATGATCACAACCATGATGACAACATCTCTCCAACTTGTACCAAGTGAAGTGATCAAGATTCTTGATCAAATAAATGAGAAACCCTAGCTTTAGATACAGAAATCTGAAACCCTAGAGTTGGCCTTTATACAAATAGGTAGATATAGATACATATATAGATGGTTATATACAGTAAAGAAAGTAATCAGCCAGCAATAGTACCACCCGTACAACGTTGGCTGCCATTGGGGCTTTGTATGACATATACTTGCACTAATGTTTTATCCTGCTTATTAGTATAGTGTGTGTGCTATGTATCTCAAGCTAGCTAATATACAATCATTGTTTTCCCTTACCTAATTTTGGTATTCATGTTGATGTTTGTGTGTGTTTGAAGTAGATCACTAGTAGCTACATATATTTGTGTGAAACGTGATGAATATATATTATGTGTGTCGAAATTAACACTAGTACAAAAATGAGCAATGGTCACACTACAAAACTGTGACCATATGCCTTTAGTCACTAATTTTTTTTCCACTAATAATGTGACCGAAGGTCGTGTCATTTTAGGCAATGTATTGCTACATTTAAATTTAGTGGTTGTAGTAACCGAAAAATAGTAGCCGTAGCCTAAAAGTGTGGCTATTGAACAAAAAAATATGTTGTGATAATCATGCATTCTAACTTGTAATGTGGCCATAAACTGTTTATAGACACACATTTTTTATTTTTTGTGTGACTATTGTTCAACCAATGTTTACATGAATTTATTTTTATAGTGGCGCTTGCTATTATTTAGTCACACAAATATATGTCTATTATGACTAATATATACCTTTTAGACACATATAGTTACTCAAACAATAGCTAAAAGTATAATAAGGACATACATTTACAAATCTTTAAAAACTGGTATAGACTGGTCGGTCTAACTGGTTAAACTGTGACTCGAACATTCAACTGGTTTGATTGCTTAAAATCACCGGCAAAAACTAGACCGGTTAAAGCCAACCGGTAATAGTCAAACCCTAGTAAACACTCGGGTTATACCAAAGGACTTAAGGATGTCAAGCTTTAATATTTTTAAGACTGTTGAAGCCCCCTTGTTTTTATAAGGAAACTAATTCTCCCACTTTTTTTACAAATACCAATGTGGGATAACATTTAGCCATATTTTAACCTATTAATGTGACAGTTGGTAATTTGCAGACACACATTCATAGTCAATTAAACTGTGACAATTGGTTATTTTTAGCCACATAAGTTGTTATCGCATGTGACCTTTTGATAATATTTAGTCATATTTAACACCATTAGCGTGACAACAACAACGAATTCATGTGGCTAATAAACATATATGTTGAACTATACTTGTACTACCTTCTCCCTTACTAGTAGTTACAAACATAAATTTAATCATGGCTATTGTTTGTGCTTTAGCCACATAATTCTTTATCACATGTGACATTTTATAACATTTAGCAATATTTAACATCATTAATGTGACAATTTATTACTTGTGGACACACATACATAGTCAATTGAAATCGTGATTATAAGTTAGTTATAGATACATACTTTTAGTTTTACTATTTCCATTGCTATTGTTTATGTTATAGCCACATGTAATTTTAGGTTTATTGTGACTATGTTTTAGGATGTGGCACATATCCATCATATAGCCACACATGCACAAAAAATTAAGTGGCTATTATTTGTCTTATAGCCACATGATACACAAAATAAAGATCGTGGCTATACACTACCTTTCAACAACAATGAATTCATGTGGCTAATAAACACAACTTTTGGACACACAAGCAATTGATTCATGTGACTAAATATGTGTCTCTCGTCTCACATAATAAATATCACAAAATAATGTCACATTTGAACAAACAACCATGACGAAAAGTGTGACATTTGGCCATATTACGTGACTGTGGCTAGCAATGGTCACCTTTATTATGTTAAATTGTGGCTAAAGTGTTCGAATCTAATTTGAGATTGTTACAGTTTTGGAGTTAAATGTGGCTAAAATAACATTAGAACATTATTTGTGACCTTTAGCCACACAAACAAGTCAAATTGTGGCAATGCAGTTTTAGAAAAATTGTGACTGTAGGCTATTTTTGTACTAGTGTAACTCTATCTTGCACTGACTTTGTCGATCGGATGCTTGCAACCCCTAACTCCCTAAGAGTATGCAGCATGAGCTAGGTTTTAATCAAGTTAACTAGATCTTTTCCATTAATAATATTTTCTTATAGATCATTTACTTAAGTAAAAAAAAGAAAGACATCATATCGATTTCTAATATTAATTTGCACTCTTGTTGCAAGTTCTAGAAGGGGATTTTAGTGTCACGTGTACTAGTTCCAACTACCGAAGATGATTTATACACCACAAAATTTAGTTCACCAGTTTACAACAAGTGTTTTGCTTTGTTTGTATGGTTTGCTATAAAACATGTACAAAGCGATGTATGAAATAATTTTGTGACATACAAATCATATTCGTTCATTGGTATAAATTAACTAGGTAACATTTAAAAAAAAATTCATTTCTACACCATAATTTTTAGCTCATATATGACAGAGCGTAAATTTTACAACTAACTGTACAAACATATTAAGTAATTATTGTGATGATTTAAAATAATAAAAACTGTGACAAAAATCACACTATTATTAAAAAGTCCATGATAGGTGAACTTTCAGATATGCATAATAAGTGCTAAAAAGTGGCTTGTTAACCATAAAGGTCAAATAGCCTTCACATGCAAAGAGAAACCAGAAAGCAAACAATCTTAATAATCTGAGTACGTGTACAAACTAGAAAGCATGCACGTACCCTGCTGACATGTCAAGTGAAAGTCTTACGTGGACGTAAAGAATATTATGTCATGCACGTCCTTTGCTAATAACTCCACACTCCAACTCGTGGATTCACTTTGTGCCAAAATGAGAGGGTAAACAACAAAATCGGAAATTGGCTGGGCTGGGCTGGGCTTTCTAAAAACCAAAAGTTATTGGGTTTTGCATGGAACCCGAACACGGAAACTGAACCATCCCAAATCGATATAAATATGTTCCTTCAAAAATAAATCAATTTGTAATTATCTTAAAAAAGTTTAGCATTTTTACCCTACATTAATTGTATAGGATTGAGATAACCTCATGTTGTGTTGAACATCGTCATATTCTCTCATATAAACAAAGAGTGAGCCTTTGATTGATGCTTCTAGTTGATATACGTTATGCACACAATCACATATATAAATGTTCTTTTTGCACACTCTCACACACACGCCACACAACACACACAAATTCTTCGTATATATGTTCCTTCTCGCATTAATTTTTCTACATATGGTTTTATATACGTGCACATACATCTCTTTTACATACATGTACTTTCATTAACACTTTCATAATTCTTTTGAAGCAATCTATCTTACCTACTTATACAGTTATACTCACATTTGAAACAATTAGATTTAATTGTTGTCTTCAGATAGGGATGGACATTTGGGCTAAAAACACCAAACGAAAACTGAAAATGATGAATTTTCAAAACTGAAATCGAACTGATTACATGCTTTCGGTTTTCGTTCGGTTCGGTTTTGGTTCAATGTTCTTAGCCCAAATGTTCATCCATATCTGAAGACTAAATCAAAATCAACAGAACCGAAAATGAAGTTTCAAAACCGAAGCTGAACGACTACATATTTTTGTTTTGGTTATGTTCGATTTCGCCCGATTTCCAATTCAGTTTGATATTTAGTTCGATTTGATTCATCTCCCCAAATGTTCACCATCTAAAACACGTTTATTATGTCTTTTTTTTTTTTTGGAAACGGCAAATGATATCAACGGAAGCCTACTCGCAATTTTCTAGCGAGCACCCCGGGTTCGAGCTCTTTTATAGGGAAAACTCAGTCCCCATAGGGATTTCCAGGGAAAACCCCCCCTACTACAAGAGGTGTTTACAGAACTTCAGACCCCACGCCTCATATGAGTGTAAAACTCATGCATCAATCCAATTAAACTAGACATCATTTACACACGTTTATTATGTCAATCAAAATAATAAATCACTTTAGTAGATGTTGATTTGCCTATTAAATTCCACGAGACACCGGCAAATAACACGGCATTAATTTCATTAATGTCAAGTCCTCGAAATCAACCCAATCCAATCACTCACTGATCACTGGATCTTCCCTCTTCTGTACCAAATCGATATTTTGTTTCCATTATTAAACTTACATCTTGAATCAATTTCATATATTCTACTACTAATCCCTCCAGATCTGATCGTCAATTCGTCATTTCGTTCCCGAACCATTAAACCCTAATTCCACCTCTCAATTTCCCCCAATTCATCTAATCAACTCGAGCTCATCCAATTTCCAGTGTTTCTGTGAGCCGAATCATTCAATTTACAAGCGATTACGTTAATTTTCTACCGAAACTGGAATCGATTCAGAACGAATTGCTCGATTAGTGAAGAACAATGGCGGTACCGAAGCAGCATTATGCTACAAGCAGTCTGGTGATTGGGTATGCTCTCTGCTCAAGTTTATTAGCTGTGATTAACAAATTTGCAATCACTAAGTTCAATTACCCAGGGCTATTGACTGCTCTACAGTATTTGACCTCAGCTTTAGGGGTTTGGGTTTTGGGGAAATTAGGGTTCTTAAGCCACGATCCATTCGTGTGGGAAACTGCTAAGAAATTCTTACCAGCAGCTTTCGTTTTCTATCTAGCAATCTTCACGAACACGAATCTATTGCGCCACGCAAATGTAGATACATTTATAGTTTTCAGATCATTAACACCACTTTTGGTAGCACTTGCTGATACCACATTTAGAAAGCAACCAATTCCATCAAAACTTACATTCTTATCACTTTTGATCATATTGGGTGGTGCTGTTGGTTATGTTGCTACAGATTCAGGCTTTACTTTAACTGCTTATTCATGGGCTTTTGCTTATTTGATCACAATCACAACCGAAATGGTGTACATCAAACATATGGTTACAAATCTTGGATTAAACACATGGGGATTTGTTTACTACAACAATCTATTATCTCTCATGATGGCTCCAATATTTTGGGTTATAACCGGTGAATACTCAGATGTGTTCACAACCATTGAATCAAATCATGGGAATTTATTTGAAATCGTCGCGTTTACAGCCGTTTCATCATCGTGTGTGTTTGGATTGTTGATTAGTTTCTTTGGATTTGCTTGTCGAAAGGCGATTTCTGCTACTGCTTTCACTGTAACTGGTGTTGTGAACAAGTTTCTTACGGTAGCTATAAATGTTTTGATTTGGGATAAACATGCTAGCCCGTTTGGGTTGTTCTGTTTGCTTGTAACAATTGCTGGAGGTATTTTGTATCAGCAATCTGTAACTGGAGTTAATGTTCCTTCTGCACAACGGGATCCTGCAGCATCTAAACTAATGGAGAATAAAGATGATGACTCAGAAGAAGATCAAGAAAAGGGTATTTCGGGTAAAATTTCTGGTGTATAAGTGTTGAGCATTTTGGAATTCCGTTATTGATGTTGTCTCAATTAGGTATTTTTAAACTATGATCTGTTATCATTGCTTTATGAAAGTAGTGAATATTACTTATTTTGTCAAAGGGATCTAATATGACAAATTTATTAGTTATTTTTAGAAATTACTCGTTTTAGCAATTAACATGCTGGTGCTATAGTTTCTTATAATTTGATGGGATTTGGGTTCGTTGTTACTTGTTTTTTTCTCATATAAGTTAGGTTTATGTAAATTTTCCGTCTATGTAAAACCTCAAACATTTTCAAAATAGAAATCATTTGATCATTTATAAATTATAATATAGCTTTTTTTTCCCAAGGCGATTTATATACATAATCAAGATTTTTTTTGATACATTAACCTTGTTCGTTGTTGCATATGTTTACTACTATTAATATATTTATTCATAAAATTTAGTTTTTTTTTAGTTAAATATAGGTTCGGTCACCATTACATGGGTTTGGTCGTGATTTGTCAAATGTTTGGTCTGGAGAGAATATTTGATGTGACGCTATATAGAAACAAGATTAAGAAATTATTTATCCAATTTACTTCATTTGACCTCAAAACATATCATGTAGAATAACAAACAAATCATACTTAGGCATGAAAACAATAAACCCAATTAGCAGCTCAGCTCAACTGGTCACTGTTTAACTAACAAATTATTTAAAGAATTAGAAATAAAAAAATAACTGAATCCCTGGTGTCGTCTTCTGATTCGGTATCGGATTCCTGTTCACTGGTTATTTGAGGAAACGGGTCAGTTTAGTTTTGACCCGTTTTTTCAATATCATCAACAATCACCTTGTGTAAACTATAAACTCGTGAAGTTTTGATTCACGTATCGGTGCAACCGAATGGAGGTACTTTTCTTCTTGGTTGACTTCACTGGTTGACCAAATGAATCATTGCCCTTCACGTTTAGATGTGCATTATGCAGTACAATTAGAAAAACATGATTTAGTTAAGTTCACGGACAAGCCTAACTTTCAACTAGAAAAACATCCAGGTCGCATAAAACATCAAATTGCGTGGTGTATCTTAAGAAGATTTGAGTCAGTAAGTTGTTTTTTTTTTTTGGAAAATGAGTTATATTTTGGTAATTATCTCGATAATCTATCCACACTTTTATTTTATGAGTTTTTCTAACATGTGCTCTCTAGACACATGTTTAACGCATTAATTACCATTAAAAACTATAAAAAGCATTTAATCATCTCTTTGAAAATATAAAATTCAAATTTCATTAATGTATAATATGATTTTGTTAGGAAACTTGAAATGAATTAATGAGTCTAAACATGTGCCTAGGGGCACATGTTAGAAAAACCTTTATTTTATTAATATGCTTAATTATACAATTAAGGGTTATCACACTTTTGCAAAACACGCAGAATAAAATTTGTAATTTAAGGCCAACCTCCTACTTATAATTTATATTCAAGCTAAATGGTGATGCAAATTAAAAAACTTCATTTCACAAAAAAGACAAGAGTTGCAACAATTTGAATAGACGTTACATGATTATCAATGTTTACGGTGTGACCATTCTGGGTGAGCTTTGGGCGTCGGTCGAAGGTGTAGGGTAAAATCCAACGGTTATCTCATCCCGATTTATTTCCCCAATCATCCTCACCACTTCTTCCATTGTTGGCCGATCATGGATCGTTGATACACAAGCATTTGCTATTTGCAACAATTGAACCATTTGTTGTTCAATATTTGGGGACCTTTTTAATTCCTCATCAAAAACGTTGGTGGTCCCTTTATCTCGTGCAACTGACTGGACCCATTTGGGCAAGTCGAACCCTTCGGCCCTCAACGACGTGGTTTGGAGCTTTTCCCGTTAAAAGCTCCAATAGCAAAACCCCAAAGCTATAAACATCAGATTTAAATTTCAAATTTTCATTTTCAGAGGCACTATGCGACTCTTTTATGAAGAGTGTTTTGAGACCGTAGTCAGAGACTGAAGCATAGGTGACATGTCGGAGGAGGATGTTGGATGATTTAATGTTGTCGTGAGCTATGTTTCCAACAGAATGCAAGTATGCCACCCCCTTAGCAGCACTAAGTGCGATTCTCAACCGGTGGTCCCAATCAAGCGGTTTTTGGCCCGCACCTCTTTTTCCTATAATATTATCAAGTTAATCAACGGCCCATGCATTAAAACAATAAGATTCTTTTTAGTCGGACCAAGTATGCAGCTTAAATGGGAATTTATGATTACAACGTTGTAACTCAAATCATGGGATTGAATTCCTATTTAAGCTAAACACTTGGTCCCAAAATATGAAAATAATATAGAAAGAATGCTTGGTTTTTGGTAGAAGATAGAATTTGAAAAAAGAAAAAAAAAAAAAAAAAAAAAAAAAAAACTAAAACTAAAACTGTCACACATTTTGGGGAGAATATTATGTATTCATTTTAAAAGATGGCCGCTCATTTTAGAAACAAAAAAGTGGGAACAAATTCAAATGTAAATATACTTTAGTTCGCATTTGAAATTTAAAAATTTACATCTATTTATATGTAATCCACATACGATATTCTGTTCATATGTGAACACATACTCGATCAATCCCAAGTTCCCAACCCTCAATTATTCATTCCAGGAACATCAGAATTTTGTTCTTCAAGTTTTATAAGTTCTCTCTAAGTTGTTACTATTTTATGAAGAAATTAATGATATTGATTTATATTTTTTGCATCTACGTCTACGTATATGAATACCCACTTGATAAGATTACATATGTAAATTAATATTAATTTTTTCTCTTATTATCTATTAATTTTCACACATGTCTTTATAAAATGGGTAAACATATAATTATACACACAATGTATGCATCAATACCATTACAATATTTTATGTGATTTGTTAACCATTAACCTAAGGATAATAATTAAAGATGGTTAAAATAGTTAATGTACAAGTAGTAAAGCATAACTGAATATGTAATCTACTAATTCTCTTTATTCAAATCATAACTTAATTTTGACAACTGCCTTATCAAGTGAGTAAGCATTAATAATATGCACCAATGTTATTTCTAGTTAAATAATATTAATATATTTATATACTCCCTCCATCTCTAATAAAATTCTCATTTCTCCTTAAATTTTTGTCCCTAAATAAAGTTCTCATTTTACAAGTTGATGGAGTCCACTTATTAAAATAATACTCCCTCCGTCCCACAAAAAAACTTCTCATTTGGCTTTTGCACAAGTTTTTAGGTGATAATTAGTGGTGTGGTCATTGATAATACTTTTGATTAAAATATAAGGTTTGGTTGGAGAGAGAAAGATAGTTAGTGGATATTAGTGGTGGGGTCTTTACTAATAATAGTTTTTTATTGTGTGGAGCCCATTAAATATGAGAAATGAGAAGTTTTTTGTGTGAGAAAACTTTCGAGTGAAATGAGAAGTTTTTTGTGGGACGAAGGGAGTATAATTGTTATGAACCACACTACTAATTATCCACTAACTATTTTTCTGTCTCCAAACCAACTTTATATATTAATCAAATTTATTATCAATGACTCAACAACTAACTTTCTCCTTAAAAATTGTGCCCAAGAGAAATGAGAATTTTATTTAGAGACGAGGAGGGAGTAGTTGTTAATGACTTAGTTTTATCAAAATTTTAAATATCAATAAAACATGTAATTTGTTAGAAAGTTTATGCTTGAAACAGTGGAATAAATAATTCAGAAAAGATATACTTGTATGAGAAAAATGAATTACCATGAAGAAGAGCAGATAAGCTACCACCATGCAGATAATCATAAACAAGCACCTTCTCATATTTCGAATAATGAAAGTAAGCAATCAACGGAACCACATTTTCGTTCTTCATTTTCCCCAAAACCACCATTCGTTTTTTAAATTCCTCTTCACTTACCGCAACATTTTTCAACCGTTTCACCACCACCGTCCTGCCGTCCTTCACCGCCGTCTTATACGTCGTTCCAACGCTCCCTCTCCCCAAAATCTCAGCCGAAGACTGTTGCAAATCCTCCCAACCTAACTTGTTGTTTCTCTCACCTTCTACTGCTGACGTGCCAGCTGTCAAGTCATGATCTCTAGACGACGTCGTTTCCAACATCGGTTTTCGAAGATGGTGACCGCTTTTATGAGTAGGTCTCGCTTTGCGTAAACAAGTGAGGAGAATTAGCAACACTAGCGACGAACCAACCGAAATAGCGACGATTGTTTCCACTGACAGCTTATTCTTTTTAGCGTCTTTCTCATCCCCGCGCGAGTCTCCAACCTGCGGCGGAGATGGAAACGTTGTTTTATTATCACAAGCACTCAACGGTTTACCGCAGAGTTTTTCATTACCGGCGAATGCTTCTTCGGGAAACTTAGAAAACGACTCCGGAACCGAACCGTTGAATTTATTATGAGAAACATTAAAAATGTGTAATCCCGGCGCGTCTATGTAGGGGAGGTAGCCGGTAAAGTTGTTGCTATCAATGGCGAAGGTTTGAAGATTGCGGAGATTGGAGAAATCGGGAGGAATCGTCCCGTTGATGGCGTTCCCGTGGATGGATAGGATACGAAGCGTCGTTATATTTCCGATGGTGTTGGGTGGTATTTGTCCGATGATACTTGCGCTGGGGTAGGTGATGGTGTTTCCGATGCATTCGACGCCTTTCCAAGTGCAAGCGGGTTTGGAGCGGTTCCACTTGTAGCTGTTGCCTTTCTCGTCCACCTTTTGAGTTATTTGGACGTTGTCGATGAAGGCGCTGTTCTGTGTTGATCACCCAACGTGCTTTCACCAGGATCCTCGGATGCCACTAGGTGTGGCGGCGTCAGGATATTGAGGGAAATTAGGAAAAGGACGATAAACGTAGTCATATCGATCTGGAGTACGTACGTTTTGAGACCAAAGCAAGAGAGAGAGTGTAAAAACTAATGAAACTATAATCAAGCTAATCCATTAAGAAATGATGAGAAATTGAAGAATTAGTGTGTGTGTTCTTGGTGTATTTGGTGTGTGAAGTTGAGAGAGAATGAGATGGAAGAAGAGCTTTCAATTTGATAATTATGTGAAAGTTTAGGAAAGCTTACATTCTAACTCAATATTACAAGTATTTATACCATCTACCACCTAACAAGGGAATTGTTAGTTAACGAGATTAAAGGTCAAAACCTATTACAAAAATAGTCCTAACAATCTCCCCCTTTTTGATCTTTAATACGTCATCCCAGTCTTCAAACTTCAGATTCTTGTTATCATCTATCTTTGGCAAGAAAATGTTTTTCTGTATTTTAAGAACAAAACATTTGCAGAAATCTGGAAGTTTAAGGTACTCAAAGGGAATATGTTTTTCGTTGATAATATTTGAGTGAGGAAATCCTATAACTGATTTACTAAAGATTTGAAAACTTTGGGAAATTGAATATCAGTTAAGTAAGGATTTGACTGGGTTTTCAGATAATGGAGAGGTTGTTTTTGGAATTTTGTGGTAGAGGATTATATTGAGTATAGAATGATGATGTTTTTGAATGATTTGTCAGTTAAAGTTTTTAGATGTGTGTGTGTTTGGTTTGGTAGGAATGATTTGAACGGTTAAGCTTTTAGATGTGAGTTGGTTGAGGTTTTGGAGAGAGATTATGTTGATGATTCGGTTTTGTTCTTCTTCACTTGTTTTTCTATCTAGTACACTGATTATCATTTTCTCTTTCTCTTAATCACTTGATCTAAAACGTTTCTGATTTTGCAGTTGATTTGAGTACATGTGTTATGAAGTTTCTTCTTTGATGGGATGTATGTGGTTCTTTTTGACGTTGTTCAGTTATACATCCGATATTTTAACTATTTCTTGCTCTTTTTCTCCCCCTCATGAGGATCATGATAAGGGCCCTCATGATAAAGCTGAATCGTTGCGTTTTGGAAACGGAGAGAGGAATGGTGTGTCGGTGAAAATCAAGAGCCAAGATCGGAATGAGAACCAGAAACATGTAGTACTCGATAAATTGATTTAATCCTTTGAATGTTTTGAGAAAAATATTTGAAAATGAAGAATAGCAATGTCAATGATCACGTGAAGTCATAAACAGATGCAATCTTTACTGAAGAACTTCAGTAAAGAGATCGTTTACGGATATGACAAACACGATGATTAGAGACATTGTTAATCAAATATTTGAAATTTAAAAGAAATCAATTTGTTTGGTTATATCAAAGATCAGTGAAGTATACCACTTACAAAGATGCAATCTTCTCTGAACGTGTGTAGAGAAGAGATCGACGGATATACAAAGATCAATGACATAACAATGTGCATTCAAAACGATTTTGAGTGTGTGAGAACTGGAGAAAGTCAGAATTGAATCTGAGCAGTTTTGAGAAGATGAAAAATGATTTATCCATGGAGCGTTTAAGAATGAAAATCGTTTAAAAATAGTAAGAACAATCAATCCAAGATGGTGTTAAAAACAGATGCAATCAGTACTGATTGAAATTAGTAAAGAGATCGACGAATTTAACAGCAAATTGTGTTGAGTGTTACAAACAAGTCATTTAAAAATGAAAAATTTATGTTGTGCAAAATCAGGGTTGTGAAAAAATTGAGCCACAACGCAAGAGACGAAAAAATTGTCATAAACAGATGCAATCTTTACTAATCGAGACTAGTAAAGAGATCGTTTACGAATATGACAAAAATTTGTATCCTACGTTGTTAACACATCATTGTGAGCACAAAGTGAGATAAAAAATTTTGGAATGTTGAGCATCACAGAATAATAAAGAATTTATGAGATTGTGATGTCAACAACTCAATATGAGAGAAAAAAAAAATTTATAACTGAGTATTGATTTTGAAAAATGTAAATTTTATGTAAGAAGAGAAAAATTGATTTACAATTAAAGAATTTTAACAATGAAGGAACACAAAGGTAGCAATGAGAAATAAGAGAATTAGCAATAAACAGATGCAATCAGTACCAACCTAGACTGGTAAAGAGATCGTTTACGAATATTGCAAAAGCTAATACTCAACATTGATAAGCTTGTGTTATTGTAAAGTTGTAGGAGGTTGAAAAACTGTTTGAGGTAAAAAAAATTTATTATCAAGATAGAATAAGAAAATTTGTAATAAACAGATGCAATCAGTACCAAGTGAGATGGGTAATGAGATCGTTTACGGATATTACAAAAATGGATACCCCATATTAATAATTCAAAAAAAATTTGAAAGGAGCAGTGAAACAGGATTTAGCGATTATAAAGAATGCTCCCCCTCGACAGTTGTTTTTCAAAAATCATAAAGCAGTTATGCTCCCCCTTGACATAAGAATGTCAATTTTCTCCCCCTTGACAAGTGAATATAGTAATTCTCCCCCTCAACCAATGATGTCATTGAAAACCGGGTTTCAAGATGAGTTACTTGAAAGCCATTATTTTGAAACGCGAGTTATACACTGAGGTGTGTATAAGTCATCTTCCTGCAAAACAAATCAAACAACTTTTGGTACCCATTTGTGTTTGGGTCCGACAATGTTAGCGTGGGAATGAAACCACTGATAAGCTGTATCGATTTGATTTAAAGAATGAGAGTTCCAAGAAAAACTGAAACTTGATGTTTCACTTTCAAATAATTTCCGGGGAATTATTTGAGATGTTGGAGTTTTGGGAACCCATTTTGCTTTTAAGATTGAGGATGTTTTGTAAACATAAACAGGAGATGTTTTTGGCACTTGTGTAAAGGTCATATTAGGTGCCAATGAAAGTAAATCATTTCTTGAGTATTTTAACGATTTAGTTTTGGAAAAGATTTTCTTTGAAGCACTCGAATGTTTCAACACGGTTGATGGTGTAGGTTTATCCACTTGGGAATGCTTAAGTCTATAAGAGGAACCTAATTTATTTGGAGTTTTAGGTGCGAAATTTCCTCTAATAACTTGTTTAAGAGCATTCAGTTTCTTATCAGAGTGTGGCGGGACCGTGGATCTCCTAGGCTTAGGCTTGGTAGAGGATCTGACTTGTGATTTCGGTTTAGGTGTAGAATTTCCTCTATGAACCTCAGTTTTCTTGATTTTATAAAAATCACGATATGCCATGACAGGAGAAAACATTCTTGAGTTTTTACTTTTATTCGTTGCAGTTAAAGGAGAATCTAAGTTCATAGATGCACTAGGCTTCTTAAGTTTCTGAAGATTAGATGATTTAGATTCTAAATTTTGAATTTGTGCTTGGAACTTTAGTTTCTCTTTCTCATAAGATTTATGTGTTTCATCAATTTTATTTTCTAATCCATGAATTTTTGTTTGTAGAACTGATTTTTCTTTGTCAAACGCCTTATGTGTTTCATCTATTTCAGTTTCCAATTGACAAATTTTTCTTTTCAAGAATTAGATTTGGTACATAAATCTTTGGTGTAACCTTTTGTTGAATAACATCATTTCCCTTAATTTCAAATTCTTCTGGTTTTATAATGGGAAAATAATCATCATTTTCAAATTGAGCCCTTTTAGTTTCATATGTTTTATTTAATTCAGTGTAATTGAAACTAATTTGAGCATTCTCCTTTTTAGCTCTGTTGAAGTTCTCTATTTCTTCTTCCTCGTCAGTCATCCGAATGAAACGCTGCGAGATTCCATTGAGTAGATATCTTGAATCATATAATGTAGGAGCCATTTTGCACGCGGTCTTAAGATATTCTGGATTGTCAGCTCCTAGCGCTTCTCGAGAGTTGAAATATTTGAAATCTTTAGGCTTGTTAAGATGAATGGTTTGATCAGTGTGTCCTCGTTTAACAATCAATTCCTCAAGATGTTTGATATGTGAATTCAATTCAATTGTTTCATGCTTGAGTGTGTTTATGATATTTTGTTTGTTTAGCATTTCATTTGATGAAATAATGTTTTGTTCATGAAGATTTTTGGTTAATTCTTTGATTTGTGAATTTAATGATTCAAATTGTTGTTCATTTTCATCAAACTCTTGTTGTTTACGTTCCAAACAATTTTTGGTTATTTGATATTCAGAAATTGTATGAGACAAATTCTTAACATCATTATCATATTTGACATTCAATTCTGATACTTGATTTTGTAACTCCAGATTCTCAAGTTTGACATTTTTAATTTGTTTAATCTGTTGAACAAGTTGTTCATTTTCATTTTGCAAATTATTTAAACGTTCTTGAAATTGATTATTTAAATCTTTTTCATCTAAAATGTTTTGTTTTAAAGAATCAATTTCAGAAATCTGAGTTGTAACAAAACAAGTATCCGGACCAATAAGATTATCAGAATTTGAAAAGAGGGAACTGATTACCTCAAGTTCTTTGTTGGCCTCTTCATGAAATCGATCAGTAACCTCCATATGCTTTTCATCCTTAGGATCTGAATCTTCCATCCATTTACTATCTTCAACTAAGAACACTTTTTCATACTCAATTTGTTTAGCCCTCAACATTTTACGTTTATAATACTCGGAATCCCGAACGATTAACTTCTTTGTAGCATCCAAAGGTGTGATGGTTGGCTTTTTAGTTGAGATTGTAGCAGATATATCAGGCTTAATGTCGAATGAAGATATCAGATTATTGTTTGTAGGCTTTGAATTATATTTCTTCGCATAGTCTGAAATTTTTGCCATAACTCGTAGTACGTCTTGACGTTCTTTATCAAAATCATCATTGATAGCTGGTGTAGGTTTTTCCATTTGTTTATAATATTCGGCAGCTTTTCTCGCATTGGCAAGGTCTGGATCCATATTTTTGCGATTATTTGTGATTCGAGAAATGTAAAAATTTCAGATTTTGGTTAGAGTTCTCGTGTCTTAAAAATGTGAAAATTTCCTTTTTTTAAAAACTTTTAAAAAAAATGTAGAAGTTAAAAGTGTTTAAAAAGTTTTAAAAAGTTAAAAATTTTATCGGTTTCAATGAAAAAAAAAAATTAGTGACAAATTTTGGAATTTGTTTAATACTCGAAAAAAAATTTCTTTTCGTGTAAAAAAAAAACTAATTATCACTTAGTTGACCACTTTTGTAATACACTTTTGTTTAAAAACTAAATGTTTATCACTTGTGTTGCAAGATTTGTAAATTTGAAAATACACGTGATCAAGATTTGTATTTCAAGATTTTTAAATTTTGTAATAGTTACACTTGATAGATTATAACTATTATCACGTGATCAAGATTTGTATTTGTAAATTTTAAAACTAAATGTGATCTTTGTATTTCAGTGGGCTCATTTTTTTTATATATATATATTTTTTTTTAAGTTGGGCCGTTTTAACAAACTTTGAATTGGGTTTGTTTTTAATGAACTTGGGCTTAATGAAAAACCAAAATTCAAAGCAAGCTTTCAAGATTTTGGGCCCTATTAATTTTGGACCATCATCAATTTAACTGTGAAGTCCTGAAACCACAACAGCGAACAATTTTGAGATTGTCGAAACTTTGAAACCACAACGGCGAACTTCTTGTGTTCAAACTCTTGGGTAGCTAAATTGATATCCAAAATTTAATCAATTGAGACCGAAACAATGAAATCGTAATTCTTGATAGATCCACTTGATAGATCGAATGAAGCAGCCGAACGATTTTAATATCAATTTCAGATTCGGAATTTAAGAACGGAATGTAAGAACGGAATTTTAATTACGAGTCTGATAGCAATCATGAACGGAAGTTAATTTGTCGAAATCAATCTGCCGTAATTGATTAATTTGTTGAAATCGTGAATTGATTTTTATAATTCAAATCATGTATCGTTCAAATCATATATTATGAAAACGATTATGATTTGTAATGGATTATGATTAAATTGTTGAAGAACCGAAATTTGTTGATCGATGTTGAAGTTATAGATCGATGATTCTGGATCTGTTGAAGAAGCCGAACTTTTGATGAAGGCCGAACTAGGTGAAATGCCGAACTAGGTGAAATTGGGCCATGAAGTTTGAGATGGGCCGAAGATAAAAAGAAGTTCGGCTACCTGGGCTGAAGAAGAAACTCGGGCCGAACTTGTTGGGCTCTAATGTTCGGGCCGAAGTTCTCTTATGTCGAACTTCGTTATGCCGAACACCTTCAAAGTGTTCTTGAAGCCGAAGTTCTTCTTCACGTACAAACACTTCGACTGTTGATCCGATTCTTCTAATTACTCAACCAAATACAACGATTCTTTTTGCTAATTGCTCGAAATCCAAATGCTAACACTTTGTACCGATCAATTTCTTCAATCCATAACACATAAGCTCCGAATCTTCGATTTACAGTAAGTTTTTCAACTTTTTACTTTTTCACCAAAATCACGAAATTGAAGTGATCTGTTAACGGAATGGATCGAAACTTGATTCTATCTTGATTAGAATCGAATGAGAAACATGATTCTTCAATAAAATCTTCAATTCCAACGAAAAATTTACAACATTAAATTTGCATGACGAACATCAACTTTTCTTCACTTTTTCTCAGATCTTGATCGAATTAGGCAGAATTTGGATCCACTCACAGAGAGTTTTTGCTCTGATACCAATTGTAAAAACTAATGAAACTATAATCAAGCTAATCCATTAAGAAATGATGAGAAATTGAAGAATTAGTGTGTGTGTTCTTGGTGTATTTGGTGTGTGAAGTTGAGAGAGAATGAGATGGAAGAAGAGCTTTCAATTTGATAATTCTGTGAAAGTTTAGGAAAGCTTACATTCTAACTCAATATTACAAGTATTTATACCATCTACCACCTAACAAGGGAATTGTTAGTTAACGAGATTAAAGGTCAAAACCTATTACAAAAATAGTCCTAACAGAGAGCTAGAGAGAGATCTTCTTTTATTGTGACTAAGTGCTTGGTAAGCTTATTGCATTAATTGTACTAACAAAAAGCCTTATTTTTGGTGATTAAGCTAGCTTATTAATTAGCTAGGTTACTTGCAAGTAAAAAGTAGAATATGCTTCGTAGAAAAACTCCATCAAAACGTCGAAAACAACTTAATAACTTTATATTAACTACCCGGATACATTATAACTATATTTTACGACTATTCGATTAAACATTTTTCTAATAATAACTATATATAGTGATAGATGGTGGGTGGTGGCGGCGGCTGCTCGTGGTGGGTGATGGATATTGTGGCGGTAGTGATGATGGGTGGTGGTGGGTACGTAGTGGATGGTGGCAGCGGTAGTGAAGGTCGTAGGTGGTAGTGATTGTAGTGGTAGGTGGTACTGGTGACGGTAGTGATGGTCGTGGTAGATGGTGATTGATGGTGGCCGGTGGTGGTGTCGATAGTGATGGTGGGTGGTGGTGTTGGACGGGTGGTAGTGATGGTGGGTGGTGTGTGGTGGTATGATGGTGACATTAGTAATATTGTTGATTAGTAATATTGTTGATTGTAATTTTAAATTATTTTAAGTTTAACTGATTAATGAAAACATTTATAGTCAAGTAATAAATACACAACATATTGGTTAGGACGTCATTTAGTAACATAGAAGTTACTTGTTCAAGACCAGCTTATTTTTATAAAAGGAAATATCTTCTTACACTATGAAAATATTTGCTGAGTTTTTAAGTTCTACAAATTTGAGAAACTTTTAAATATTTTATATACAGCATAGAAATTTACATCCTGCGATAAGTTACCACTTAACCCAAACATGAAACACACCTAATGAGTTTTACTTAAATCACGTGTATCACGTTGTATACTGTTAATAGAATTGTTTGTACACAATGACTGTTAACGTATTCTACTTTAATAATTAATAGTGGGAACGGAAGAATAAGCAGTGCAATATTTTGCTGGAAGGTAACGATAAAAAATTCTTGGGCTTTTTGTCTACCTTTACTAAAGGGAATCAATTCAAATTATTTTACAAGCTAGGTGGCCATTGAATTAAAAGTTTATTTTATAATATTTTTTTAAACAGAAAAATTGTGACTAAAGTGAGTGAATGAAATCAAGACTTCTAGCTTAGTGGTATTGGAGATTGGTATAAGGTATTGACCATTACCTATAAGTCATGGGTTAAAGTCTAATTGTGGACAAAAAGATATAGAGTAACTAGGGAAGGATGCGGTAATCAACAATCAGTGAATTGGATCATGTTATAGAGTTAATGTAGTGAGTGGTGGCGTTACGTTATATTTGGGAAGCAAATTTTAAGTTGAAAGGTATTTACTATCTAACACATGTAAAACTAACTAGTAATAAGAGTTCAAGGAAAAGTTAAATCAGACATTTTTATCTTTTTAAAATTTTTTAACAATATGTTGATCACCTAGATGTTGCATATGTTCCCGCCAAACCAACCCACTGAAAGTTATTCTTCTTTATTTAACATTCATATATGAGTAAACATAATTCCATACTCGATCTCATAGATACATATAGAATTCTGCGGAAAGCCGTATTCGATGAAAGTCGTATGTACGGCAGAAATAAGAAATAAATCATATGCTTTTTTTATGTTAATGTTAATGGAAAAATATAGTAATACTTATATCAATTTTGGACTCACAAAAATTACACCTAATCAATCATAATTTAGATAGAAAAAAATAGAGAGAAAATGGCTTTTAACGTGTATTAAGAGCTTTTGCGTTGCCAAAATGTCTTTAGCATGCATTTAATAGTGGAACACACTTTTTTCACGAATGTAGAACATGACTGATATCTATATATGTTCACATAAGAGAGACCAAAAACATAATTTACATCATATAAAATATAAAAATGAATCCGATCCTCTTTTATGATGCGCTGGGACATAATTTTGATAAGTGGATTCCAGGTAATGCAGGGAGCTATCATTCTCTTGAGACCCACATACAGTTTGAAAATTATGTATCATACTTTTTTCTGGAGAAAAGTAGTGGCTACAAGTGTCATTTGGTTATTCATGCAACTTTAATCTAAAGTATGATTTCCGTTTATATTGTCCTTAAATATAGCATCCAAAGAAAACCCCCAAAGTGTACATTATTTAAACCATCTTTCTACACTCAACTTTCATTTATCTCAAAAGAATCCATTTTCACAAATTTAGAGTACACACACAGTCATGGGTAACCACTCCATGAATCATTATCTCGAGCTTCTCGATGAGCTTGCAACTAACGAGACTATAACTAATTATAATGTATCTTCCTTGATGGATTACTTACCGTCTATATACCGATCAGAACAACAAGACAAATTCAGCGAGCCGATGTTATGGATCGGGATGTATATCGCTTTAGCATCTTTCGTTTGCATCGTTGCAATGGTGGTTGATTTATTACACGGTTTAAAAAACAGAAAGTTATGGTTTCCGTGTAAATATTTCACTATCAATTCTGCTACTATCACTGTGATAGGCGTTGCTATGAAATTACCCGTGGATCTAACCGGGTCGATGCCGGGTGATGTGGATCAAGTGGCGAAGCTCGGGAGCTTGGCGTTTATGTGCACCATGATGGCTAATTTATTACCTTCTCTAGCGACCATGGACAACAATGAACTCTTATCAAACATCATAGCTTTGGGTATTTTGGTAGTAACTTTGGTTGTTAATGTTTGTATTCAGATACAAACAGGTGTTGTAACCTATAACGAAAAAGCCAAAATCTTTGAGGGAGTCGCTCCTACAGTTAACACGAAAGGTATACATAAACATCGCAATAGCATTATAGCAACGGTTTATGTGATTATGTTACTCGTGTTGTTGATAATACATATATGTTCGTCGTTAGCGATTCTAAAATCCAAAAAGATTATAGAATCGAAATACCAAAAACGGCACGATAAACCTTCGAAAGAGAAACCGCAAGAAAGGTTAACTTCTGAGAAACTAAAAGAAGATGTTAGAAAGTATTGGATCATGGCGCAAACTGGTTGTCCCCAATTTATAACAACTTGCTATGCTACAACTTCTGCTGCTGGGGTAATATGTGTTGCAACCACTATCTTACATATAATTAATGTTGCTTGGAATATTCAGTCTGTTTTGAAAAAAGATTATGATTCAGATTATAAGTTGGGAATGCTAGTTATTTTCATAGTACAATTTATTGGAGTGATATTAGGTACAATTGCACCACTTGCTAGATGTTTTGCACAATTAAGCTTTAAGGTGTCCTTCAAAACTATTTGGACCGATATTAAGGTCTTTGAAGTCGAGAAGTATTGGACTCATGAGTTAATCGAGTGGAAACAAAGTAGTATACCATTTCCATTTCGTATCCGAAAATGCAAGAAGTTCTTGGAGAAACTGAAAGCCCTAATTCTAAGTATTTATATAGAATTTCATGAGACAGTTGTGGTAGCTTGCAAGATGGTGGCGGTTATACCGTATTTGGTTATGATATGTGTTTTTGATTGTTTCCGTTCTATGAATTGGTTAAAGACTGAAAACCCGAAACAAAACCATGAAGATTTTAGTGGATATGTTTTGCAACTTCATCGTGACATGAAGTTTGCGGACGAAACATTGGACGGTCTTTCAAAATCTTACGAACGATTGATCAAAAAGGGCGAAAACCGACAACCTGAAAATCTTATTAAGCTTATAAGTGATCCTATTTTTGAAGAAGTTGAAAAGTATGATAGCGGTCACGTTCCAAATGCGCTATCTAACGAATATCTCGATTGTTGGAGCTTACCGATGGTAACCCTAACAACAATTGCCGTTTCTCTTCCTAAAATCTCAAAAGAAGAAGTTGATAGGTTTCTAAAAGGTGTGAGTGAAGGTATAGAATATGTCAAACTTGTGGAAGAAAGGATCAATGCTAGTACCGATGCTTATGTACACGTTCAAAAAGCGGCTAAAACGTTGTGGCGAGAAGTTGAAGTCGACAAGAAATGGTTAGGAACCAGGTTGAAAGACATAGGAACCAATCCAAAAGACCGTGCTTCTCAAAAGGAATCAACAGTAGGCGACATTGTTCAATGGTTTATGGATAAAGCTAGAGAAATGGACACTGTGGAGAACAAAAGTATGGATGTTGAAGACCAAAATGATCATGAAACCATATGTGCCAACTCGATGTATCGTATCACCAAAACGATCATGCTTTCCCACCAATCCGGCGATGATGACAAAGTTAGACAAAATGAATTATTTAAGAAATTAGAATCAATGATCTCGGGCATACTGGCTGCTTGTCTCACCAACTTACCATACGTCATAATAATGAAATGCCACACAAGTGCGATAGAAAAAAGGGAGGCCAACGTGCATTTTGCAGCTCGTCTTCTTGGTGAGACGAAGGAGATAATGAAGAAGCTTCAGGAACACGAACATGAAGTTCCACACTTGGATGCAAATGAGTTGTTATATATTGACAACTGGCGTGATTATTTCAGACGTCCTTAAAAATCAAGGATGAGAGGATATGTTGGCTCATGCTTATTCAAAAAGTGTGTCGAGTTTTGGTTGATTTCTAGTTATTTTGTAAACTTAAAAGCTTGGGGCAACAAAATTCTTGTTTTTCGTCGTTTTTACTGTCTCCTTGTCAACTTAAAAAGTATTGCTCGTTACATGTGGTCCGATGTTTTCACAATAAGATGTTTGGTTTGCCGATGCATTTTAAGTTTCATTTAATTAGGCATGTTTAACGTTTCTACTGAAATAAATCGGAAACAACATATACTGATCAATAAAAGGCCAACACTAATGAAATGATATGGCTTAATAGTAGCGCGCTATAGCCTATAGAGTCATTGAACTGTTGATGAAACGTTTTCCTTTTTTAAAGTTGATGAAGCTACCCATGTGTGGAAACTTTATTAAAAAATAAGTATTAAAATTCATCTTTATTCTTTAAATTGTGTGGAAACTTCATTAAAAATGTATTAATTCCACCTTTAAGATTGATTTTGACGTGAGAAGGGACAAATGACCATTTAATTCGTATTATTGGGTACGTAGGACAATCCAGAAGAAGATATATATATTTTATATCGATTAAAGGGAAAGTAATGTTAACTTTTCAATTTTGAATAGAAAATGTCGTCTACAAATAATGCAACTCTTTAATTTTTGGGGTTATCAATCGTGATGAAATTACAGTGTTTACACGTTACACACGTTTTCTATGGTGTGGTCAAAGATGGTGAGTAGAGTTGATGGTGGTTCACGGGTGATTCAAGTATTTTTTAATATATATTATCATTAATAATTGTGTGCATATATTGTCCTAAAATATTAAGGAACCACTATTTATCAATTTACTAGGTTATAACCCGTGAAAAATCACGGGTTGTCAATTATTTTGCTAAACATAATCTATATATAACTTAAAAAAATTAATCGTTAACTATGTGATTTTAAAATATACTCCCTCTGTCCCTTAATAAAGATCACATTTCACTCAAAACATTTATCACAAAATAAAGTTATCATTTCTCATATTGGAGGGACCCACTTAATAAAATAATATTATTATAATATACTTCACCACTAACTATCTCTTAAAAACACTTTCTCTCTCCAAAAAACTTTATATTTTAATCAAATTTATTACTAATGATCCCACCACTATCTATCTTCTAAAATATTGTGCCCATGAAAAATGAGAACTTTATTAAGGGACGGAGGGAGTACATAATTAATATATATAATGCATATATAACACAAATCAGGGATTCGATCTTACAAATTATAGTATTATGAGTCAAAATCTAAAATGTGTATTGCCACTTGTACGATTATTATATAGAATTTAAATTTAAAATATTTTTGTAACGTAAATATTGAAATTTGAATGTAAAAACATCAAGATGCATGGTTACAAACAATAAAATCATAAAATTGTCATAACATCTTTTATTGTTGAAACTGAAAATAGTAATCTATAGTAAAGAGATTGAAGTTATGGTTACCGTACAAAAAACTTGAGTACTATTAACACTTCACAGGTTATAACATACTTAATAAATAGAAGTTTAATCTAGTTGATACCTTTAAAATGATTTGACTCACTCGATAACAAAGTCACATAATAAAAAAAACGCATGGATACATAAATGATAAATTTGTAAAATAACACAAGCTAACATACATGATCTTTATGGGTCTAATATTAAACCATAATTCTAGCCTAACCCTGACTATTAAATTATACAGTCGAATAGGATAGTTAAACTGTAAATATTTGAAAATTATAAATTCAAATAGTTACTATAGAGTCAATACGACCCTAAATTCTACCATGTTTTTTATAGATTTAAATTCTTTAAAAAAATTACATAATACACAAAATAAGTCAATTTTCTACCAAATTGACTGTGCACGTCTAAGGAGATATATACGTGGTTATTTTATATTACCCATGAACTCCCTCCATCCCACAAAAAAGTTTACATTTCCTCTTAAAATTTTGTCCCTTAAAAAAGTTTACATTTCTCAAATTTAGGTGTTCCACCTAATAAAATAATATTATTACCAATTATTCCACCAATAAAACATTTTCTCTCTCCAATCTAACCTTATATTTTAATCAAAACTATTACAAATGACCACATCACTAACTATCTCCTAAAAGATTGTGTTCAAATAAAATGTAAATTTTTTTATGGGACGGAGGGAGTAGTTGTTTTGGAAGATTTCATTTCTCTTACAAATATCTTGTGATATGTTTATGCTAAAACCCAAAAACATATACTTCAGAATGCGGTTTTATAGAAACGATAACTATAAACCCAATAATATGTTGACTTATAGTCAGAGCATCTGTTAACCTAGCAAAAGCTTAATATTTTTGCCACATTAATAATTCATTAACCAAAAATCTTTTCATAAATAATGATTAAACTTTCCAAAAGCTTTTTCTTTTACAATATTTCTAATATATCTTTATCTATCTCAAATATTTTATAAATACCCCCTGTATATAATTTGACACTTTAATAATATTTTACTAAATATAATATTTTTTTAAATGTCTCATACAAAAATATTATAATAATTGACATTAAATATTACTCCCTCCGTCACTAAATAAAGTTCTCATTTCTCTTGGGCACAACCTTTTAGGATATAGTTAGCGATGGGGTATTTGGTATTATTTTTGATTAAAATATAAGGTTTGATTGGAGAAAGAAAGTGTTTTAAGAGATAGTTAGTGGTGAAAATATTGATAATAATATTATTATATTAAGTGGGTCCCTTAAGTTTAAGAAATGAGAACTTTATTTAGGGACAAAACTTGAAGGAGAAATGGTAACTTTATTTAGGGACGGAGGGAGTATATAAACAATCCATATATAATATATCTAAGGTTTAAAATACAAATTTATTAATTATAAGGGGCTAAAAAGGACAAACATTAAAACTTAGTCAAAAGGTCAGTAGAAAAAAAGTAATTGAAATAAACTTTTAAAAAAGCTAATTAATCCAATAGCAAAAAGTCTTTCAAAGACCTATTAGAATAATAAAAAGCTTTTAAAATAACTCCCATTAAAAAAGTTCCCATTGAAGATGCTCCTTAAAAAACCTTAAATTTTTAAACTTAAAACTTAAAGATATAAGTCAAATTATTGACTATAGTAGCTAAAAATACATATGGGTAGCAAATTTAGGATACTGAACTAATGCCACATAAAAGTTATTATGCTGCAACATTAAAAATTAAAAAAAAAAAACTCAAAACAAATTAACTCAATTTGAGTCAGTAGTCGTGAGGCAGCTCTTTCTATATCACAGTTTCTATATATGTTGCAGAAGAATTATGAACAAAAATGAAAATAAAATTAGTATGAAGAGAAAAACACGTTAATTTAATTAGTGTATTTAATTAATGTATGAAGAGAAAAATAATAAAATCATAGTATAAAATTACAGTATGAATCAGATTACCAAAAACACAGACCATTTTTTTTTTGAAGATGAATTACAGGATGCAAAAAAGAGAAATGATATTGAGTCCTACTATTTGTAGCTATGAGAAATGATATTTAGTCCTACTCATAGGTCTACCCACTTGATAGGATGACATGTGTATTCCACTAATTATCTCTCCTAATATTATCCCTTGATTTTGACACGTGTCTTCATCTAATGAGTAGACCTATAAGTAGGTCCAAATGGTAGGCCTAAATACCATTACTCTTGTAGCTACCCATGTGCCTACTAATTTGATCATGACAAGTGTCGAAATCAAAGGAAGATATGAGGAAAGAGAATTAGTGGGTCACACATGTCTTCTTGTTTTAGAAGTGGGTAGGCAAAGGGTAGGCACAAATGGTAGGACTCAATACCAATGTTCAGCAAAAAAATACTAAAATTTATATAATATGCAAATACAATTACCTTTATAAATGATGTTGAAGAAAAATTATCCTGCAAAGAGAAAAAAATTTATGCAACCATATTTTTATAAAAGAAGGTGTGCTAATATGAAGAAAAGAACTTTCCAGTTTTTACCTGATTTATTCGGTTGCTCCCAAACGAATTTTGACTGTAAATCTTTTTGATGGAAACGTATTAGAATTATGAGTATAAATAGGATTTAACATGACCGATAATAATAACAGCAAGTACCAAAAATTACGTTTTTAAATTTTGGATTATTAACACCTATCCTATACTAAGTAACAGTATATTCGATTTTGCCATAATAAATTGCAGGGAAGATTTATAATTAGTCTGAAATTATGATGATATACATGGAATATTTTACATTTTCTATATTCTTGAATGGCTAATAATTCAAACATTCCATATTCTTGGATTGTTAGTTATTGCAAGACTATGCTCTGTCCTAAAAATCCGGAAATTGTAGAGGAAAGTTTCTAAGATTAAAGCCTTTCTTTTGAAATTCAAATTCTTGATGATAAACACGTGATTTAAACTAGAAAAATCTATTGAATTTACTTTAATTACCGATTATTAAGAATGGGAGGGAAAATCAAAACTTAGGGGCTCTATAAGGTTGCCATGTGTACAATGGGGTTCTAAAAAGTTGACATGTGGCCATATAAACCTTGTTTTATTATAATATAGATATGTACACGCATGAGAAACCATACGCGCGTATAGATAGTAGGGCAACAATTCTTAGACACGACTCGAAATATGACCCACACCCAACATAAAAATAACCGGGTTAGGATTGAGTCTAATGAGTTTTGCTAAAAATAATGGGTCGATCCACCCAACGCATTTATAAATTGGGCCGTGTTTGGTCAACTTGCCAACCCGTTTAATTAAAATGAATGTGTAATTAAGAACTTTTCTTATCTACAAGCAGTGTGATGCTAAACTTTGGATTGTGATGCTAAACTTTTACATCTAAAATCTTAGTGCTCATATTCAAAGAATTACATTCGTTTGTAAGAATTTTCTTTATCTATAAGTAGTGTTGTAAATATCGGTCTATGTGGTAGAGTGTTGTAAATATCGGTCTATGTGGTAGAGTAATTGCCGCCTATGTGATTATCGGCAGCTAACCAAGCAGTTGCGGACCCAAGAAAAAACTGAGAGGTATCTTTTACACTAACAAAAAAAAAAAAATCTAACACTATACGGAAAAATTTCAGGGGTAGCACGGGCAACTTCATACACCATACTAGGTCTGAGAAATTATCTAATCAGAGCAATTAATCAGACTTGCCTGTCTAAAACGGTCAAAATTGGTCAAGTCAGATCCCCAGAGATCAAGCAAAAGAACAATTACACTGCTTCCCTTCCACATTTGGCTAAGATGTGAGGAAGAAGGCTAAGAGGCGAGGAAGATTGAAGTTTTGATTATCACATGGCTTGTTTCCAAATTCATATACCCTTTTATTCTAATGTATAGTCTTGTTAAAATATGTTAACATTTGAAAATTATTTACTTATTTAGTTACGATATTATCAATACTTATTTATTTCTAAAAAAAATCCTTTATGATCACGAAGCTGTAGACATCAGAATTGACCGTCGCATTTCGGGCCTCGATGATTTCTGGGTTCAGAGGTTCAAACCAAACATCTCGACTGCGACCAAACCTGAAAATTAACTTTTAAAAATAGCATGAACCGAAACCGAACCAAAATTGTTAATAGTAAACTTTATATGAAACATACATTATTGTTTAATTCTAATTTAATAAAGAATATGAACATGTGTAAAAGTGATTAATGGGTGAAATTATCAACCAAAAGCATTATAAAACACGAGTTTTTTGTTTAGGTGTGGTTTACGTATCACTTATGCATAATTACTGATACCTATTAATATCAATTAACCGCTATCGAGGGGGATAGATCAACATAGATAAGATGGTATGTTCCTCACAAATACAAAATCATAAGAGTAGAAATACACAACATAGCATGTAAATAGTAGACATTAGACCATAATGATTTCAAAAGAAAATCCATACCATTCAAAAATGAATCAAGTGCAGGACCATTGATGCGCATTAAAGAAGGCAAAAGATTGCATTCCAACAAAACAAAGTAAAACCAGCAAATTATCTTAGGTGCCCTTCTCCTGTACCTAAGAAATATGGCAAACACGTGATAATAAAATTAGATATGAAGAAAAGCAAATGCACCAGGTCAGATTAAAGCATATGTCGGGGTATAATTAAATATAGTAACAATTTTCAGTAAAGTGACTTGTAGACTGAAGCGCATAACATCTAAAGGATTTGAAACTTATTGTTTCAGAATTTGGAGATCGTGTGTATAAAACGATATGGAATCAATTTTGTGGAAAAAAACTCTTTAAACTTGTGCTACTCTACTCGGTTTTAGTATCGATATTTTACAGCTAATCATTCTTTGGAAAAACCTTAGACCCAATAACAAAAGTGTAAATCGCTTCGACTTCAAAGATATCAGTAAAAGCATATGCATAATAGATATGCATGATTCTAAAATCGTAACTTTTTTTATAAGAGAACCGATTCTAATAAACGTTTTACCAACTCTTAACGATGTCACGAATAGACAAACCTATAAATATCAAACATAACATACTCTTTAGTATGTTGTGGTTATAGACAAGGTTTTAATATACGGAATCGAGCCTCGAGGCGTTTTCCTTTAGCCTCACGAGGCGTAAGCCTCGAGGCGAATCGAGGCGTAGTATCGAGGCGGTAAACCGAATAAAAATCTAAAATATTATATAACTCGTAAAAAATAAAACAAAATATTATATAACCTAAATATTAATTTTAAAAGGTCATAATTAATTTTAATATCTATATTTAAGTACTTCAAATATTTTTTATAACACAATAAACAAATCTACTAAAAAAAGGCTTGCATCTTTAAACAAAGAGTGAGAAAATGAGCTAAAAGAACTGAAAAAGAGAGTTAAAGAGTTCATTAAGCAAAAATGGGCCAAGATAGAGTCATTTAAAAAAGAAATGGGCCCGTATAGTTTAAAAGGTTTGCAATACGTAGGGTTTTCCACTTTTTCCAGCCGTTGCAATACGTATGGAAAAACCAGAGACTTCGTCTCTTTCAACTCCCACCATCTCAAAGCTCAACCCTCGTAAGTGTTAGATCGTTTAAGACTAGAATCCAGCTAATCCATGAAGATTTGAGTGAGAAATAGAAGATTTGAGTGAGTGTGTGTAGTTGGTGTGAGTGTGTGTAAACGAGAGAGAACGAGAGAACGAGAGAACTTTCAGAATTTGTATATCTGTAAATGGTGGGAAAGCTTACATTGAAAGACAAACATACAAGTATTTATACCATCTACCACTTAACAAGGGAATCGTTAACTAACGGACTTAAAAGTCAAAACTATTACAATTTTGGTCCTAACAATCTCCCCCTTTTTGATTTTAAAACTTCACCCAGTCTTCAAACTTCAGATTCTTGTTATCATCTATCTTTGGCAAGAAAATGTTTTTCTGTATTTTTAAGAACAAAACATTTGAGAAATCTGGAAGTTTAAGGTACTCAAAGAGAATATGTTTTTCGTTGATAATTTTTGAGTGAGGAAATCCTATAACTGATTTGCTAAAGATTTGAAAATTTTAAGAAATGGAATATCAGTTAAGTAAGGATTTGACTGGGTTTTCAGATAATGGAGAGGTTGTTTTTGAAATTTTGTGGTAGAGGATTACATTGAGGATAGAATTATAATGTTTTTGAATGGTTTGTCAATCAAAGTTTTGGATGTGTGTGTTTGTTTCGGAAGGAATGATTTGAAAGTTACAAGTTTTGGATATGTGTGTATGTATGTTTCGTATGTATGGAAAAATGATATGTACATTTAGGATTTGGATGAATGTGGATAATTTGTGTTTGATATGAACAACAGAATAGAACAGTTAAGCTTTTGTATGTATGTGGTTGTTACGGAATTTTGGAAAGAAAGATTTAAACGGTTAAATTTTGAAATGGATAAGAATGTGAATTTGTGGTTTGGATAGAATGATTTGTCAGTTTAAGATTTGAAATGGAAATGTTAAGAATTTGTGAGAAATTTCTGAAGATAAGTCGGTTTCTTTTTCTTCACAAATTATTTCATGTATATCGACAAAAATGTAGACCCATAGATAGATAGAGTTGTTTTGTAGCGGAAGTCTTTTGATGAAGTTGTGGCTTTGTCGATTTATGGTCATTGATAATTGTTGTTGAGAGAAAAATGTGGATAAGATTTGCGCTCCCCCTCAAACAAACAATTATTCTTTAACAAATCTTCTTCGGTTTCTTGTTTAACTCCCCCTTAATCGGTGCATGTTTCTTTTTGATGTGGAGTAAACTGAGCTAATATATCTTCTTTAAGTCTTGTAAGCATTTTCTTCATAAACTGAACTTCTTAGTAAATTTTCTCCCCCTCATGATGATAAAGATTTATCGGAATCATCATGAAAAATGTGAAGTTCGTCGAGGTGAAATGAAGAAAATGTTCGAAGCCCATGGATACAAATGTGATGAAGAATGATTTATGCATCTTTTGAATGAAGCAAGATACATCACATTGTATAATCGAAAACCGAATCAAAGTTGATGATATAGATATCCGATCAAATCATTTGGCATTTAGTCTCAATGATCGAACAAAATAGGGCAAACCGGGATCACATAGATTACCCGTTAACACAACAGTTACACAAACTGTGTGACCTACATTCAGTGTTGGAATAGATGTTAGCACTGGTAGGATTTCCATTCAATCATCGTGGAATACCAAGAACGTTGGTATCACTATGAATGTTCCGGCTTTATCACAAAGATAAGCTTGGTATTATGCCTTGTGTCCTAAAAGTATATTTCGGTTCTAGACTCAATTAGTGGACAAACGAAGGCGAGGACTGGAGAGGTGTGTCCTCTGTTTCAATATCAACAATCTCCAAGTGAGATGTCGATAGCATATGAGCTAATCTCCGTGAAAATGAAACAAGTACTTTTTAAGAAATACTTGAGTAGCTGGGGGGGTTGTGCATTGCATCACAGGGTTCCATGATGTCTTTTTCAATATCAGAGAGCAACACATGCAATCTGATAGAGACGTGGCTACCCGGCTTTTTATCAGTTTGGAAAGGGTTTTTCGTTTTCTTTAACCCTGTCACACCCTCCTCACTCAAGCTTACTTTTTCATTTTTCGACTACTCCCTCATTTCATTTTACCATGTATAGCTGAATTGCACCCCATACTACATTCCCCCTCTCAAATTTTATCTCAGCGCACCCCAATCAAGATCCCGTGATACTTGATTCTGCTCACCTAGACCTATGTACCCTTACATATTGTCCTATATTGTAGGTGGCTCCTGGGGAAGATCATGCCGGTTATAGCAGATCATAGGAGTAATTTGAGAGTGAACTATAACGCTCATGTGCAATTTATCAGCATTGATGATGTTACTTTGTAGGAAT
Organism: Calendula officinalis; assembly: GCA_963853835.1. NCBI lineage: Eukaryota > Viridiplantae > Streptophyta > Magnoliopsida > Asterales > Asteraceae > Calendula > Calendula officinalis. The sequence continues at coordinate 71,696,068 of OY970829.1, read as the reverse complement.
AACATGGATTTTTCATCGGAAAATGTATGTGTTTCCGGCATAAGTTGTTGCCTTTATGATATAAAAGTTTAGGCATAGCAACTTGAACAATCGAGGAAATACCGGACTCACATAGAGTATCCGTTAACACACGGTATGAATCGATAGTCGTTTGCACAACCATTGATTCAAATGTGTGACCTGCGATTAGAGTTGGCGCAATTTTAGCTCTAGCAGGATTTCCACTCAATCCTCGTGAAACACCAGATTGTGATGCCACTATGAGTGTTCCGATGAATACACGAAGATTCATATTCAATAGTGTATGTGTCCTAAATTGGAAATATTTGTCGATGAGATCTAGACACATTGTGCATTCAATTGAAGACGTAACCCGGGGCAGAAGGTTAATTATTTCAATACCAACATACTCCGAATGAGCAGTCGATAGATTATGTGCTACGTCCCCTGATGAATTGAAACAAATTCCTATTGAGAGGAATCTGAGTGGTTGGTGGTGGAGTGCAAATGCTTGACTGGGCCAGTTAAGTCTGGTGAATCATTCAACACATGAATGATCACAATTTTGTGAGGTTGCCCTGTTATTTTCGGTTTGGATGCACTCAAAGGTGTGTTTTCTTAAAATTATCATGTTTTCACATCACCTTGCACTCACCTAAATCTATACCCTAGACATATACCCTCACATTTACCAATTTTGGCTAAAAAATCTTTCCCTTGGAAGGTTAGGCCGGTTCTGGCAAACCATAGGAAGGTATCGTCGTTTGATTAAAAAAAAAATTGTTCGATAAAAAAAAAATTCAAACGGGTATAAAAGTATTGATATTAGAATGTTTCTCCCCCTGGAAATACTAATTCTCCCCCTAGAATTGATATTTCTCCCCCTCGACAAAATAATGAAAAATTTACAGTTTTTAGAGGAGTTGGGAAAGAGTTTTTACATTTACGTGAACAACTGGTTAAGAGCGGGTTTCAAGCTGATGTACTTGAAAGCCATTATGTTGAAAAGCGAGTTATACACCGAATTATGTATAAGTCATTTACGATGAGGTTCGAGTTATACACTGAAGTGTGTATAAGACCTATATTGAAATGCGAGTTATACACCGTTTTGTGTATAAGTCATTTACGATGAGGTTCGAGTTATACACTGAAGTGTGTATAAGTCCTTCTCCTGTAAAACAAATCAAACAACTTTTGGTACCCATCTTTGTTTGGGTCCGACAATGTTAGTGTGGGAATTAAACCACCGATAAGTTGTATCGATTTGATTTAAAGATTGAGAGTTCCAAGAAAAGCTGAAACTTGATGTTTCACTTTCAAATAATTTCCGGGGAATTATTTGAGATGTTGGAGTTTTGGGAACCCATTTAGCTTTTAAGATCGAGGTTGTTTTGTAAACATAAACAGAAGATGTTTTTGGCACGTGTGTAAAAGTCATTTTAGGTGCCAAAGAAAGTAAATCTTTTCTCGAATATTTTAACGATTTAGTTGTGGAAAGGATTTTCTTTGAAGCAGTCGAATGTTTCAACACGGTTGATGATTTAGTCTTATACATTTGAGAATGCTGAAGTCTAGAAGAGGAACCTAATTTATTTGGAGTTTTAGGTGCGGAATTTTCTCTATTAGCTTGTTTGAGAGCATTCATTTTCTTATCAGAGTTTGGGGGAACCGTGGATCTCCTAGTCTTAGGTTTGGTAGAGGAAGTAACTTGTGATTTCGGTTTAGGTTTAGAATTTCCTCTATTAACCTCAGTTTGCTTGATCGTATATAAATCACGATATGCCATGACAGGAGAAAACATTCTTGATGTTTGACATTTATTCGATGCTGTTAAATGAGAATCTTTTGATTTAGATTCTAAATTTTGAATTTGTATTTGCAACTTCAGTTTCTCTTCATTAAAAGATTTTTGTGACTCATCAATTTTATTTTCTAATTCAAAAATTTTGGTTTGTAAAATTGATTTGTCGTTGTCAAAGAGTTTAGATTTTTCTTCTAGCTTAATTAACAAACCTTCGTTTTTATTTTGAGACAAAGAAAGATCTGTTTCAAGAGATGTAATTTTATTTAGCAATTTTGTCTTTTCAATATTAAAAATATTGATTTGTTTTTGTAAATCAGATCCAAAATTACATTCAAGTTGTTTGATTTTATCAGTCAAAATACAATTTTCAGCACAAACAGAAGAATGTTTTTCGATGTTCAAAATATTAACATTATTTGTGTCATGAAGTTTCTTTGTTAATTCAGCAATCTGAAGTTGCTTTGATTCAGAATCTTTTGTTAGATTTTCAATCTTCAAAAGTAATGCTTTATTTTCATAAACTTCTTGGTTGATTTTGGCACTCATTTCCTCAAGATGTTTAATATGGGAAGAAAGTTGAATTTTATCATGTTGAAGTTGATGAATGACATTTTGTTTGTTATTTAATTTTCGAGATGTGTTGATGTCATTTTCATGTAAGGTTTCAGATAGTTCTTTTACTTTGTTGTTTAAAGATTTAAACTGGTTCTCATTATCATCAAATTCTTTTTGTTTACGTTCCAACCAGTTTTTAGTTATTTGATATTCATGCCATGTCTCAATGTATAATTTGTAATATTTATCATTTTCTGCATTAGATGTGGTACATTGTGTGCTTTTAAGATTGGTTATTTCAATTTCTTTTTCAGAAATAGTATGAGACAAATGTTGAATATCAGTCTCATATTTAACCTTCAATTCTGATATTTGTTTTTGTAACGTCTGATTCTTTTTCTCAAAATTTTTATTTTGTTTAATAATATGAACAAGTTGTGTATTATGATCAACAATTTGTTCATTTTCGTTTTCTAAATCAGCTAAACTTTGTTGGAGTAGAGCATTTAAATCTTTTTCATTCAAAAGGTTTTGTTTTAAAGACTCAATTTCAGAATTCTGGTTTGTTACACAACATTTATCAGAATCAATTGTATTTGAAGAATTAGATAAGAGAGAACTGATTACCTCTATTTCTTTGGTAGCTTCTTCATTGAAATGATCAGAGATTTCAGCATTTTCACGTGCCATGAAACATAAATTTGCTGAATGTTCTTCATTTGCAGCTAGTAACACTTTTGCAGTCTCAAGATGTTTAGTCCTCAACATCTTACGTTTATAATATGCTGAATCATGAACGATTGATTTCTTTGTAGCATCCAAAGGTGTGATAATTGACTTTTCATTTGAGATTGTCGCATTGAGATCAGGTTTAGTGTCGGATGAAGATACCAAATTTTTGTTTGTAGACTTTGAGTACCATTTCTTCTTATACGTTGAAATAAATGACATAGCCTTTAGCACTACCTGAGGGTCTTGTTCCATATCATCAAATGTGGTTGATGCAGATTTTTCCATTCTTTGCGATGATTAGGATTTTGGGTAAAAGTTCTTGTCTTTAAAATGAAAAAGATCTTGTGAAAGTTTTCTTTTTAAAAACTTTAAAAAAAATGTAGAAATTAAAAGTGTTTAAACAGTTTTAAAAAGTTGAGAATTTGATCGAGATTGGGTAAAAAAAAATTTAATTTTTTTTTTCTTTTTCTAAAATGATATCTGTTTTTATTTCTAAAAGAAATAAAAAATTTTCTAAAATATCATCTATTTCTAAAATGATATCTGTTTCTGTTTTAAAACTTTTTAAGTCATTGTGAAAATGATTTAAAAAAAAGTTTTATCAAAGTTTTAAACATTGTTTAAAAATGTGTATTTTGTTTGTTTTAAACATTGATTGCTGCATTTGTTATTCATAAAAACCACAAATAGAGATCTGGACTTGAATGATTATTGTATTGGGCACTATATTGGGCTGTGAAGGTGAGTTGGGCTGAAATTGTATTAGAAGAACCGAGCACAATATCAAATTGGGCTTGTATTAGGGCTGAACACAATGTTTCATGAACGGGTTCAAACACAAGCCGAGATCAAGAACGATCCTTTGAACGCAGGATGAAGCAGATTGAGATCGATTACGATGACGATTACGATTGAGTCGGAATTACTAAATAAGATCAATACTGGAATCAATTTTCGAATTAAACCAGTATTGTATAAACCGAATTTTGTATAAGCCGAAGTCTAAGACGTAGTTCGAGCCGAACTCTTCGATGGAAATACTTTGATGAATACAAATTGATCAATTGAAGCTGTAACTGAAATCAAATGAATAATTTGAAATTGTGATATGTGATTGGAAATACCATGGTCTACAATGGCCGAACTTGATTTTGAATTGTGATCTGTGATTGGAAAAACCATGGTCTACAATGGCCGAACTTGATTTTGAATTGTGATCTGAGACCGAATTGAAATCGAAGAGTTAATTGATTGAATTGATTGGATACTTAATTTGTTGATCGACTGAATTTTGCAATCAAATTGATGAACAAGCCGAACACATAGACGATCGATGTTTGAAGAAACAGCCGAACACTGTGATGAACTTCGGGCCGAACAGATCTTGGGCCGAACTTCTTGGGCCGAAGATAGATACAAGTTCGGGCCGAACTCTATGTAGAACGAATATAGGCCAAAGTTAGATTTCTGCCGAACTACTCTTTGGCCGAAGTTGTTCTTGATGACGAACACTTGAACGGTAAACTCAAAAACTCCACTTTTTTGATTCGGTTAGGCTCAATTGTTAACCAAATCTTATGATTCCAATCACAAATTGCTCGAAATTCAATTCCTAACTGTTTGATGCATTCAAACAACTCAAAACATAACACATCTTCACTCGATTTTGATTTTACAGACCGAAAAAATGAGTTTTTCAAGTTTTCACTAAAATCACAAAATCGAGTGAAGATGTGTTATGTTTTACACTTCCATTGTTAGATCTTCTACACCCGCCTCAGACCGCCTCTCCTCGCCCCGAACCGCCTCGGGCCGCCTCTGACCGCCTCATTCAAATGAGGCGCACGTTTCAATCACAGACCCTGAGGCGCCGCCTCATGTTCGTTTTTTCACTGAATCGCCTCAAGGCGCGCCTCGAGGCGTACGCCTCGAACGCTTTTTAAAACTATGGTTATAGACTTATAGTTAGCTGCCATCATCTTATAAACAAAAATCATGATTCATAGGCAACATTCATCAAGAAAATGTAAATTAAGCATCAGTATATAAACAGCTACAAACATAATCTTATAAACATTATGACATATTGTAAGAAATATATTACTTGAAGTTCGTACCGAGTGTGTAGTTGGATGCCTGCTGTGAGTAATCACTCAACTTGTAACCTGGATAAATTGAACAAAAGAAATTGACATGAATAGGTTAATTTAGATCCTTTTTTGCTACCTAAGTTAATTCATAAAAGAATCAATGATAAAATTAATGGTCACAAAGACAAATAAATTCCTTTAAGACAAATTCATTTATGTTGATTGTTTTAGGCAACCTATAAAAACAATTAAACCATTTTTTTTAAATCATAAAAGAATCAATGATAAAATTAATGGTTACAAAGACAAATAAATTCCTTTAAGACCACAAATTCATTTATGTTGATTGTTTTAGGCAACCTATAAAAACAACTAAACCATTTTTATTAAATATTATAATGCACCTTTAAAGTATAATATTACTCCTAATATTAAAAAATATTGAAACTGAATTGTTTATTATCTAATTTTCTTTTTTAAATTTTTTCAAGGCTTTTAAAGCCTTATATTAGCTACCGAACACTTAAAATCCTTATGCTGGGAAAAATGTTTTCCTGTTGACTTTTACAAACACTAAAAAAGTAAATGACCTTTTTTACTTTCACAAAAAGGGGCCACGGAATGAGCTTCGGCAATGTCATCACCTAACCAAATGCACCCAAGACATGATCTATAAGTAAAAAATGCTAGCAAGGAACTAGCAATAAAAGAAAACCATACAAACCAAGTAAAGTAGCTTTAGGATCGAAATTTGTATACGCTCAACATAATAAAAATAATAATCACCAAATGTTTAGAAGATTAAACTTAAAGCATCTTAATTGACCAAACCTTGAAATGAAAATAAAACACAATTCATCTATCACATCTTTCATAAAATAAACATACATTTAATATAAAACACAGTTGTTTCTTCATTCGGTTGTGATTGTGGGGCAAGGTCAATTAGGAGGAGCATGCCGGTCAGGAGGAGGAGCACGCCAGTAAGGAGAAGGAGCACGAGCAGAATCAGCAACATCATCTTCAACATAATCATCAAAATAATCCAGCCAGCGAGCGATGGTTGCTGCATCTTTCTTCATCTCAGGGGTTGTGGCAGCAGTTGTGATTGTGGTTATGGTTTCGCCACTATCTTTGGTTATGGTTGTTGTGGTGGTTTCCGGTGTGGTTTCGATTCTGATTTTGTTGTGGGTGTGATTTTGGTAACAGTATTTACTTATTTCATTAGAAATTTCCAAGATTCTTCCCCGGATAATTCCTGAAAATTCAGGTCCCGCCCGTTTTAGCCTATTGCACATGATATTATTATGTCAGCTTCAAATATAGTGTCACCTAGATCTACTCTCAGTTTCATTTTCCTTTCCAGGTCCAAAGCCTCTATCTTCATTCAAGGTGTATCCTCAATTATAACATCATTCATCTGTAAAACACCATATCATTTAATTAGCAATATTTATACCTTCCAAACAGCTGATATTATTATATTATAAAAAACTTTACACAATTAATAAAAGCAGCAAGAGCAGCAGCATAAGCACCACCATCCTCTCCAATATAATCATCATTGACCTCAGCGTCATACTTATCAAAATAACCCTCACAGCGAGTGGTGGTTTCTAAGATGAGTGTTATTTTGATAAGTATGACGCTAAGGTCGATGATGATTATATTGGAGATGATGGTGGTGCTAATGTTGCTGCAAATGTTGCTGCAGCTTTTCTTAATTGTGTAAAGTTTTTATAATATAATAATATTTGTTGTTTGGATGGTAAAAATATTACTAATTGAATGATATGGTGTTTACAAATGAATGATGTCATAGTTAGGGATACGCCTTTAATGAAGATATAAACTTTAGATCCGGAATGGAAAATGAAACTGAGAGTAGATCTAGGTGACATTATAATTGAAGGTGACACTATAACCTCATTTGCAGTAGGCCAAAACGGGCGGGGCCCGACTTTTAAACGATTATCCCCGAAAGAATATCGAAAATTGATGTCGAAAAAAGTAATGAGTTCGCAACCAAAACCAGAATCAAAACCACATTGGAAATCACCACAACAATCGTAACCAAAATCATAACCAAAGATAGTGACGAAACCGAAACCATAACCACAGTCACAACTGCTGCCACAACCCTGAGATGAAGAAAAAAGCATCATTCGTTGGTCGGATTATTTTGATGAGTCTGATGATGATGATGTTGTTTATGACTATGTTGAAGATGATGTTGCTGCTCAGGATAAAGCTCATTCTGCTCGTGCTCCCCATCCACCTCCTTACTAGTGTGCTCCTCCTAGCTGGCCTGGCCGCACAATCACAACCGAAAGAAGAAACAATTGTGTTCTATTTTCAATGTATGTTTATTTAATCAAAGATGTGGTGGATGAATTGTGTTTTATTTTCATTTCAAGGTTTGGTCAATTAAGATGCTTTAAGGTTTAATCTTCTAAAATCTGGTGATTATTATTTTTATTATGTTGGGCGTATACAAATGATCACGTATCGAATATATGGCAATGACTGCACAAATGATCAGGTATCGAATATATAGTCGATACGTGAGGACTCGTATGTCTCCTCATAAATACTTTCGATTTGTTTAAGAAATGTCAAGGTAAGTTTAGATCTTCAAATATACGTTATATACTTCAGTTTTGGGCATTGGGTAGTTCGGGTTATGTTACAAATATAATTTAGTTTTGTTAAAAAAAAATAATTTGCAGAGAGGGGACACTGGTTCCAACCGTAGTTACCCAAGCGGTGGTGGACGCGGTTAGCGTTTTTCTTGTACTTTATTTTTCTACTTTTTTTATTATAATTAAGTTTGAGTTTGACATAAATTTGTGTAGCTTGGAGTGAAGGTGGTAGAAATGACACCATAAATTTGCGTAGCTTGGAATGAAGGTGCAACTCATGTGTTTCCTTCATCTTTTGTTTTTTTGGAGTGGTGTACTTTTGTTCCACCAACGTGCATACGGTTGTAATGGTGTCGATTGCAGGCGACATTCTAATTTAGTTTAGATATGTTTGGACTTGGTCTTCATTGCAATTTAAAAGAAAAAAGCTAGCAAAGATTACCCGTGAGATTTTTCATACGACAAATTCAAATGATATTGCGGTGGATATATTACTTATACTAACATTTGCCAAAGGCAAAAGCTGTAGATGAGCAATTGATGAATAGGGCTTGCTTTTACTTTCTTCTTAACTTTCTCTCTTGTTCTTCATCTGCCTCCTTCCTTCCTTGCAATCTTCTCTCATTTCAAAAGAATTCCAGGTTTGTGAATATTTGTTTGTTTATTTTTTTTACTTGGAAATGGTGTCAATGCTTAGTATGATCCTGTCTCCATTACACCTTCACCTACTGACTCATTGGAACTCTATGTAATTTACTCTTATATAAATATTGCTTTTAGATACATTGATTTTTACTTCGTAAATATTAAATCCATTTCTTGTCAAGTAAAGTAGCAAATCGAATATGGACTTTTATTAAATTGAAAAGAAAACACCACCAACTTTGATTTATTACTTGTAAAATAATTTAACAATTATTGCAATTTTCACGTAATATTAACTCTAAAATATAATTATGTTTTTTGTTGATACCCCGACCATTTCAAGTTTTCAACCAACACTCTATTGCTTTTGGCACCAACAACTATTACTTCATTTTCATTTATTTTTCATCCAAATTTATTACGTACAACATATTAACGTACAACACTTTATAGCACTATTGCCGTCCACAAGCACTTAAAATTGATGTGTTTTAAATGTTTGATTAATATTTCGACACGACATTATTGGTGACCTAGTGTATATGACTATTACTTATTCAAAAGTATTTCAACGTGTATTTAATAGTATTAAATTTTAGAAAATGAGTTTGCAATAAATGAATATAGTCATATAATGTTATCATTTCACAGTTATGTAGTGTGTTACGCAAAATGTGTAATGTGATTACTGGATTTTTTATGGGTTTTAATAAGTTTTGATTTTTAATTAGTTAAAATCTAACAAATAACCGTATCTTTAAACTTTTATAGTACTAAGGGTGTTTGGGAAAGCTTATTAAGAGAGCTTATTAGCTTAATAAGCCTAAAAAAGCCCTAAATTTTGAGCTTATTAAGCTAATAAGCTAATAAACTCCCTTAATAAGCTTTCCCAAACATGCCCTTAGTGTAATGGTCGTTTTTTTGAAGAATACGAAACCAAATCAAGGAGATTTATTGGTCCAGGTTTACTCGAACAACTTGCTGGAAACGATCCTAATCCTTATGGCACACCCACCCGTTTTCCACCTGAGATTAATAAACCCAAGTCATTTGATGAATTAACTACTTTATGATGTAAACACTTTGAAACTGATTTGATACTCACATACGTAAGCTTGGTAAAAAAACAAGATTTGAATTTTTTGTAGAACATACCAATTATAGGTGAAGAAAAAGGAAAGGCACCTTCAACGCCGTGTAGACAACCGGTGAAGAAGAACAATCGTTGTGTCTCGAAGTAGCCGGAGGTCACGTGCGTCGGTGTTCATCGGGCAGATTGAAGAATAGCGGCTTCTGGTAAGTTCTAGGGTTTACAACATGTGTCAAGTACGAATAATCGGGACACAATGTGCAGCGGTCCATATTTTGAGTAATCAATTTTGCTATATGACCAGTTAATAATTAGTCCACACACGTTTAAATTGGGCCAGGACCGGTTATAGCACGATGTATACAATACAAGAAATTTGTCAATGGTGGAACGGTTACCCAATGTATAATTGTATATTTATGGGGACTGATAAGCATGGGTTTGGGTCAAATTATTGATGAATTGGGACATTAAGTATGTAGATTGTAGAAATCAAAACAAGATAGAAGAAATATTTGGTGGAATATTGACATCAGATTCCATTGAAATAACTCAAATAGAATACACAGTTTTAATAACCAAATTCCACACTTCTAAACTAATTGTTACTCCTATATTTATATAAGCAACAAACTGATAATGCAAACAGATTCTAACTACTAGTATCCCACGTTGTTTACAAAACCTCCACATCCCATATTACTCGGTCAATTACTTTACCATATTAGCCTACTTATTCAACTTTCGATTAAATGACAAATATACCCTTTGAAAATTATCGGATTACTCCAACATAGATATCTATCCCAGTTATTAATTCTTAATAAATTTGGCCAGATTTTTAAGAGGTGAGATTGAAAAAGTTTCGTTAATTTTTCTTATAAATTAAACCAGAAAAATCATGATTTAGATATGATTTTATTAGATTCCTGCATTCGCTTAAATTAAATCCTTAATGTACTAGCCTTAAAAAACCAGTTTATGATAAGAAGACCTAATATGCTTTTGAATAATTGATTTAAATAACCATGATTAAATCACGGGTATTTAATGGTAAAATTATGCACAATTAAAATCAAGGGTAGTTAATGCAAATGCAAATATATAGTGAATTATTATGACCCATTAGGAAAATATGCACAGGTCATGTTACCAAAATGCATTTTAATGCATACAACCTCCTAAATAACTTTCTTAGAGTAAATTGTTATTGTTAAAGTTTGTTTTTGTAGTGCATTGAAAATGGTACAATTGAGTCTTCCTAAAATTCAGGAGTTGGTTACAAATGGATATACAATTAATTTATGCATGTCTTATGACAGAAGGGCTGTTATTATTAAAACTTTAATTGATATCTGTCTTTTAAGAAACAAAAGAGATGGACATTGTTACCAGTAACGGTTGACTGGTTTGACTTGCAACTTAAAATTATTTTGAATTTAGTCAAACTGGCCACTCTGGTCAAATGTGACAATCAGGTCAAGTCTGTTCAGTATTGTCAATATGGTTAAACAGGTCAAATAAGGGTCAAATGGTTTGGTGGGTTTCACTTGCAAAAGTAGTTAAGTTTCATGTATTAAGTCAAATTTCCAATCTGGGTCAAACGGCATTTACTTAAATCGATTCGGAATTCGACCAGATTTTTAAAGGTAGTACGAACAGTGACTGTTTTCTTTTTGTATCTGATTTTCGATTTTTAAAGACTAATAAAATACATGTAAACTATATATATTCATGTTTTAAGTATTACTCCATCCGTCCCACAAAAAAGTTCTCATTTCATTTAGGCAATAATTAGTAGTGGAGTCTTTGGTATTATTTTTGATTAAAATATAAGGTTATTTGGAGAGAGAAAGTGTTTTTAAAAGATAGTTAGATGGTGGGGTCCATGATAATAATATTATTTTATAGAAATGTGAACTTTTTTGTGGGACAAAATTTAAGATGAAAAAGAGAACTTTTTTTTTGTGGGACGTGGGGAGTATATCATAACTCATAAGGAGTGAATGAATAAGGATAAAAAATTTAAGATTTGTTGAAAAATTTAAGAAAGATGATATACCTAACAAGTTTTCGTTATGGAGGTGAAGATGGTGTTGTTCTCGCTTTCTTGCTCAAGACTATTGTATCTCCTTCTTCTTGACTCATTTATGGACAAATTTAGCTTGAGGAAATAGTGTGAATATGTTAATAATTTAGTGTTGTATAAGAGAAAGTCAAAGGAAAAATAGGTGGGAAAGAGGTTGAACTTATAAATGTCTTGTTTTCCTTGAGAGATTATGAGAACAACTTTGCGAGAAGGATAAGAGTGTTCATAGAAATAACAAGTCTTTCAAGACTTAAAAGGATGGATTTTTAAATATATTTGGATGGTCAATGTCCTTGGTTTGAGAAGAAAAGAAAAAGTAAAAAGGAATTTCTATTTTGGTGATTAACTTGAAAACTGGAAAAGTACTGTTGTGTTATGTGTGTCTTGTGAATCGACAGAAATGAAGGGAAAGAGAGAGTTTGTGAGTGGTGTCTCAAAGGAGTAAGTTGAACATTATGGGGTGATGGTGTAGACTAGATTAATGTTCTCATACACCAAGAAGGTAAAACGTGTGCATATGGTAATGTTGATCGACATCCAAGGAGGAAAAAGAAGAGGTCAAGTTTGACCTTTACATTTGGGAGGGAAATTTTATTTTAATTTAGGTATTGTGCATAAGTGTGTATTTGTATTAACAAACGGTGCATTATTTTAACTTATGTTTTAATCGATAGTTAACGATGGTTAGTTATTAGTTGTAGAATATTAATTTGGATGACTATTTTGCCGTTATAGATATTCACGTTTAAACTATGTATTAAATTATTAGTCTTGTTGCTTTTGATGTAGATTTATTTTATGTTACATCACCAACTCGCTAAACCGTGGATTCTTCCGAAGAATCGCTATGTTTTTATAAAACATATCAACATGCATAATGTGTGCATATATAAATGTCTATGACCAACACATGATAAGGACTTTTGCTACACTTAACATAATAACATATTAATTCATAGATAATAACTTGTCTTACAATTCGGTGCTCGGTTACAATCGAGGGTCGGGTAACCGGTCCATTTTCGAGGGTTGTCACACTCATGCTTGAAGCAATCGAGGAGGCGATTGAAGATGAGTGGCTTAACTTGAATCATGAGGCTCCTTGATTATATCACTTGCAATGGTGGGTTCGAGGAGGGTATTCCAACAGGTGATGAAGGCATGAAGCAACTGACTCAATTGGGCGGCGTAACCTACAATACGCAAAGGCCTAAATGGTATTCAATTACATTTTGCATAATTTCAGTTTTGAAAAGGCTGAAAGGGTCACAAAGGCTCATTGTGTTCAGGTGGGCCGAACCTGAATTATGTTTAGGATAAAAAAAATTGTGTTTTGGTTAGATTATGCAGTCGTAGGCCAGCGCAGTTGGGTTGTGCGGTAGCATTTGATCTGCACGTGGCGGGTTCGAATTTTGGGTGGTTCAACTCTTTTTAGTAAAAGTTGAAAATTTAAAAAATGGAAAGAATTTGGCTGAATTTTCAGATGTTATTCATGGAACGATCCTAAATGCATTATAAGTATCAGAAATGTGTGGAAAACTTTATCAAAAAGTATTAATTCCATCTTTATTACTGATTTTGACGTGAGGAGGTATAATGACCATTTAATGTGCATTATTGGGTACGCATGGCAATATTGTCGCTCTCCACCTCAAACGTGTTCTCATCACGTCCTCCAAGGCATTCGGTCACCCCATTGACAGCTGTCACCCAATTGACAGCTGGAAGTCCCTAAATTCCAAAAGAGAAGGGTATGGTCATCGCTACGAAGGGCTGGTCCTTGGAATGGGCGATCAGGGCAGTCGCTCAGGATCCACAAAATTTTGGAGCTCATTTTCAAAAGATTAGCTCATGTATATTTGTATAATACTACTTAAATTAATGTAATCTTAATAAAAAATTGGAAAAAAAATATTAAAATGCCCAAAATATAAACCCGGACACATAAATTTGTGTTCAAGTTGACACTTAATTTTTTTTTTTTTTGGGGCCTATTTTTAAAATTATGCACAGGCCCCACTTAGTGATTGGACCGGCCCTGTTGCTACATGTTTTTGGTCGGGATTTGTTATGTTTTTAGTTCAAAGAGAAAAAGACTGATATGACAACGGTTAGTTTAATCACCACTATGGTTAGTCTAATGTAACTTTAATTTATGATGTTATCAACTGTGATGAAATTACAGGGTTTACATGCGTTTTCGATGGTGTGGAACTGTGGATTGTGGACATGTGGTCAGATACGGTGAACAAAGTTGATGGCGGTTGACGCTTGACGCGTGATTGATCGGAGTTTGTTTCTAGGCAATCAACGCCTTTCCATTTGCAAACGGGTTGATTCGTAGTCGGCCCTTATGTTCACTTATCAAAATGTCATTCGGTATTTTGAGAGAAAACGAGAGAGAAATGTGTTGCTTATATTGCATTATCAGAATGTCGTCGTTTTTTGTTGATAGCAAAAGTGTATCACGATATATATTTTATTGGTAGCATTGTTTTGACAAAGTAATTGTTAACTTATTCTACTCTAAGAAAAGTGGGATGGGAAAGAAAATAGTGTCATATTGCTGGCAGATATGATACTGAATTAAAAAGCTCTGCCTTTTTATGCTATTTTGATAAAAGTGAATGTACGTATTCGAATTCTCATACAAGGTGGTCCTTGCATTATTACAGTATTCACAAAATAATGTGATATATACACTGTAAAAATTATTTCCATCACTACATTATACAAATTTTAAAATCGACTATATAAGTATAAAAAAACATAAATTATGATGTATCAATAAGACTATATAAGTATAAAAAAGGGAATTAATTTCTACACCACATATTTTGAGGTTTGTACCATACTGTACAATTATTTCTGCAGATTGTACAACCACACAAAGCAAGTCTTGTGGTACATGAATTAAAAAGTGTGGTGTAAACATCACCACCTATAAAAAAAACATAAATTATGATGTATCAATAAGTTTCTGCGACTCTCATTCTCTAACAGTGAATTGGGATTTCTTTATGCCGAAACATGAAGATCGTGTTACAAAATTGTGTGAGTGGTGATGTTTGTTTTGAGAAACAAGTTTAAAAGGTTAAGATTGTCAACACGAGTACACGACTAGTTTGTAAGGGGCAATTTATGTAATTTGTTAAAGTATCTATGTATATGTTATTATACTTTTCAAGTAGATCTAAGTTTGTATTTACCAAACACATAGCCAAGTAACATCTAAAACGTTATGATTTCGAATAAAAAAATACATCTCTAGTTTTTCTCTCGTGGGTTAGAGTAGTCAGGTATTACAGTGGGATAAATTGTTTTGAGAGTGGTATCGTGCAAAGTGACGAAATACGAGAAAACATACATTGAAAGTCGATCACACATATTTATTCCTTTTACGTTTCATACATTTGGTTTCATTGCACAAGAGGCGCTGAAGCTCCACAACGCAATCCAATATCTAGAAAGAACTAAAAACTGTGAGTTACAAAGGTCGATATTCCTAACAAGTATGCATAGTAATGTTATTATACTTAGATCCACAAATATTATTTTCAAAATAATTAGTTTTGCAATCCAAAAAAGTTTAGATGCACAACTTATTACTCATTTGTCTTCTCCTCATATTTATTTTAGAATGCGATTATTGTAAAAAATATTATTGTAATCTTACTATCTAATAATAAGTAACTATATCTGTAACCAGTAACATCATTTAAACTATTAACCAATGAAAACTTTTAGTTTTTTCTAATTTAATTATCAATTTTATTTAATAATTTTATCATATGCAAATATAGGCAATTGTTTGAGAAATTTTTTTAAAAATTGATTCCTTATTTACACATACAATTCAATTGACTTACAGCAAAGAGATGCTTTTTTAAAAGCTTTTTACTATTCTAATAAGTCTTTGAAAGACTTTTTGCCATTGGATTAATTAACTTTTTCAAAAGCTTATTCTAATGACTTTTTTTCTACTAAGAGCATCTCCAATGGTAGCTTTTTTAAAAGCTTATTACTATTTGAATAAGTCTTTGGATGACTTTTTACCCATTGGAATGACTAGCTTTTTTAAAAGCTTATTCAAAGACTTTTTTTCTACTAACCTTTTAATGTACTTTCAAAAGTTGTCTTTTTTAGTCCTCTATGTTTAATAGTTTTTCATTTTAAACTTTAGATATATTATACATTAATTCTTTATTATATTTTTATTAGTTAATAAATAAATTATATAATATTTCATGTCAATTATTATAATATTTTTGTATGAGATATTTTAAAAAATATTATATGTAATAAGATGTTATAAAAAGTGTCAAATTATATAAGGGGTATATATATAAAACATTTAAGATAGATAAATGTAAATTAGAAATATTGTTAAAGGAAAAGCTTTTGCAAAGGTTAACCATTGGAGATGTTATTTATGTAGAGGTTTTTGGTTAGTAGATTGTTGATGTGGCAAAACTAATAAGCTATTATAAGGTTAACCATTAGGGATGCTCTAACCTTTTAACTAAGGTTAAATGTTTGTCCCTTTTAGTCCCCAATGTTTAATAACTTTTCATTTTAAACCTTATATATATTATATATAGATTGTTTATTATATTTTTTTTAGTTAATAAATAAATTATATAATATTTAATGTCAATTATTATAATATTTTTGTACGAGACATTTTAAAAAATATTATATTTAGTAAGATGTTAAAAAAGTGTCAAATTATATATAGGGGTATTTATAAAACATTTGAGATAGATAAAGGTATATTAGAAATATTGTAAAAAAAAACTTTTGGAAAGGTTAACCATTGGAGATGTAATTTATGAAAAGCTTTTTGATTAGTGGATTGTTGATGTGACAAAAGTAATAAGCTTTTGCAAGGTTAATCATTTGGGATGCTCTTATAAAACCATAAAAAAAAAAAAAAAATCTATGGAGAGTATGAAGATATGATTTACTTGCTTTATCCATCAATTTAATCTATCGTCATAAAACCTTCATTCTTGAATCATGTCTTCTCTTCAATTTCCAGTAATCCCCATAAATCACTCTTCTAATATCAACAAATCCACCAACCCACAAACCCAATTAATAAAACCTCAACAAAACCAGAAACATCATCAAATTCTTTACAACAATTACTTCAATCACATTTCCTCTGTTTGTAAACAAGGCAAATTGCAAGATGCTGTCAACATTCTTCTCGAATTAGACTCTCAAAGTTTCGAAATTGGACCAGATGTTTATGGTGATTTACTTCAAGGATGTCTTTACGACAGAAATATCTCTTTAGGTAAGCAGATTCACTCACGAATCATAAAAAAAGGTGAATCTTTGGTTAAAAACGAGTACATTGAAACAAAATTGGTTGTTTTTTATTCAAAATGTGATTATTTAGATATTGCTTTAAGTTTATTTAGTAGAGTTACTGCACAAAATGTGTTCTCATGGGCTGCTGTAATTGGAGTTTATTGTAGAATGGGGTTTCTTGAAAAAGCTTTACTTGGTTTTTGTAATATGTTGGAAAATGGATTTAAGGCTGATAATTTTGTAATTCCAAATGTGTTGAAAGCTTGTGGTGGACTTTTGTTGATAGAATTTGGGGAAATGGTTCATGGTTATTTGGTTAAAATGGGGTTTGAAGATTGTGTTTATGTAGCAAGTAGTCTTGTAGATATGTACGGTAAATGTGGTGCTTTAGATGATGCACGAAAGGTGTTCGATGAAATGCCTGAGAGAAATGTAGTCACTTGGAATTCAATGATGGCGAGTTATGCTCAAAATGGGATGTTTGATGATGCAATTCGTGTGTTTTATGATATGAGAAATGAAGGAATTCAACCGACTGTTGTTACGGTTGTTAGTTTCCTCTCAGCTTCAGGTAATCTTTGTGCTATTGAAGAAGGTAAACAAGGTCATTCGATTGCAATTATAAACGGGTTAGATGTAAATAACATAGTGGGTACTTCCTTAATTAATCTATATTCAAAAACCGGTTTAGTCAAAGATGCTGAGAAAGTGTTTAGTAAAATGAAAACGAAGGATCTTGTAACATGGAATTTGATGGTATCTTGTTACATACAGAATAAACAGAATGAAAAAACGATTAATTTATGTCATGAAATGTTATCAGAACGGTTAAAATTTGATTCAGTAACAATGACATTAATTACAACAACTGCACGCGATACCCAGAATTTAAAAATTGGAAAGTCAACACATTGTCAATGCATTCGTAACAACTTTTTATCCGATGTAACTCTTGCAAGTAGCATCATCGATATGTACGCTAAATGCAACAAAATTCACAATGCGAGAAGGGTATTTTCGTCATTGCAGACTAAAGATCTTGTGTTATGGAACACATTACTAGCCACATATGCTGAACTCGGGTCAAGTGGAGAAACCCTAAAATTGTTCTATCAAATGCAATTAGAAGGTGTACCGCCAAATGTCGTTTCTTGGAATTCGGTAATTCTCGCGTATTTGAAAAACGGGCAAGTTAAAGAAGCCATGAGTTCATTTTCAGAAATGGAATCTTTTGGTATTGAACCTAATTTGATCACGCATACTACTTTAATCACGGGTTTTGTTCAAAATGGATTTATTGATGAAGCGATTACAATATTTCAAGAAATGCAAGAAAAAGGGATTAAACCGAATAACGTAAGCATAATCGGCGTACTTTCGGCTTGTAAAAACCGTGCATCTTTACAACTCGGTAAATCCATACATGGATATGTACTAAGGCATGGAATGGTCATAAATATTGTATTAGCAACTTCTTTAGTGGATATGTATGCCAAATGTGGGAATATAAATCAAGCAAAACGGGTATTCGATATGATCTTAATCAAAGAATTACCGTTGTATAACGTTATGATTTCGGGTTATGCATTACACGGTTGTTATTCTGAAGCTATTGCACTTTTTAACGAATTAAATAATGAAAATGTAAATATAAATATAAATCCCGATAGCATAACGTTCACTAGTGTTTTGTCATTATGTCGACATTGTGGATTAATAACCGAAGGTTTGAAGGTTTTTGTTGATATGGTTACAAAATATAATGTGACACCGAGTGTGGAACATTACGGTTGTGTGGTGAGTCTTCTTTCCAAATTTGGAAATTTTGAGGCGTTGCGGTTTGTTAAAAGTATGCCTTTTGAGCCCGATTCGTGTATTCTAACATCTTTACTTGATTCTTGTAAAGAATGTAACGAGATCGATCTTGCAAAGTATTTAACTGAGAATTTGGCGAAAATGGAACCGAGTAATTCGGGAAATTATGTGGCTCTATCAAATACGTATGCAACGAATGAAATGTGGGATGAAGTGTCGGATTTGAGGAGTTTAATGAGAGAAAAGGGGATTAAGAAAAACCCGGGGTGTAGTTGGGTTCAAATTGGGAAAGAAAATCATGTTTTTGTTGCTAATGATCGATCAAAATCACGAAATGACGAGATTTATTCGACGTTAGATTTGTTAAGAACGGAAATGCAAGCAAATACGGATGTTTAATGGGTGATAGTTCATAATTAGACGTGTGTTATGGGCGGATTTAGCATATGAAGAGATTAGAGATATATGTGTTTCGCATACCCTGAAGAGGATTTTGTAGTATTTTGTAATGTAATAAATAAAATTTCTCATTGTATTGCTACCTTGTACAGAATTTGTGAGGGTAAAAATGAAGTAAGATATTATTATGATGTAGTTATACGAAATTTTTAATAGATCAGTGGTACTCATGAAAAAAAAGTTGAAAATTCAGATAGACTTCATATAGCCTGCAAATAAATCTAACGAACACAAGTGGAATCTTGTTAAGGAAAATAAGTGTTTATAAAATGTTCGTAAACACTTATAATGAACGGATTTTTGCGATCTTGTACGTTTATTAAGAAAATTAAGTACTCGTGAATTGTCCGTAAACAATTAGTAAATGTGTAAAACGAATATTCAAGAACATTAATGAATGAGCGAATCTTAACAAATTTTGTCAACAATCCTTTAATATGCTTTTAGTCTCTATTCATTATAAAACTCCAATTAAATGAATATCATAAATATAAAACATGCTTAGCAAACATGAAATTGAGAATATTAAAAGACAAGTTAGTTATAAAAGAAGATGATGGAATTAAATCGCAAATTACAAATTAAATCTTTAAGAGAATCCATTCAGAACCTTAAAATCCTAAATAAGGTCAGAATATGCTCTAAAATAAAACTTCTAACTAGTATGTATGAAAAAACAAAAATATAAACATAGCAAACAATCAATAAGGCGTTATAATATGTAGCAGTGTTACAATAGGTAGATTGGTGTTGTATTTGTCAATGGGTGTTACAATATGTATATTGATGTTACACTTGGTAATGGCGTTACAATAGGCAGATTGACGTTACATTTGCTAATTATGTTACAATAGATATATTTGTGTTACATTTGCCAAGGCGTTACAATAGACATAATGTAAAATGATATAAAAACCTATTGTAACGACACATTAAGTGAGCAGAATAGTGTTACAAAGGCAACCCCACCTAGGCTGTTATCGGCTGTAACGACATATTGTAATGGTATAAAATCTTTTTCAATTTTTATAAAAACAATAGTAAGTCAGTCTCAAAAGCAACCCCACCTAGACTGTTATCGGCGACCAACCAAGTAAGAAATTATTTAATTGGATCAATTAGATAAAACCGGTCTAAAATTGTCAGAATTGGTCAAGTCAGATCTATGGAGATCGAACATAGAACAATAACAATGCTTCACTTCCACGTTTGGTCAAGTCGGATCCATGGAGACCGAGCAAAAGAACACTAGTGCTTCCCTTCCACATAGCGAGAGGGAATATGACGGCTGAAATTGATTCATTTATTCCTTAGCAAATCACAACCTTTAATTATCATATGAGTCGTTTCCAAATTCATATACCATTTTACCAACTTTAAAAATAGAAAATCTTTAAAACTTACTATTTTTATCCTTTTACTATCATTCTTTACTTTCTAAATTTATTGTATTTCATTTTTTGTTGTATACTATCACTCTTTTAATAAAAAGAAAATAATCCATATAAAATTATATTTGACTTACTGAGTGTTTGAACTTTGAAGTATACAATTATATATACTTCGTATTTCTTAATAATTGGTATATCGTACCAAATTTTGGTATATTTTCATGATTTGGCCAAATTGCACATTTGGTACCTGTGTTTCATTAAGTGCAGGCGCCGTACCCATAATATGTATTTTTATGCACTCATGGTCCCTCCGCTTAAGTCCAGTCCGTTAGTTGAGGGTAATTTGGTCATTTTGCACATATGATCCCACCTTTATCTTCTTCTTCCCTATCTTCTTCCCCAAATTTTACCCCCACGGTCCCACCTTAAATTGAAGCTTAGATAAACATGGCCAAATCTAGTTCCGAAAAAACAGATCATAATATTCTGTTTACAGACAAATATAATATTATGGTATTTGATAAAAAGTAAGTAATGACTTTCCTTCATTTACAATACATGAGAGGCTAAAACTGAATCTTGAATATTGTTATCACCAGCAAGATGATCATCACGATTTTCCTTCATTTACAACACATCAAAGCTCAGATCTGGAGTCCACTCTTCTTCTTCTTCTTCTTAAATTCCACTCTTCTTCTTCTTCTTGAAACCCTAATTTCACTCCCGAGAAGAAAAGGATTTCAATTCACGACCAGCTGGTTGCAGGTGGATTCCGTCGAAGAAGAAAGGGATGTGTTGCCGGCGATTTGTTAACTCAAACAAATAACACAATATAGAGATTTGTTATCGGCGATTTGTTGCAACGATTTCTTCAACAAATCGTAAGCTTCGAATCTGATTTCTGAAGGTGGTTCAGAGGTTCTTCGTCTTACACGTAGCCGGAATCGCGACTTTTTTACACGTCGCCGGAATCGTGTCCTAGCCGGAATCGATGAACGCGACTGATTCCTTTAGGATGAAGTCGATGAAGTCGCCGGAAGGATACCCCGGTTACTGATTTGCTAACGATTTCACAATTAGATGTTGACGATTTGTTTCTGATTCACAATTAGATGTCTGATTTTGATTTAGGTTTGATGGGGAAGAAGATGGGGAAGAACTCAAAGAAGAAGACAAAGGTTGTGAGTAAATACCGGTGGCGCCTAAAATTTGGGGAAGAAGATTGGGAAGAAGACAAAGGTGGGACCATATGTGCAAAATGACCAAACTACCCTTAACTAACGAACTTGATTTAACAGCGTTAGGGTGGAGGGATTAGGAGTGCATAAAAATGCATATCATGGGTACCACGCCTGCACTTAATGAAACATAGGGACTAAACGTACAATTTGGCCAAACTACATAGACCATTGATGCAATTAATTCTAAGAGAAATTTGTACATTTGTTTTACTGTAAGCATGAGAAAGTAAGTAATCTTAAGAGATAAATATAAAGAATGCTTACCAAACTTAAAATTGACATAATTTCCAATAAGAGAAATTTGTACATTTGTATTACTTTACGCATAATTTCATTAAACTGTGTTCTTTTAAAGGAACAAATTTGTATAGAACAATACATAATAATTTTATTTCAAACGATAATTATATCCTTAGTGGTAAAAATGAAATGCAAAGTGTGCTAAAAAGGAATTTTTTTGCATTGATAGAAATTACTTTGTATAATATCCAACTTTTAATCTTGTACCTTTCAAACAAACATCATTTTTAAATTTCATTCCCAAAATCCAAATCCAAACTCACAAACCAAACAGGGCCGTTCATGGGCATGGGCGACAAGGGTGGCCGCCTAGGGCCGACAAAATATAGGGACCCACTTTCCAAAAAATCAGCTCATGTATACATGCATAAACTCATTTGAATCAAGGTAAACTCATAGGCGGACTACAGGGCCCAATCCGGACATTTAACTTGGGGATTGGGGCAACACTTTTAATTTGGCGGAAATTTTTTAGTTATTTGAGAAAAAAAATAACTTCAAGTGGCCCATTTTTAAGATTTTACCCAGGGTCCAAAACTTGATTAGACCAATCCTGAAACCAAATACACCTCAAACAAAATAACAAAATACCATGCTCCGAGTAAGTACTTAACAGGTATTGTATGTAGGCTTTAATACCCGCCGTAACGCGCTGGTCAAATACTACTAGTTATCAACAATTGCTAGTTTCCAACTAAATTTGGATGTCTTTCTCAAGAATGGATTTCTTTGATATTACCTGAAATCCTAAACTTTATTATTTTCAGTGGAACTTATATTATGTTCAAACTAATTGTATTGTTACTTTTAAACGTTAAATGGTATCGAACGTATTTTGATTCCACTATGATCATAAGCTTGTGTTAAACTGTGACGTCCACACCCGTTCTTCTGCAAACCGTTTTGGCGGAGTGTGACAGATTGGTATCAGAGACATTGGGTCAAAACATTTTTTTTAGTACATACAGAGTCTCATTTCATACATAGTTGCATTGCATTATATTTCATTCACCCGACCTAATACTTAGAGTATCAATTGCCATACACTTTTCTTACACTTGATGTACACTTACATTAGACATCTGTTATGTAGTGACAATGATGAAGTAAATTGTATCATGATATTATAAAAACGTCTGATCAACGTGTTTATAATTACATAATACAATGTAGAATTATCAAAGTTATGAATTATTAAAAGGAACTGATGAATAAAACAGTAGAATATAACCAACCTCATTAGTATTAAAATAAGAGAAAAAAATAGAAATGAGTCAACTTTTGGAATGAAGGAAATATAAAATAACAAACAAAAAAATATATTAAGTCAAATACCTTTCTTTCAAAGTCCATCGGCTGGAATGTACCCACTATAAAGGGGTCATCGTATGGTGTCATTTCAACCAACTTCACTCCAAACTATAAATAATTATGTCAAAACTCAATTATTTATTTTAAGAAAAAAAAAAAAGATAACACTACCGCATCCACAATGGCTTGGGTAACCACTAGTGAAACCGCTTCCTCGTCTCTGCAAATTATTTTTGGTAACAAAACTCAATTTACAAAATTCGATACCCAATACCCCAAAACTGAAGTACGTAAGATATTTTAGAAAATCTAAACTTACAGTGCAACTCTTAAAACAAAGGTACGGTATCCTTCCACAGACCTACGATCCCCCTTGTAATTACGATAGCGATCGACGTGGGAAATCAACTGCACAACTGCAATTGTACGAACAATTGGGGGCATCTCTCAAAATCCATATAATGATGGAAATTGTTTGCTACTCACTTTCGCTCACCATTTATATGGCTTTTTAGATATGCACCCAAACGATCGTGCAATTGCGGTTGTGCAGTTGATTTCCCACACCGATCGCTATCGTAACTACAAGGGGGACCGCAGGTCTGTGTAAGGATAACGTACCTTTGTTTTAAGAGTTGCACTGTAAGTTTAGATTTTCTAAAATATCTTACCTACTTCAGTTTTGGGGTACTAGATATTGGGTATCGAATTTTGTAAATTGAGTTTTGTTACAAAAAATAGTTTGCAGAGACGACGTAGCGGTTTCACTAGTGGTTACCCAGGCAATTGTGGGTGCGGTAGTGTTATCTTTTTTACTTTTTTTGTTAAAATAAATAATTGAGTTTTGACATAATTTTTTTATAGTTTAGAGTGAAGTTGGTTGAAATGACACCATACGATGACCCATATACAGTGGAGTACATTCCAGCCGATGAACTTTCTACAAGAAAGGTATTTGGTATAATATATTTTTTTGTTTGTTATTTTATTTTTCCTTCATTCCCAAAGTTGACTCGTTTCCATCCCCCCCCCCCCCTCTTCTACAGTTTTATTTATCAGTTCCTTTTAATAATTTATGACTCTGATAATTCTACATTGTACTATGTAATTATAAATACGTTGATCAGACGTTTTTATAATATCATCATACAATTTTATTCATCATTGTCATTTCATAATTTCATTCACGAATACTAGTGTTTCGTGTGTAGTTTTATTGTACGCAAAATTCAGGGTTGTATAATAGATTCTACGGAAATTTGAAGTCTTTTCCACATGTTGGATTATATGAATTTAAAAGTTGTGCTTAGAGTTCATTTTGAAGAGATCCTAGAACTGATGTGTGGCGCCTTTCGAATTTTAATTTCGTTGCGTTGGAGGATATCAGATAGATGTTCAATGATTGATCACGCAAAGTATCTTTCGAATTTCATGGTCAGCGAAAAGGGAAATTAGGGTTAGAGTGGTGATACTCGGGTGAGGTACAATGTGTGAGAGGGATGTCTAGTGGGTGATTAAGGCACGTGGTACACGTGTGGTGGTGTTTCTGGTTTACTATTAACTGATGACGTGTCATAAGTAATGCTCGTTGACTGGTATAGTAGTGTAGTCCAAAAATAATTGTTGCTTGTAAAAGTTCTGTAATAAATCCTGAATATGTGTTTATGTGTAAGTGATTTGTCATTTGTGGAGGGTAGAGAATATATCCAACTTATGTCTAGGATATGTTGTGTAAGTGTAGAGTGAGTAGTGAAATGTAAGAAACTTATCTAATGTAAGTGTACGTCAAGACTCAAGTGTAAGAAAAGTGTATATCAATTGATACTCGAAGTATTAGGTTGGGTGAATGAAATATAATCCAATTATATATGCAATGCAACTATATTTGAAATGAGACTCTGTATGTACTAAAAAACGTTTTGACTCAAAATCTTTTGAGTTATAGACTTGACTCATTAGTTCGCTATAACCAATGTCTCTGATACCAGTTTGTCACACCTCGTCAAAACAGTTTAGTCACGGTTAAACACACGCATATGATCATAGTGGAACCAAAATACGTTCAATGTCATTTAACGTTTAAAAGTAACAATACAGTTAGTTTGAACATAATATAAGTTCCACTGAAAATAATGAAGTTCAGGATTTCAAAAATATAACTCAAAACACGTTCAAGTAATATCAAAGAAATCTATTCTTGAGAAAGACATCCAAATTTAGTTGGAAACTAGCAATTGTTGATAACTAGTAGTATTTGACCCTAAGTCCATAACCAAAACATAACCAAATTTAGTTGGAAACTAGCAATTACCAACCCTAAGTTCATAACCAAAATTATAACTTTCATAACGTATTTCACTTTCTGGATATACACTCCACTGGTTCGATAAATATCGATAGTTAGCGCGACCAACCAAATACAAGGGAGGGTAAGTCTCAGCCAATAGTATTTTTTGCATATACATGGTCTAGTCGCAACTAGCTAATGATTATGGTATGTAAGCATATACGTACTTCCATGCACTACATCTAAACTTAGTCTGAACATACAAATTCATTTTCATGTTTCCAAAATAAGAGTCATCGCAAATAAAACCATAAGTAGTAAATTGTTTCGTATGTTTTTCTCCCCAAATAGTAAAACAGCGTAAACATGGTAAAGTGTGAGGTTGTGAACTCAACCGAGTCCAAAAGCTAGAAATATGTAACACGATAAAATATGCAATCCAACGAATGATTTCCTTGCGCCCTAAACGCATAAGGATGAATAATGAGAGACGACTCCATCGGCACGTCTATGCTAGGTGTTTCACTCAAATGATTGGTATTTAATATACCTTTAAGTTTGTGCGACACGTTGGTGACTTTATAAATATATAGATGTCTATTCACTAAATACCTCGTAATTTTGATCCGGTTACTTATACCTTTATAAGTACCGGTAAAAGTTTATAGACTTATTTATCGTTCAATTATGTATGTATTATAGTGTTGGTATATTACGCGCTCGATAAGTAGATAAATAATAAATACATAAGTATTTAAATAATTAATTAATTATAATGAATAAATAATAATTAAATAAATATTAACTAACTAAATAAATAATTAATTATTTAATAAGTAAATCAATTAATAAATATTAATTAAATATAATAAAGTAATTATTAAATAGTTAAGTAAATAAATAAATAATTTTTAAATGAAATAATAATAATAATTAAAAAATTCAGTAATTATTAAAAGTTAATTATATAAATCTGAATTAAATTAAATTAATTAGGAAGGAGTTGGGTTGGGCCACAATTACAAAGGAGATGGTGTTGTGTTAAATCCAAAGTGCGCTTGTCTGGTGAATGGGCCTCCATGCTACTGGACCGAAAATTTCGTTGGGCCAAGGCTGCTTCAGCTGGCCTGGTACACTTGTTGGGCTGAGGGTTTGTTGTATTAATTTGCATTTAATATACTTATTTTAACGTGTTAGTCGTCTGGGTTAAAAGAAGCAACACAGTTTTAACGCAGATCCGAAAAGGCCTCTGTTTTTTTGGTTTCGATAGATACAAGGTTTATAAAAAAAGGTATATTTTTAAGTAGTAAATATCCAAAACTAGCATAAAACATAAGATTTGATGTAGAAATCAAAGAAAAAGAGTATACCTAAAATGATTTTCGGTTTGGGTTTTCTTGAAAATAGTTGTTGTTCTTGCTACTTGCTTCATTTCTGGACAGATCTAGGCTTGAAAAAGAGTGTTACAATATTAAGATTTGAATGTTATACATGAAAGAACCAAGGAAAAATGAATGGAGAACTCTTACCACTTGGATTTTCAACTATTGTATGTTTTAGTGTGTGTGTTCTTTAGGAGAGATAGAGAGGATTTCTGATGTTAAATGCTCGAAAATGAAGTGAAATGAGTACAAAGATGGTTAAAATCAGATTTTCAAACAATTTGGGTAAGTTTGACTGAATTCTTGCATATGGAAATAAGTTTTTACATGGAAAAGGTATGGAGTGGGTGTAGGTGTGCAGAAAAAAGGCATGGAGTGGGTGTCGCATTTTTCAAATGTGAGGGAGAGAACCAGTGTTTAAAACTCGAGATGAGCTGGCCGGTTCAACCAGTTAAATCGTGACCCGGTGTAAAAGGCGGTTCAATCATGATAGGGTTTTTGCTTCGAAACGACCCACTTTGACCCGCCTGGGTATTGTGAAACTGGCGACCCAGGTTGACCCTGTTTTTAGCTTTTTACTTCAAATGTACAAAGTAAACTGTATGATATACACATCTTTTATACAATATTTTTTTGTATGTTGTTAGTTGACCCGATTTTTAACCTTATTACTTCAAATGTATGAATATACAAACTTCACTGCATAATGTACACATCTTTTATGTATAATATTTTTTTATTTGTTGTTAGTTGACCCGGGTTGACCCGCTGGTTGAACCGGTTGACCCGTGACCCGGTCATCTTATGGGGGCCGAGTAATAACCCGGGTTTTATAACATTAGAGAGAACCATAATTAATTTATGATTATTCCGTATAAGTGGGAAAATAAGATATTATTTTAAATTAGGTTTTATTCTAGTTGAGGAATGTTATTTTGGATAATTATTCTGAAACTTTAAATACTTCTTCCGATTCAAAATAAGTGATACACTTTGGGTTTCACTGATTTTGAGGCAAAAAATTATAATGATAATTAAATTAGATTAATTTGATAGTTAGTGGAGAATGAGTCCAACACTTTTTGAATAAAGTGATGTTAATGATGTTTAAAAATAAAAAGTAAGGGTAAAAGGATTATTTTACTTTGTTAAAGTAGATAGTTAGTGGGTGAGGATCCTACTTTTTTTTATCAAATAAGGTAATTTTTCAAAGTGTATCACTTATTTTGAATCACCTTAAAAAAGAAAGTGTATTACTTTTGAATCAGAGGAAGTATTAGCTATTTATACAATGTATCAAATTTACTAAATCTCGAGTCGACCCGGATACTTTGGGTTGCGGTTATGGCCCTACATGCGTAAATGTGGTTGCATATACTTCTCATTTTGAGTGTTAAAAAAAACTAATTTAGTTCATCAAATAATAATTAATGTTAAAGCTTAAATGCTAAATATGAAAGAAATGATTTAAATGATTGTTACAAATGCTAACTATTAAACAAGAACTCACCTTTGGCCTTGAGAGGAACCGAGGAAGCTGTATTTTCAAACATGGGCTACATCTCGACATGTTTTCAAACACGGTAATTTAATATAATACTTGTTTTTTTTTAACGGCAACAAGAACTTGAGATAAGACGAGTTTCAGCATTGCCAACACTCACCTCACATCAAGCATAAACTATTATCATATAACAGGTATAACAAGTATTATATTATAATATAATACTTCTTATATGATAATAGATAAACGTTCAAGGTAGTCCATCTTTTTGTGAAGTTTTGAGGGACAAATTTCAGCATTTGTATTAATCAACCTCCAAATCATCAACACCACCATCACCATCACATGTGATTCAATACATCAACACCACCACCACCCCATGTGTATTAAATCACATGTGATTGCACACCGCCGACCACCACAACCCCATGTGTATTAAATCACATATGATTGCACACCGCCGACCACCACAACCCCATGTGTATTAAATCCAAACTAAGTAAACAAACAATCAAGCATATAAACATTTAAAATAATTTATTTCCATAAATGGAAAGTCATAAAACATTTCCAAAAATAGAAAGTAATAAATTTGTTTATTGTTTGTAAACTTAAAAGCGATTTTCGTGGCATCTCAACATAACACTGCTCATATCCCGACTAAGACTCGTTGCTTCTCTAAATCACCTGAAAAACATAAGTAAAAGAGTCAACAACAAGGTTGAGTGAATCCACAGGGTTTGAGTGTTTTGTTTTGGAAAATAGTTGTGTTGCTACCAAATGTTTGTTGAGAAAATGATTTTATGACTGATTTGAGAAAGATTCAACAATGTTGTGTTTGATAAAATAAGTATGAAAATGTAATGTAATTGTAGAAAGATCTAGAATTAATACTTTTAAAGGTATAAAAATATGTTGAATATGTTTGTTGTATTTTGAAATCGCATGACTGTTATCCCCAACCAGATAACTAGTCTATTGAGTTAATATACCAACTCGTAAGCCCACAATTAACACTTCAACTCCTAATGTTATCGTTCTTTTCTAGATATGCACTCCTGAATGTGTTGGATAACCAAGTAATGATCAAACTGTTGGGAGGATGAGTGTCAGCCAATAGTACTATTAGCATATCAAGATTCTAGATACACTAGTTAATGATTGATAGTCCATAGTATAAACTACTTACTTAGTCTGCCATAATGTAAACACTAGCATATTTCGTAACAACTTTCTGTCTAATGTAACTCTTGGAAGTAGCATCATATATATGTACGCTAAATGTAACAAAACGAGGGTTGTGGGCCCCGCACGTTGTTGCGGGTTTTAAAACCGAGATTTTTTTTTTCAAAGACCTTATGTTCGAAGCCAAGGATGAATTCATTAATAATGGGCCAAAACTTTAGTTGTACATATACCCATCAATTCATTGTAATCGATTAGAGAAATTGTTTATGTAAAATATGAATTCGTAATCTTTAATGTGTTATTTAACTATAATATGAAGTGAATATAGTCATAATTAGTAATATCAAACTTAATTTGATAGTTTTGTTTTCTAATGGAGAAACAATAAAAGTTTGGTATTTATAATTATAAATTATACTACTTTAGGGTACAAGTTTCGTACCAAAAGAAAGAAATAAAAAACATGGCACATGTGGGATTTGAAGTTGGGGTCTAACCTGCAATAGGACGTTATGTCAAGATTTGAACTCTAGAACTTTCGCACACATATTAACTCTTACCATTAGAAATTTAGAATATTGAAACTTTTGTGTTCTGCGCGCTCACTCATCATCACACATGCCATCCAAAATATTAAGTTAATATAGTTTGGATTCAAAAATTAAAATACTAAGCTAGATATTATTTAGTTATTTTTTTTATTTATATACCAAATGGTATTTGACTTAAATATATGTTATTCACTTATTTGTCTCTCATCCTTGTGGTCAAGGTTCAACTCTTGTAAATACATGTGTTATTTAAAAGTAAATTACGATTGTTTGTTAAAAATATATTTTAGCTTTGAATCCAAACTATTAACTTAATATTTTGGATCTTACAATAATTAATTTTAGATAAATTCTTTTAATAAAATTATCTAATATCTATTAGTAAAGTAAACTAATAGATTAATATTTAAAGTAATGGGAAAAGATAAAATGAATAAGGCTTTAGAGGATCCAACAGAGGATGTCCGCATAAAAGCTCATATGACTTACCATCTTCATGAAACCCAATATATCTTAGTTTCCAGACAAATATTATACTACTATTATTTAAATGTAGTGCTCATGTCATTTCCAGACATTTATTATACTACGTATTATTTAAATGTAGTGCTCATGTCAGCAACACAATTACGCCGTTTCTTTTCAAAACCCCGTTTAATCAAATGTAATGAACAATAAATATTAATGATAATTGTATATAAGAAGAATTCACAATGCAATAAGGGTATTTTCGTCATTGCAGACTAAAGATCTTATGTTATGGAATTCATTATTACTAATAAACAGAACGAAAAAACGATTAATTTATGTCATGAAATGTTATCAGAACGGTTAAAATTTAATTCAGTAACAATGATATTAATAACAACTACTGCACGCGATACCCAGAATTTAAAACTTGAAAACTCAACACATTGTCAATGCATTCGTAACAACTTTTTATCCGATGTAACTCTTGCAAGTAGCATCATCAGTATGTACGCTAAATGCAACAAAATTCAGAATGCGAGAAGGGTATTTTCGTCATTGCAGACTAAAGATCTTGTGTTATGGAACACATTACTAGCCACATATGCTGAACTCGGGTCAAGTGGCGAAACCCTAAAATTGTTCTATCAAATGCAATTAGAAGGTGTACCACCAAATGTCGTTTCTTGGAATTCAGTTATTCTCGCGTATTTGAAAAACGGACAAGTTAAAGAAGCCGTGTGTTCATTTTCAGAAATGGAATATTTTGGTATTTAACCTAATTTGATTACACATACTACTTTAATCACGGGTTTTGTTCAAAACGGATATATTGATGAAGCGATTACAATATTTCAAGAAATGCAAGAAAAAGGGATTAAACCGAATAACGTAAGCATAATCGGCGTCCTTTCAGCTTGTAAAAACCGTGCATCTTTACAACTCGGTAAATCCATACATGGATATGTGCTAAGGCATGAAATGGTCATAATGTTGTATGGGTTTTTCTAACATGTGCCCCCTAGGCACATGTTTAGAGTCATTAATTACTATTAACTTACCATTATAATTACAAAAAACATTTAATCATCTCTTTGAAAATGTAAAATTCACACTTCATTAATGTATAATATGATTTTATTAGGAATGTTAATGGTAATTAATGACTCTAAACATGTGCCTAGGGGGCACATGTTAGAAAAACCCATGTTGTATTAGCAACTTCTTTAGTGGATATGTATGCAAAATGTGGGAATATAAATCAAGCAAAACGGGTATTCGATATGATCTTAATCAAAGAATTACCGTTGTATAACGTTATGATTTCGGGTTATGCATTACACGGTTGTTATTCAGAAGCTATTGCACTTTTTAACGAATTAAATAATGAAAATGTAAATATAAATCCCGATAGCATAACGTTCACTAGTGTTTTATCATTATGTCGACGTTGTGGATTAATAACCGAAGGTTTGGAGGTTTTTGTTGATATGGTTACAAAATATAATGTGACACCGAGTGTGGAACATTATGGTTGTGTGGTGAGTCTTCTTTCCAAATTTGGAAATTTTGAAGCGTTGCGGTTTGTTAAAAGTATGCCTTTTGAGCCCGATTCGTGTATTCTAACATCTTTACTTGATTCTTGTAAAGAATGTAACGAGATCGATCTTGCAAAGTATTTAACTGATTATTTGGCGAGAATGGAACCGAGTAATTCGGGAAATTATGTGGCTCTCTCGAACACGTATGCAACGAATGGAATGTGGGATGAAGTGTCGGATTTGAGGAGTTTAATGAGAGAAAAGGGGATTAAGAAAAACCCGGGGTGTAGTTGGGTTCAAATTGGGAAAGAAAATCATGTTTTTGTTGCTAATCATCGATCAAAATCACGAAATGACGAGATTTATTCGACGTTAGATTTGTTAAGAACGGAAATGCAAGCAAATACGGATGTTTAATGGGTGATAGTCCATAATTAGACGTGTGTTATGGGCGGATTTAGCATATGAAGAGATTAGAGATATTTGTGTTTGCACTTTGCATACCATCAAGAGGATTTTGTAGTATTTTGTAATGTAAAAGGTAAAAAATAAATAAAATTTCTCATTGAATTGCTACCCTGTACAGAATTTGTGAGGGTAAAAATGACGTAAGATATTATTATGATGTAGTTATACGAAATTTTTAATAGATCAGTGGTACTCATGAAAAAAAGTTGAAAATTCAGATAGACTTCATATAGCCTGCAAATAAATATGAATAAATCTCAATTAAGATTTAGTTTTCTCTCCAAAAAAATCGGGCGATCCTAGGGTTTTGGACGGCGCTTGCTCGTCCGGTTGGATTTCTTGGTAGGTTTCTCTCCGATCGTTGGTTTCTTCCGACGGTGGGGAGAGGGGGGGGGGGTAGGGTTTTCTCTATTCAATGGTGTCGAGCAGTATGAACAGGAGACAGAACGGAAACAGCATGCAACAATCGTTTTCGTTGCGCAAAGAAGGTTTTGATTTAAAAAAGATAGCGAAGACGTTTTATGTAACAAATCTGCCAAAACAGTGGGAGGAGGCAGATTTTTGGAAGGCTATGCAAGTTTTTGGAATGGTGGTGGACGCGTTTATCCCGAGAAAACTGTCGAAAATCGGAAGGCGATTCGGATTCGTGAGGTTTATAAGGGTGGATAATATCGAGTCACTTCTGGCTAGGTTAAACGCAGCCTGGTATGGATCTTATCACCTTTTCGCATCGCAGGCTAGGTTCGATCGTAAAGTGCCTCAGGAGGTTGAGTCTAGACCCATTGCTCGTGGTCCGAAGCAAGCAGATAGTCAGGCTCCGATCACTAGAAAGTTCTCGGACCTATTCCGGAATGAACCGCAGAAGGGGCGTCCTATGGAGAACACGAACAGTGCATTCACCGGAAAAAAGGAAGAGTTAATTAAAAAGAAGGTGATCATGCTTGATAAGAAAGATACAATGCCGATGAAGAATGCAGACTCAATTCTAATAGGTAAGGTGCGAGAACTATCCTTGATCGAAAATATTAAGGTCGTATGTGTTAAAGAAGGTTTTTGTGAGGTAGATTTTCAATACTTAGGTGGATCATGGATTTGGCTTGAATTCGATAACAAAGCTGCGTGTGACAAGTTCAAAAACCATGCAGATATGGCGTATTATTTCACGCAACTTCGTAACCTTGATGATAAATTTGTGGTAGACGACAAGGTGGTGTGGGTGCGGGTAGATGGATTACCGTTAGTGGCGGGAACTTTTAATGTGATTAAAAAGATAATAGAAGATTGGGGCGAAGTAATGTTCGTCGACGGGGAGGAGGAGGAAGGTAGTACAGGCAAGGTGTGCATTAAAACTAAAATCGGGCCGAGGATTGACAAAGAGGTGGAGGTATCGCTAGATAACATAAATTACACGGTTTGGGTGTATGAAATAGCCTTGTGGCAACCAAATATGAAGAGTGGCGATTTAGAAAGCAAAGAAGATGAAGATAACAGTTCTCAAGACGGGTTGTCAAGCACAAACGATGAAGAAGAAGAATGTGATGGCGGTTCAGAAAATTCTGATAATGCCGTAACACATGTTGATACGAGTGAAAAGAATGTTAGTTTTAATGGGGTGAAGGATAGGGGTGAAGGGGCGGAAACTTTGAATCGGGGTAAGGGATATGAGAAGGCAGCCTCTAAAGGGGATAATCACGAAAAGGGTAACAAAGAAAGCACAATGAACGGCCCGGATTTGACTAAGAATGCCGAGGTGGTGGGGACAAATGAGAATTCTCAAGGTAATGAATCCATTTCTCCCCCTCCAGGTTTTGAAAAGCGTAAAACTATTAATACAGTGGGTAAAAAGGGAACAAATTCGAAAGGTAATGATTCGGTTCAGTCATGTGCTTCAACAGGGTATCAAAAGGCAAACAACAAAACGGGATCTCTGATTAGTGATTTGTCTCGTTTCATTGACATAGGGTTAGCCTTGGGACATGATGTGCAGGGGTGTCATAAATCTCTAGAAAGCATGATTAGTAGTATGGGAGATGGAAAGGGTTGTCAATGAATTTTATGTCTATAAATGCGTGTGGGATAGGAGATGGAGTAAAACGTAAGAGAATTGGTGTTATTTCAAACAAGTATAAAATTTCTTTTTTAGGGATTCAAGAAACTAGAATTTCGAAGGTGGATATTTTTAAGATTAAACAGTTATGGGGGAATATGTCTTTTGATTTTGCTTTATGTACCGCAGTTGGTACGTCAGGTGGTATAGTGTCGATTTGGGACCCGTCGTTGTTCGTTAGCTCTCGTATCACATGCTTACAAAACGTTCTGTTTGTGCATGGGAAATGGAAGTATAATGATATGCAGTGTGTTATAGGAAATGTGTATGCGCCCCAAAGTGTAGTTGATAAGAGAAGATTGTGGGAGACGATTGTTAATTACATGCAAACAAATGAAGGGAATTATTTTATTTTTGGCGATTTTAACGCGGTTCGGGAGGAAGGCGAGAGATGGGGTTGTGAGATAAATGACAGAGAGATTGTGGATTTTAATGGGTTTGTGGAGGCTGCCAGTTTGATTGAAATACCTATGGGTGGCTCAGCATACACGAGATTGAGCTCAGATGGTCGTAAAATGAATAAATTGGATCGGTTTTTTGTAAATGAAGGGGTGTTTGAGGTTTGTGCAGATTTAGTGGCTAATGTTATGAATGACATTGTTTCAGATCATAGACCCATTGTGTTAACGCAGCAGGTTGTGGATTATGGGCCTCGGGTTTTCAGGTTTTTTAATTCGTGGTTAGATGAGGATACTTTTGAAGATGTAGTGAAGAATGCTTGGGATACTACGGTGGAATCTAAAAATATGAGCTCGTTTATTACGTTTAAGGATAAATTAAAAAGTGTGAAAGAGAAGTGTAAAGAGTGGTGGAAAAATAGAAAGTCAGATATTATGGAGCAAAAAAAGAAATTGGTTGCAACGGTAGAGATGATTGAAAAAAAGATAGAATTAAATACAGTGGTGGACGAAGAGTTGGAGGAAAGACAGACGGCAAAGAGAGAATTATATAAGTTAGAAGTGAAAGAATGGAAAGATTTGTCGCAAAAAGCTAAAGTTAAATGGGCGGTTGAAGGTGATGAGAATTCTAAGTTTTTTCATGGAGTTATTAATAGCAAGAGGAGGCACTCGACGGTTCGTGGCGTGAAACATAACGGCGAGTGGATTACTTCACCGGTCGAGGTAAAAAATATTTTCTCCGATTATTATGCTAACAAGTTTAAACGTGTTCCAGTGATAAAAGTTGCTAGAAGGAGTGACAAATTTAAGAGTTTGTCGGAGGATTTTGCGAGAATTCTTACGGAGACGGTTACGATGAGTGAGGTGAAGAAGGCGGTGTGGAGCTGTGGAAACGACAAATCTCCGGGCCCAGACGGGTTCACGTTCACGTTTATCAAACGTTTTTGGGACGTGTTAAAGTCTGACATTTATAAATTTGTTGTTGAGTTTTTTGATACAGGTTTTATCCCGACCGGGTGCAACGCGTCTTTTATTACGTTGATCCCTAAAGTCATTAATCCAATGGCGGTGAATGACTATAGGCCGATTAGCTTGATTGGAGTCCAATACAAAATTATTGCTAAATTGTTGGCGCTACGGCTTGCGGTTGTAGTGAATTCGGTGGTGAGCGGTGAGCAATCGGCTTTTATTCAGGGACGTCAAATTCTAGACGGTCCGATGATGGTCAATGAGCTTATCGCATGGTACAAGAAGAAAAAGAAAAAAGCTATGGTTTTTAAAATTGATTTCGAAAAAGCTTATGATTCCATAAGTTGGGAGTTTCTTGATAGGATGATGGAATGCATGAATTTTCCGGATAAATGGAGAAAATGGATTGGTGCGATTTTACATTCGTCAAAGGCTTCAGTTATTCTTAATGGTAATGCGTCGAAGGAGTTTAAGCTTGAAAGAGGACTTCGTCAAGGTGATCCGTTATCACCTTTTTTGTTTATTATTGCTATGGAAGGTCTTCATGTGATGATGGAAGAGGTAACTTCGAGGCATATTTTTAAGGGTTTGGAGGTTATTGAGAATTCTTTGTCCATATCTCATTTATTGTATGCGGATGATGTGATTTCCATGGGTGAGTGGTCATTGAATAACTTGCAAAAGTTACTTATTATCTTGCATTATTTTCACTTGTCATCGGGTCTTAAATTAAATTTTCATAAATCGAATTTATATGGGGTTGGAGTGTCGGATGGGGAAGTGCAATCGATGGCGATGTCGATAGGTGTTTGTCATGGGAAAATGCCTTTTACTTATTTAGGTCTTCCGGTTGGGGCATGCATGGATAGAATGAAGAGTTGGGATAGTTTGGTGGATAAGTTTAAAAGAAAGTTGTCGGGTTGGAAAGTTAATACTTTGTCGGTTGGAGGTAGGTCTTTGCTCTTAAAATCGGTTTTAGGAGGAATGGGAATTTATTATATGTCGCTTTTTGTGATGCCAAAAAATGTGGCAAGTGTTTTAGAGAAATTGCGTGCGAGGTTTTTTTGGGGTGGGACCGAGGCGAAGCGTAAAATTCATTGGGTAAAGTGGGATGTGGTTTTGTCTTCTTTTGAAAACGGAGGGCTTGGTATCGGAAGTTTAATTGCGTTTAACATTGCTCTCGTTTTTAAATGGGTTTGGCGGTTCGTTACTAATGAATCAAGTTTGTGGTCTAAAGTGATTACATCAATTTATGGTGATCAAGGAGGGTTGGATGATGAGAATCATGTTCGTTTGGGTTCAACTCCATGGGCTCAAATCATTAAGATGTTGAGGCGTTTAAAGAACTCCGGTATCGGTTTAATGTCTAATTTAAAGTCAAAATTGGGTGATGGGCTGAGATTTCGGTTTTGGAGAGACCCATGGGTCGGGTCAATACCCTTGATGAATTTGTACCCGAGAATATGTTTATTGGACTCGGATATAAACTGTTTGGTACATGAGCGTTTTGTCGATAATGCGGTTCGGTGGAATTGGGTTAGAGATATCCGTGGGGGTAGAGAAGAAAGTCAAGTGGCGGAAATAACAAGGTTAGTTGAAGATGTTAGATTATCGAATAATCGTGACTCGTGGTCGTGGGAAATTGGGAAAGAAGGTATTTTTGAAGTTAAATACACGAGGAGATGGATCGATAACTTAATTCTTCCATCGTTTATTGAGAAGACTCGGTGGAATAGTTTAGTGCCTCGAAAGGTGAATATTCATTTTTGGAAGTTGATGTTAAACCGACTCCCTTCAAAAATTAACCTTATGATGAGAGGGTTGGTGTTTGATGATTTAAAATGTGTCATGTGCGGGGATGGGGTTGATAATATGGATCACATTTTTTGGAATTGTGAAGTTACAAAGGGTGTTTGGCGGGAAATTGGTCGATGGCTTCAAGTGGTGGATGTAGATGTTGAGTCGTTAGATGATTTCTTGGTTAATTTGGAGTTTAGTTCGATTCCGTTAAAAGTGAAAAAAATTGTGGAAGCGGTGACATTCACGGTGACTTGGATTATTTGGCGCCATAGGAATGCAATCACGTTTAACTCGGGTGTGGCTAGTCGAAGTTTGCTCGTGGACAATATCAAAGAGGTGTCCTTTTTGTGGATTTGTAATCGTAGGCATAAATATAAAGTTAGTTGGATAGAATGGTTAGTTTTACCTTGTAATATGTAATTGTGGTTTTGTGGCTAGGTCTTTCTAGTCGTGTTCCTTTTTTGTTTTAATGAAAGCCGTTTCCAAAAAAAATAGCCTGCAAATAAATCTAACGAACACAAGTGGACTCTTGTTAAGGAAAATAAGTGTTTATAAAATGTTCGTAAACACTTATAATGAACGGATTTTTGCGTTCTTGTACGTTTATTAAGAAAATTAAGTACTCGTGAATTGTCCATAAACAATTAGTAAATGTGTAAAACGAACATTCAAGAACATTAATGAATGAGCGAATCTTAACAAATTTTTGTCAACAATCCTTTAATATGCTTTTAGCCTCTATTCATTATAAAACTCCAATTAAATGAATATCATAAATATAAAACATGCTTAGCAAACATGAAATTGAGAATATTAAAAGACAAGTTATTTATAAAAGAAGATGATGGAATTAAATCACAAATTACAAATTAAATCTTTAAGAGAATCCAATCAGAACCTTAAAATCCTAAATAAAGTCAGAATATGCTCTAAAATAAAACTTCTAACTAGTATGTATGAAAAAACAAAAATATAAACATAGCAAACAATCAATAAGGTAGCAACTAATAAGGAGTTACAATAGGTAGATTGGTGTTGCATTTGTCAATGGATGTTACAATATGTATATTGGTGTTACACTTGGTAATGGCGTTACAATAGGCAGATTGACGTTACATTTGCTAATGGTGTTACAATAAGTATATTTGTGTTACATTTGCCAAAGGCGTTACAATAGACATATTGTAAAACGATATAAAAACTTATTGTAACGACACATTAAGTGGGCAGAATAGTGTTACAAAGGCAACCCCACCTAGGCTGTTATCGGCTGTAACGACATATTGTAACGGTATAAACTCTTTTCAATTTTTATAAAAAAAATAGAAAGTCAGTCTCAAAAGCAACCCCACCTATACTGTTATCGGCGACCAACCGAGTAAGAAATTATCTAACTGGATCAATTAGTTAAAACCGGTCCAAAATTGTAAGAATTGGTCAAGTCAGATCTATGGAGATCGAACATAGAACAATAGCAATGCTTCACTTCCACGTTTGGTCAAGTCGGATCCATGGAGATCGAGCAAAAGAACACTAGTGCTTCCCTTCCACATATGCGAGAGGGAATATGGGCTGAAATTGATTCATTTATTCCTTAGCAAATCACTACCTTTAATTATCATATGAGTCGTTTCCAAATCCATATACCATTTTACCAACTTTAAAAATAGAAAATCTTTAAAACTTACTATTTTTATCCTTTTACTATCATTCTTTACTTGCTAAATTTATTGTATTTCATTTTTTGTTGTATACTATCACTCTTTTAATAAAAAGAAAATAATCCATATAAAATTATATTTGACTTACTGAGTGTTTGAACTTTGAAGTATACAATTATACATACTTCGTATTTCTTAATAATTGGTATATCGTACCAAATTTTGGTATATTTTCATGATTTGGCCAAATTGCGCATTTGGTCCCTGTATTTCATTAAGTGCAGGCGCCGTACCCATAATATGTATTTTTGTGCACTCATGGTCCCTCAGCTTAAGTCCAGTCCGTTAGTTGAGGGTAGTTTGGTCATTTTGCACATATGATCCCACCTTTATCTTCTTCTTCCCTATCTTCTTCCCTAAGTTTTACCCCCACGGTCCCACCCTAAATTGAAGCTTAGGCGGCACGGTATGGGACAACGGGAGGGCCGGCGTGGTGTCCACCTCACACCCCCACGGCGTTGGCGAAACCGGAACACCGCCCCCCCCCCCCCCCACACTGCGTTGGGGGTCGGCGTGGAGGAAGCAGGCCACGCGCGAGAACGGGCGTGGAGATGCTTGATTTTGGCCAATATAGCCGTTGGGATTTAAAAAAAAAAAACTTTTTATTTATTTATTATTTACCTATATATATTACATACTTTCACTCATTTTACACACACAATTAACCCATTTTACTCTCTACAAACTCCTATCTTCATACCTCTCTACTTACAATGTATCCACACAACAACTCTCCACAAACACCCAACCAACCTTCACAACAAAATATACCACCGAACCTAGGATTTGGTGGCTTCGACCAATACGTCAACATCCTAAATTCCGGCAATGTAGTTTTTAAATTTTTAGTATTTTAGTTTTTAATATTTTTAAGTCTTGTATTTTTAATTTTAAGTAGTGTATTTTTATTTTAATGTATTTTTATTTTAATTTAATGGAAGTTTAATATTATGTTTAAAAAATAAATGGAAATGAAATGATGAGATGGAAAATAAAATGGTGTGGTGTGGTGTGTTATCGAACGTATTTTGATTCCACTGTGATCATATCCTTGTGTTAAACTGTGACGTCCACACCCGTTCTTCCGCAAATCGTTTTGGCGGAGTGTGACAGATTGGTATCACAGACATTGGGTCAAAACATTTTTTTAGTACATACAGAGTCTCATTTCATACATAGTTGCATTGCATTATATTTCATTCACCCGACCTAGTACTTAGAGTATCAATTACCATACACTTTTCTTACACTTGATGTACACTTACATTAGACACTTGTTATGTAGTGACAATGATGAAGTAAATTGTATCATGATATTATAATAACGTCTGATCAACGTGTTTATAATTACATAATACAATGTATAATTATCAAAGTCATAAATTATTAAAAGGAATTGATGAATAAAACAGTATAATATAACCAACCTCATTAGTATTACAATAGGAGAAAAAAAAACAGAAATGAGTCAACTTTTGGAAGGAAGGAAAAATAAAATAACAAACAAAAAAAATATATTAAGTCAAATACCTTTCTTTCAAAGTCTATTGGCTGGAATGTACCCCACTATAAAGGGGTCATCGTATGATGTCATTTCAACCAACTTCACTCCAAACTATAAATAATTATGTCAAAACTCAATTATTTAGTTTAAGAAAAAAAAAGTAAAAAAGATAACACTACCGCATCCACAATGGCCTGGGTAACCACTAGTGAAACCGCTTCCTCGTCTCTGCAAATTATTTTTGGTAACAAAACTCAATTTACAAAATTCGATACCCAATACCCCAAAACTGAAGTACGTAAGATATTTTAGAAAATCTAAACTTACAGTGCAACTCTTAAAACAAAGGTACGATATCCTTCCACAGACCTACGATCCCCCTTGTAGTTACGATAGCGATCGGCGTGGGAAATTAACTGCACAACCGCAATTGTACGAACAATTGGGGGCATCTCTCAAAAGCCATATAATGATGAAAATTGTTTGCTACTCACTTTCGCTCACCATTTATATGGCTTTTTAGAGATGCACCCAACGTTCGTGCAATTGCGGTTGTGCAGTTGATTTCCCACGCCGATCGCTGTCATAACTACAAGGGGGACTATAGGTCTGTAGAAGGATAACGTACCTTTGTTTTAAGAGTTGCCCTATAAGTTTAAATTTTCTAAAATATCTTACCTATTTCAATTTTGGGGTACTAGGTATTGGGTATCGAATTTTGAAAATTGAGTTTTGTTACAAAAAATAATTACAGAGACGACGTAGCGGTTTCACTAGTGGTTACCCAGGCAATTGTGGATGCGGTAGTGTTATCTTTTTTACTTTTTTTGTTAAAAAAGTTATTGAGATTTGACATAATTTTTTTATAGTTTGGAGTGAAGTTGGTTGAAATGACACCATACGATGACCCCTATATAGTGGAGTACATTCGAGCCGATGGACTTTTTACAAGAAAGGGTATTTGGCATAATATATTTTTTTGTTTGTTATTTTATTTTTCCTTCATTCCCAAAAGTTGACTCATTTCCATTTTTACCCCTTATTTTAATACTAACGAGGTTGGTTGTATTCTACTGTTTTATTTATCAGTTCCTTATAATAATTTATGACTTTGATAATTCTACATTGTACTATGTAGTTATAAATACATTGATCAGACGTTTTTATAATATCATCATACAATTTTCTTCATCATTGTCACCTCATAATTTCATTCACGAATACTAGTGTTTCGTGTGTAGTCTTATTGTACGCAAAATTCAGGGTTGTATAATAGATTCTACGAAAATTTGAAGTCTTTTCCTTATGTTGGATTATATGAATTTAAGAGTTGTGCTTAGAGTTCATTTTGAAGAGATCCTAGAACTGACGTGTGGCGCCTTTCGAATTTTAATTTCGTTGCGTTGGAGGATTTCAGATAGATGTTCAATGCTTGATCACGCAAAGTATCTTTCGAATTTCACGGTCAGCGAAAAGGGAAATTAGGGTTAGAGTGATGATACTCAGGTGAGGTACAATGTGTGAGAGGGATGTCTAGTGGGTGATTAAGGCACGTGGTACACATGCGGTGGTGTTTCTGGTTTACTATTAACTGACGACGTGTCATAAGTAATGCTCGTTGACTGGTATAGTAGTGTAGTCCAAAAATAATTGTTGCTTGTAAAAGTTCTGTAATAAATCCTGAATATGTGTTTATGTGTAAGTGATTTGTCATTTGTGGAGGGTAGAGAATATATCCAACTTATGTCTAGGATATGTAGTGTAAGTGTAGAGTGAGTAGTGAAATGTAAGAAACTTATCTAATGTAAGTGTACGTCAAGACTCAAGTGTAAGAAAAGTGTATATCAATTGATACTCTAAGTATTAGGTTGGGTGAATGAAATATAATGCAATTATATATGCAATGCAACTATACTTGAAATGAGACTCTGTATGTACTAAAAAACGTTTTAACTCAAAATCTTTTGAGTTATAGACTTGACTCATTAGTTCACTATAACCAATGTCTCTGATACCAGTTTGTCACACTCCGCCAAAATAGTTTAGTCACGGTTAAACACACGCCTATGATCATAGTGGAATCAAAATACGTTCAATGTCATTTAACGTTTAAAAGTAACAATACAATTAGTTTGAACATAATATAAGTTCAACTGAAAATAATAAAGTTCAGGATTTCAAAAATATAACTCAAAACACGTTCAAGTAATATTAAAGAAATCTATTCTTGAGAAAGACATCCAAATTTAGTTGGAAACTAGCAATTGTTGATAACTAGTAGTATTTGACCCTAAGTCCATAACCAAAACATAACCAAATTTAGTTGGAAACTAGCAATTACCAACCCTAAGTTCATAACCAAAATTACAACTTTCATAACGTATTTCACTTTCTGGATATACACTCCACTGGTTCGATAAACATAGATAGT
This sequence comes from Calendula officinalis, assembly GCA_963853835.1. Lineage (NCBI taxonomy): Eukaryota > Viridiplantae > Streptophyta > Magnoliopsida > Asterales > Asteraceae > Calendula > Calendula officinalis. The sequence goes on along the minus strand of OY970829.1, from coordinate 71,652,260 downwards.
TAGCGTGACCAACCAAATACAATGGGGGGTAAGTCTCAACCAATAGTATTTTTTGCATATTCATCGTCTAGTCGCAACTAGCTAATGATTATGGTATGTAAGCATATACGTACTTCCATGCACTACATCTAAACTTAATCTGAGCATACAGATTCATTTTCATGTTTCCAAAATAAGAGTCATCGCAAATAAAACCATAAGTAGTAAATCGTTTCGTATGTTTTTCTCCCCAAATAGTAAAACAGTGTAAACATGGTAAAGTGTGGGGTTCTGAACTCAACCGAGTCCAAAAGCTAGAAATATGTAACACGATAAAATATGCAATCCAACGAAAGATTTCCTTGCGCCCTAAACGCATCAGGATGAATAATGAGAGACGGCTCCATCGGCACGTCTATGCTAGGTGTTTCACTCAAATGATTGGTTTTTAATATACCTTTAAGTGTGTGCGACACGTTGGTGACTTTATAAATATATAGATTTCTATTCACTAAATACCTCGTAATTTTGATCCGGTTACTTATACCTTTATAAGTATCGGTAAAAGTTTATAGACTTATTTATCGTTCAATTATGTATTATAGTGTTGGTATATTACGCGCTCGATAAGTAGATAAATAATAAATACATAAGTATTTAAATAATTAATTAATTATAATGAATAAATAATAATTAAATAAATATTAACTAAATAAATAATTATTTATTTAATAAGTAAATCATTTAATAAATATTAAGTAAATCATTAAATAAATATTAATTAAATATAATAAAGTAATTATTAAATAGTTAAGTAAATAAATAAATAATTTTTAAATGAAATAATAATAATAATTAAAAAATTCAGTAATTATTAAAAGTTAATTATATAAATCTGAATTAAATTAAATTAATTAGGAAGGAGTTGGGTTGGGCCACAATTACAAAGGAGATGGTGTTGTGTTAAATCCAAAGTGCGCTTGTCTGGTGAATGGGCCTCCATGTTACTGGACCGAAAATTTCGTTGGGCCAAGGCTGCTTCAGCTGGCCTGGTACACTTGTTGGGCTGAGGGTTTGTTGTATTAATTTGCATTTAATATACTTATTTTAACGTGTTAGTCGTCTGGGTTAAAAGAAGCAACACAGTTTTAACGCAGATCCGAAAAGGCCTCTGTTTTTTTGGTTTCGATAGATACAAGGTTTATAAAAAAAGGTATATTTTTAAGTAGTAAATATCCAAAACTAGCATAAAACATAAGATTTGATGTAGAAATCAAAGAAAAAGAGTATACCTAAAATGATTTTCGGTTTGGGTTTTCTTGAAAATAGTTGTTGTTCTTGCTACTTGCTTCATTTCTGGACAGATCTAGGCTTGAAAAAGAGTGTTACAATATTAAGATTTGAATGTTATACATGAAAGAACCAAGGAAAAATGAATGGAGAACTCTTACCACTTGGATTTTCAACTATTGTATGTTCTAGTGTGTGTGTTCTTTAGGAGAGATAGAGAGGATTTCTGATGTTAAATGCTCGAAAATGAAATGAAATGAGTACAAAGATGGTTAAAATCAGATTTTCAAACAATTTGGGTAAGTTTGACTGAAGTTCTTGCATATGGAAATGAGTTTTTACATGGAAAAGGTATGGAGTGGGTGTAGGTGTGCAGAGTAAAGGCATCGAGTTGGTATAGGCATGGAGTGGGTGTCGCATTTTTCAAATGTGAGGGAGAGAATAGAACCATAATTAATTTATGGGTATTCTGTGTAAGTGGGCAAATAAGATATTATTATAAATTAGGTTTTATTCGATATTTAACAACGGTTAATTATTAGTTAAGGAATATTATTTTGGATAATTATTCCGAAACTTTAAATATTAGCTATTATACAGTGTAACAAATTTACTAAGTCTCGAGTCGACCCGGATACTTTGGGGTGCGGTTATGGGCCTACATATGTAAATGTGGTTGCATATACTTCTCATTTTGGGTGTTAAAAAAAACTAATTTAGTTCATCAAATAATAATCAATGTTAAAGCTTGAATGCTAAATATGTATATGAAATAAATGATTTAAATGATTGTTATAAATGCTAACGGTTAAACAAGAACTCACCTTTGGCCTTGAGAGGAACCGAGGAAGCTGTATTTTCAAACACGGGCTACATCTCGACATGTTTTCAAACACGGTAATTTAATTACTGTACTGAAAAAACCAAGAAGCTGTCAACCTTCATCTTGTATAATTTTAATGTAATACTTTTTTTTTTTTGAACGGAAGCTGCCATTTGGGCTTATAGTAGTCTTAAACCAAATGTTTGTTGAGAAAATGGTTCTATGACTGATTTGAGAAAGATTCAACAATGTTGTGTTTGATAAAATAAGTACGAATATGTAATGTAATTGTAGAAAGATCTACAATTAATACTTTTAAAGGTATAAAAATATGTTGAATATGTTTGTTGTATTTTGAAATCGCATGACTATTATACCCAACCAGGTAACTAGTCTATTGAGTTAAAAACTGTGCATCTTTACAACTCGGTAAATCCATACATGGATATGTGCTAAGGCGTGAAATGGTCATAAATGTTGTATTAGCAACTTCTTTAGTGGATACGAGGCAGCATGGCCCGTGCGATGCACGGTCTTTGTTCATGATAAGTAGTTGTTGGTATAAACTGCAATGTATGAACAAAGCAAAGTGCGTCGGAAGAAAACATAAAGTAATTAAACATGTGGTGTATAGGTAGTGATTTATTTATTTAGAACACAAAATTGCACAAGAAGAATTGTGTGGCTCTCTTCAATGCGTATGCAACGAATGGAATGTGGGATGAAGTGTCGGATTTGAGGAGTTTAATGAGAGAAAAGGGGATTAAGAAAACCCCGGGGTGTAGTTGGGTTCAAATTGGAAACGAAAATCATGTTTTTGTTGCTAATGATCGATCAAAATCACAAAATGACGAGATTTATTCGATGTTAGATTTATTAAGAACGGAAATGCAAGCAAATGCGGATGTTTAATGGGTGATAGATTAAAGTAGTTGGTTCATAAATCATAATTAAACATGTGTTATGGGCGGATTTAGCATGTGAAAGAGATCAGAGATATATGTGTTTGGGGTCCGCATCTAAAAATGATCCAAAATAAACTTTTTTCAAATTTTTTTTTTTTAAACATAAAATCCGCAGCCTATAAGATAAAAAAAAATTCAAAAATGATCCAAAAAAAAATATGGATCATAATTTTGATCTACAAAAAAAAAATATGGATCATTATTATGATCTACAAAAAAAAGTGGATCGTAATTTTTTTACTAATTTTTTTTTTTGGGTCAAATGTAGTAATAATCATGGGGAGTTATATTTTTTTTTCAGAATTTTTTGAAATTTTTTCGAGGTGTCGTCGCCGTCCTTATCGTTTTTTGAGTCCTCACCGGATCCCACTTCTATGTGTTTGCATACCCTGAAGAAGATTTTGTAATATAAAATGTAAAAAAATAAATAAAATTTGTCATTGTATTGCTACCTTGTACAGAATTTGTGAAAGTAAAATGAAGTAAGATATTATGAGGTAGTTATACGAAAGTTTTAAACTTTTAATAGATGGGTGGTTTTCACTAAAAAAAATTTAGAAAATTTAGATAGACTTCAGACGCCGGCAAACAAATTTACCGAATGATTTGCTGAATATTCAATTCGTTTACATGACCTCCATATAAATTATGTCTTACAAATATATTCCAAACAATGGAAAATCCAGTTTACATACTTGTGAGATTTTATTACTTATTGTTTGTTCATGTGATCATTCTACATGTTTAGATCTTTAGTGAGTCTATTTTTGAGAATTTGTAATGAATGTTACCTTTGTCTAAACTTATATTGGTTAAACTGCGTTCCTCTAAACATAAAGGTTGACCACATTGTGACATTGAGTGTCATATAAGTATAACTAATAATTATTTATTATATGCAATTTCAGGTGTACATTATGTTGTTATAGGCATTATTATCTTTCTAAATGTTTTGTCTCTGCATATCGGTTTAGTTTATTTAAGTCTTTTGCCATTTGGGCTTATAGTAGTCTTAAACCAAATGTTTGTTGAGAAAATGGTTCTATGACTGATTTGAGAAAGATTCAACAATGTTGTGTTTGATAAAATAAGTACGAATATGTAATGTAATTGTAGAAAGATCTACAATTAATACTTTTAAAGGTATAAAAATATGTTGAATATGTTTGTTGTATTTTGAAATCGCATGACTATTATACCCAACCAGGTAACTAGTCTATTGAGTTAAAAACTGTGCATCTTTACAACTCGGTAAATCCATACATGGATATGTGCTAAGGCGTGAAATGGTCATAAATGTTGTATTAGCAACTTCTTTAGTGGATACGAGGCAGCATGGCCCGTGCGATGCACGGTCTTTGTTCATGATAAGTAGTTGTTGGTATAAACTGCAATGTATGAACAAAGCAAAGTGCGTCGGAAGAAAACATAAAGTAATTAAACATGTGGTGTATAGGTAGTGATTTATTTATTTAGAACACAAAATTGCACAAGAAGAATTGTGTGGCTCTCTTCAATGCGTATGCAACGAATGGAATGTGGGATGAAGTGTCGGATTTGAGGAGTTTAATGAGAGAAAAGGGGATTAAGAAAACCCCGGGGTGTAGTTGGGTTCAAATTGGAAACGAAAATCATGTTTTTGTTGCTAATGATCGATCAAAATCACAAAATGACGAGATTTATTCGATGTTAGATTTATTAAGAACGGAAATGCAAGCAAATGCGGATGTTTAATGGGTGATAGATTAAAGTAGTTGGTTCATAAATCATAATTAAACATGTGTTATGGGCGGATTTAGCATGTGAAAGAGATCAGAGATATATGTGTTTGGGGTCCGCATCTAAAAATGATCCAAAATAAACTTTTTTCAAATTTTTTTTTTTAAACATAAAATCCGCAGCCTATAAGATAAAAAAAAATTCAAAAATGATCCAAAAAAAAATATGGATCATAATTTTGATCTACAAAAAAAAAATATGGATCATTATTATGATCTACAAAAA